>PYWC01000014.1:2166870-2188897 GCA_003182015.1 Tuber magnatum
ACCTGAAAGTCTATGCGAGAACTCTCCTACTCCAACAATCAATCCTCTCGAGACCTTAATTGAGTGAAGCGTCAGGCTTAACGATATTAAGTTTTACCATCTACTTTACTCTTACATCTGGGTGAACTTTTGGCGATAAGTTTGAAGTTGTTTGGTGCGGTCGCAACCTTGGGATCCATCTTCCTCGGGGTGCCCCCGTTACAGTACGATGGGAGCAGATAGCTGCTTGATCAACAAGAAGCGAATGCTGCTTGCTAAAGGAGGCTTCGAACGGGGTGTAATAGGAGATCAAAGAAGCAACCGCTCAACCAAGTATATTAAGAATACTGTCTGTCGAAGTCTGCTGTTTCTATCGCGGAGATCAGCAGTCTTTAAATACAGCATATCGCTTATCTCCAGTATGAGCGATATTGCAAGGCAAGGTGTGTATCAACGAATAGCACATGAAACAATTCACGTCTCAACCGGTACCGTGAAACTAAACATAAAACAATGTCTGTATCAGCCGATAGAACACGAAACAATACAAGTAGCAACCGATACTGTGAAACCAAACATAAAACAATCTGTGTATCAACCGATAGCAAACGAGACAATACAAGTATCGCACGATACTATGAAACCAAATGCAAAACAATGTGTGTATCAACCGATAGCTCACGAGACAATACCAGTAGCAACTGATACTTTGAAACCAAAGATAAACCAACCTAGTACCTGTACTGGTTACACTCCCAAAACAAAATAAGAATTTCAGCAAAGAAAACAACCTAATGAAATCCTAATAGCCGGTAATTTCGCTATTCTCCTGCAACTCTGCTTAGGACCCATCCTCCTCATCATCACTATTCTCCAACAATCTCAGGTCATCTTGCAACATCCATTCTGCACTCTGCAACCATCCTTCCAAACACTTCCCACATGGCGCTCCGCGCACAAAGCATCCTGACTCCCAGTAGTGTGGCAGGTCCAGAAAGTTCCATACTATCTGGTCCTCCCATTCCTCCATCTCGACATCGATTTGTCCACAATCCTCCCAGTGATCGATGTAAAAGATTTTCCTGTGTGCGCTTTCTGGGATGATTTCCCAGTACAGCAGGTACCCCAAAATGAGGTCTCGTCCCATTGGGCTGACTTCTTGGTATTTTGACATTTTGTTTTTTTCGTGTAAGACTAAGGTTTGTAAGATGGTAAAGGTTTTTAGGTTCGGTGGTAGGGTCTGTTTTCTTAAGCGGTTTAGGGGGATTGTGGGTGGTATTTATGTTTTCGGTGGTGTCCTCTCTCAGGTGTTGGCCTTGTTCGGGTATCGGCCTCGCTTAGGTTTTCAAGGAAAGGTGGGTGCTGCTTGATTGCGGTTTCTTCCGTTGCCATTCAACCGTCGCATTTTTCTGTGCTCAGGTAGCACCCGCTACCGAAGCGGAAAACATCTGACACTGATCCTCGCCACATTCGACCCACCGATTCTGTTGTTATTTCTCAGCATTTGTTGCCGCTATGTATAAATGGTTGATCTGTAAGGTACCGTCTAGGGATAATATCACGGTTCACGAACAGTCCCGTTAGCTCATAGCGTAGTCTCCCAGGCACTTGCTCATAGTTTGACATCTTAAGGCTGTTGGATGCAGTGTTCTTTCCTTTCACTATTGCCAGTACTCCACCTTGGCCAGCGGGGCTAGGTATACTGCTTCATCTTCCATAACCCGATTTTCATCCGCGCTGCTTTTGAAATCGCTCACAAAGTGAGCTGACCAAAATCCGTCCTGTATCCCTTGGTCTGTATCCAGGCCCAGATGTTGGATTTCTGGTAGAGTTGGGCTCCACGCCACCGTTACATGGTTTATCGTACGGGGTAGCTCGTCCTCTGGTTTGTTGTCTTCCCACCATTGATTAACCGCTTCCATCACATTTTCCAATCTTTCCCGGGGTTCCCAGCTATTTTCCGTTTCCAGGTACCTCATCTATTTCACTAGGAATTGGTCACGGCCATATCGTTTTCTGTGGTCTCTTATGGTTTCCACTTCCCATTCTGGTTGTTCGTTAACCATAACCAGGGGTGGTTTTGCATGGCACCTGGCAGGGAAGAATATATCATCGTTAGGGCCGTGTGTTTTCACGCTAGATGCATGGAATGTTGCTTCCCGGTTTCTGTACATTCTGCCATCAATTCCTACAACGTAATGTTGTGTATGCTCATCCGATCCGATTATCTTGAATGGTCCACGCCAGTGGGGTTCCAATTTCTTGCTGCGTCCCGACTCTGTTACGAATAAACTTCTGTATACCAGTAACAGATTACCCATTCCGATGGGTGTATGGTGTCTGCGTCGTTTTGTTGCTGTTCTCGTGCTTCTAAATCGTGCCATTTTAATCGCATTGAATGCCACGTTCCGCATTGCTTGTTGCCTGTTTAACAAGTCGTCGGCAGCCGGTACTGCGGAGTTCTTGAAGTTTGCTAGGGGCAGTAGTGGGTAATTCTTTCCGAAAATGGCTGTATATGGTAATATACCACAAGTTTCTGACCATCCTGCGTTCAGGTATGCTGCTGTCTCTGGAATGGCATCAAACCAATTGTTTTGTCTGATGTTGACTAGGTTTGGGAAAGCTGTCTTCAATTCTGGAATTTTTCTTTCGACCTGTCCATTCGTTTCATGATGGCCTGGTGCCACCTTGATATGCTCAATGCCTAACGATCGACACTGTTGTCTCCGCACATGTGACTCAAATCATGGGTCCACATCGCTTGCTAGAGATGTTCGGTAGCCATGGGATGTAAATATTTTGTTGCGTAGAAGTTCCCAGGTCGTTATTGCTCTTACTTGCTTCATTGTAGGTATAAGCCACGTGAACCCTGAAAACCTATCCATCGCAACTAGGATCGTGTTGTATCCCCATGAATTGTGGAAGGGCCCCGCAAAGTCAATAGCTATTGATTCAAAGATTTCTGACGGCAGGGTAATTGTCTGAGCCTTGCCTTCTGGCAATTTTGTAGGCTCCTTATTTACCTGGCATGTGTGGCACTGGGTCATATACGTGCTAAAGTCTTTCCGCATTTCAGGCCAAAATAGGTACTCCATTGCGTACCGTAAGTTTTGTTCAACACCGGGGTGGTCTTTGTTGTCAATTTGCCTAATGACTTATTCTCGTAACGTTGTATTTCCGTCTGCGGAGCCTTTCGGAACGTACAGGCAGTCTTCCCTGTATCTGGTTTTTGCGTATAGCATTCTGTTTGCAACCTTGTAAGAGGACAAGTCTCCTGTGGAGTCCATATTCTCATTTACCTTCTTCCAAATTGGTTCTTTCCGGTATGCTGCTACCATGTATGCTCGGAACGTTCCAATCATTTCATTGACTGTTTGTAAGGTGTCGCGTTCATCTTCTATCTCACTTCTTCTGATTGTCTCGGGTAGGGCTTCCTCCTCATTGTCTTCCAAGGCATCGTATAGCCCGCACCGGTATTCTGTCATCGTCGCAGGCATTACTGAGACTATGGTCTGATTGGTAAGGCTTTCTAGCCGTTCTGCCTGTCTAATCGGTGGTGGGCTATCAGGTCCAGGTATTCAGAAGGCCCCTATTGTCTCGGCCGTAAGGTTTTCTATTACTTCAGGCTCCGGCATTTGGAATACCAGGGCTTAGGCGTTTAGCCGTGCCAGGATTGCATAAGATCTCTGGGTCGGCAGGGCAAGGGTGGACGGCCCTTCTCCTGCACTACTTGGTCTTCCTCCGCTCGGTTGTTGCCATCCCCAGTCATTAATTTCCGCGGACTCGGGAGGGCTCGGGTCGATATGTGTGCTTGGAGGGCTTGGTCCTTCACCAAGCGGGTGTAACGGGGGCACCCCTAGGAAGATGGATCCCAAGGTTGCGACCGCACCAAACAACTTCAAACTTATCGCCAAAAGTTCACACAAATGTAAGAGTAAAGTAGACGGTAAAACTTAATATCGTTAAGCCTGACGCTTCACTCAATTAAGGTCTCGAGAGGATTGATTGTTGGAGTAGGAGAGTTCTCGCATAGACTTTCAGGTAGTTTTATCTTATGCCAGAAACTCCCCCATCAGTTTACTCCAACTGTTCGAGCACACCCTTCTCCGCTAAGGGCGGTCCGACACGTCTCCTGACACCCCCTTCGGGCATGTATGTGTCGACCCGCTCTAGTCGGCGTTCACCATATGTGCATATCGTTTCTGCGGCGCATTTCCATTCTGCCCGCCGGAGTGAAAACCTCTGCGCATCGGGGACTTGCCAGTGGCTAACTGTCAAGACCCCTTGCTGAACTAGACTATCTATGACACCCTTCCCATGCGCGTTGATTTCTTCTTGATGCCGGAAGCTACCGTGAACGGTTTATCTATCTACTATTTACGAGTCTCGGGCTTCCGGTGTCTTCCGCAGGGTACGGTGGTCCAGGAGTGATCCAATGGGCGCTACCCACGACCACTACCTCGGATACACCTTACCTGCGGTAGGAATCATGCTTTTAGTGTCTCTGCACTTCCCTCTCAGAGCCTATGGCGTTGGGGACATCCTTGGGCGTGGTAGGTGCAAAACGTTCCCAGTCGTCCCGGCACCACCCGGGACTACCTTCGGGACCCCCACGGTTAACTCCCGTTAACTCCGTCAGTTTTGGTCCGTTTTACTCCGAACAACTTGGAGGAGGTACTCCACCTTCCACCCTATGCCCCCTTATATATCCTACGAACAGCTTACGGTCGACCGGACGGCAGCAACGTATACGGTGTTGCAAGCGGGTCTCCAAAGATCCTCCTTTGCTAGACTGCACACAACTACGCAACCGTTTGCCCATGACGTCCGGGCCTCAAGGCGGGGCCGGAGGGGCATGATAGGAATAATGTCTTCAATTTACAGCTTCTTCGTAGCTGCGTAGCTCGCCCAATAGCATCTCCCGGAACCCCAGATTCCAGTATTATGCATGGCTTCGTGTGACAAACATTCCAGTCATTTTTCCCAAACTCCCCGAGGGACTTCGTATTGGCAGGTAGGGTAACTCAGGTCCTTGAACAGGGTAATCCAAGCCTCAAGGCAGGGTAACCCTGTTCTGTGGGTAGGGTAATCTTGTCCGGTGGACAAGTGGATTTTCTCCTGTTACCCTATCTATCCCTCTTCCGGGGATAGACACACTCGGCCTTTCTCTAGTTACCCAGCCTAGCTGTGTATTGGCCCTTCATAGGTCCCTAAGTACGCTGACACCAACCTTGGGCGTAGCCATGTACCTAAATACTTGTGTCCACTAAGTCTGCTCATCTCGGAGCCCGGGCCATCGGGTCTCCGTAGGTCAAGTACTCACTTGCCTGCCGGTTCCTACCAGTTCGCCTCCAAGCTACCTGTATGGGTGTAGGTTCCGGCTGCCATAGCTCACGTATGCTGGGTCGTTACAGCGGGTATGGGGTCGAGCTTCCCTGTTGTCTAGGATGGTTGTTCATGAATTTGATCTCAGTTTGATGATATGGGCAATGATCCACGTAACAGTGTAAGTGGTGTAAGTTGCTATGTGGGAGTTCTTATGGTGGCGTACTTCGCAGGGTCCACTGGTCACCAAAATCCTTTCACGCAGTAATTGAGCAGGGGCTTTCAAGAGGTACAGGGGCCTCGTTGGGGTACTCAGCATAGGAGAAAGGAGGGGAAGTAGGGGAGAACTCATGTGTGGGCTCCATTGTGTTTGATTCTTGCTTGTAGACTGTGTTATCCGAGATGTCATCCAATCCCTTCATATCACCAGGGACATAGAGTGGATTCAAGGCTGATTCCCTCTCGTAAACCCTGGCGAGGGCATCAGCTAAATAGTTTGTGCTTCCAGGTGCATGGACTATTTTCGCGTCCCGTTTTCCCCAGGCACTTAGCTATCTCACTGGCTTTCTGCTTGGCTTCATTGCCATTCGTAGGTGTGTTCAGGGTTGGTGGTCTGGAACTATTGTAAAGGAACTTCCTGTTAGTACATTGTGGAACCGATTAAGCGCTTCCACCATCGCTAAGGACTCTGTATCGGTGGTCCCATAGTTCATCTGAGCGCTGGTGAACATTCTGCTATGTAACGCTGGTGGTCGTGCCATCTCATAAGTGGGTTCCTGTCCTACCCATACTCCAACTCCTGAATCTGAGGCATCCGTAACCAACCAAATTGGTTCCTTGCTTCGTATGTCTATTGGTCGCATGACTTGGTGATCGCGAATTCGTTTTCAGACCGTAACAAATGCCCTCTGCTGGGTCGTTGTCCGTACGCATTCGGTGTTTCCCATTAACTCGATTAGTGGTGCCATCAATGTAGCATAGTGTGGCAGAAACTGGGCCACACCATTCACTATTCCAAGCAATCGTTGCAATTCCCTCTTGTTTTTTGGTATCTCCCAGCCTGCCATGGAAGATATTTTCTGCGGGGAAGCATGAATTCCGTCGGTGTCCACGATGTGTCCTCATACTTCCTGCTTGTCCGCAAAAAGTACTGACTTCCTTTTGCGGACATGGAATTTTACTTTTCTGAGTCGATCACATACTTGGCATATGTGTTTTTCGTGTTCCTCTGATGTGTCTGAAAATATGAGAATATCATCAATGTATACCCATCCAAAATGATGTAAATATTCGCTTAGGGGGTCCTGTATTATCCGCATAAATGTTGCTGGTGCATTCATGTCTCGTTGTAGCATTACCGTGCTCACAAACCCTCGGAACGGGGTTTTGAATGAGTTGAACTAAACACTGTCCTTGTCCACTCTTGTTTGGAAATATGTCTCGCTTAGGTCTATCTTACTCCTGAATTTCGCTCGGCCTATTCGGTTTAGGATCTGCTCTTGGTTTGGAATCGATGGACTATCCATGACCATGTTGTGGTTCCTTACGTTCAGGTCCACCAGGGGGCAGATCCTTCCATCTGATTTGGGTTGTACAAGTATAGGTGCCACTCCGGGAACCTCCTGTCGTACAATTACTCCACTTCGTAATTTCTCATTTATCCAGTTCATGACTTTTTCCTTGTAGGCTTCTGGGATCAAGTATGTTGGTTGGTTTCATAGGTCAGTTGGATCTTTTAGCTGAATGTGGGGGATAATCTTTCGCACAGGGGGTAGCGTTTCAGGGACCTTGTCCCAGAATACATCCTTGTATTCTTCCAACAATGTTTTTGTCGTGGTGTCTAACACAGTCGCCCGGAATTCCCCGCTTGTTGGTTTGCACAGCAAACGTAGTTTGTCATCGGGAAATTCCACTGCTATATCCCGACACCTGATAAGAGCATTATGTCTTTTCAGCAATGACATTCCAATCAGAGCATAGTATTTTGCCAACTTGCCTACCAACATCTCCTGATTTGTCCATTTCTTTTTCCCGATTCCTACTCTCAGCCCACATTTCTTGTGGCTTGCAGAGCAGGACCTTTTCATTACCATATTGACTGTTGTTGATTCGGGTAGAGGCTCCGTAGGAATGCCATGGGTAGAGATAAAGGTGGCACTTATTATGTCGCAGCCTATTCTTCCCGTGTTGAATAGTACCTTTGCTGTGTGGCCTTCTATGTGAATCGTTCCTTCAAGAGCATCACGGGACCTAATTCCCAACATTGGGTGCGTTCGCAGGCTTTTCATTTCCACTGAGTTAATTTCCACTTCGTCGTATTTGGTTGCTTCCATGTGGTTTGTGCTAGCCTCCCGCTTAGCGGCCATTTTCTTTCCTTTTTTAGAATAGCAATCCTTTGCGTAGTACCCCTTTTTCCCGCATTCGGAACATGTGCCTTTCTCACGTCGTTTCTGCTTCATGTCTTCCTTGTCTTTTCAATCCTTGCGGTATGGTTGATCCTTTTTCGTATTATCCCGTGATGATAATCCTTTGCTATTCGTTTGCTGTAGTATGTGGGTTCGATTGACTCCTGCTTCATACAGGATAGGGTCCCTTCGTTCGGCCCCGCTGACTGTCTTGTCAAAGGAATCACCCTCCCCCTCCATGGGTTCTACCTTATGGTGTAGTCTGCAATGCATTGCCTCATACAATCTTTGTTGCAGCGTATACTGAGACAGTGTTCCGGTAGGCAATCGTCCATGATACATCAAGAGATCCGTTGCGACCCAGGTTATTCTTTCTGTTTTGCCATTTCGTACTTGCTGGGTATCCTTGAACCTTTTGTAGAGTTCTTCCATGTTTTGTGAGGATTGGAATCTCTCTCTCAAGTACTTTATCAGGGTCGTTCCTCGGATTTTTTCCCCACTCTCATAGTGGTTCATTGCTTGGCAGTATGCTTCCTCTGCCTTTCCGGTACAGAAGCTTCTGAAGTACGCTCCACTTCCTTCCTTGGCTTTGTCCACTCCATGTAAGGCAAGGTATTGAGAAGTTGTTATAACACACCGGTCAAATACTTTAGGTTTTAAGTCGTCCTTTCCGCCAGAGCATGAGGGTGGCAGCGGAAGTTTAATTTTAGGTCCTGTTCGCCGAGCCCCTGGGCCAGGTGGTCTGGCAGATTCTCCTTCGGACATTTTGTGTTTGGACTCTTCGTTACTGCCGCTGTCGTCTGGCGAGCTTTTGCGAGAGTCGCAGGGGAATTTGTCTGGTGGCGGTCTTTTTACTGTGTGATCTGATTCTTCTCCTTTGCCTTCTTCCTTTTTAGGTCTCCCAACAGGTATGCTGTCTTTCTTCGGTGGTTGGGCTGGTCCCTTTCCTTTGCTGGGGCTGGGGGGAACTGGCCCAGGAAGGCTGATTGCTGCCTTTGCTAATTCATCTGTCAATTCGCTAGAGGTCTGCTGGGCGAACTTGTGCACTAGTTGTCGTTCTGCTTCGTCGATCATGAATTCGCTCTTTGGCCCTTTCAGTTTCTTGGGCTGCCTTTTCTTCATAAGGCCCTCTCGTGGGACCTGCTTTCCACTTCGAGTCTCCAGTGACTCAATGGTGTCATGTTGGCGGTGCCGAACACTTCGTGGTTCTGCCGGTCCCTGATGCTAGCTTCACTGTTGCACTTTTCGCAGGTTGATCAGACCAGGTCCCTGCAGGTTTCTTAACTACTTGCTGAGGTTAAAAAAATTTAACGTGTTCGGGCCAGGCCCTAGTCACGTAGCGGTACGATAGGAGCAGATGGCTTCCTGATCAATACGAAGCGAGCGCTGCTTGCTAAAGGAGTCTTTGAACGGGGTGTAATAGGAGATCAAAGAAGTAACTGTTCAACCAAGTATATTAAGAATACTGTCTGTTGAAGTCCGCTGTTTCTATTGCGGAAATCAGCGGTCTTTAAATACAGCATATCACTTATCTCCAGTATGAGCGATATTGCGAAACAATATGTGTATCAACCGATAGCACACGAAACAATTCACGTATCAACCGATACCGTGGAACTAAACATAAAACAATTTGTGTATCAGCCGATAGCACAGGAAACAATACTAGTATCAACCGATACTGTGAAACCAAACATAAAACAATATGTGTATCAACCGATAGCACACGAGACAATACAAGTATCAAACGATACTATGAAACCAAACATAAAACAATGTGTCTATCAACCGACAGTACACGAAACAATACCAGTATCAACTGATACAGTGAAACCAAACATAAAACAACCCAGTACCTATACTGGTTACATCAGGGTCAAAACTTCAAGCTAGTAGTTTTTAGTATTCATGATAAGTGTATGTTCAATGCTAATAATAGACAATTGAATCTGAGTATAAAATGATTATATACACCTTCACCAAAAGGGTTGTGGCCAGTGCCTTCATGTTTCAGATTTCCTGGTCTCAATTAAAAGATTGTATTATGGCTGAGCTGGTAAAATACCGCAATGTAGAGGAGATCCCTGGTAGAGTGGTGATTTGCTTATCAAGCAAACTAGAGAAAAAGTTATTCCACAATTTGAAAACTTATTTCCAGGGCACCAAGGACTGTTTACCTTCAATAACACCAGGATCTATCAAAAGTATCCAACTGATGCACTTCTGATTGGCAATATAAATCTGGCTTCTGGAGCAAAAAATAAGTTTACTATAAGGAATAGATATTTCCATCATTGTGAAAATCCTGCAAGAATCCAAAATCAGGCAATGGTCTTACCTAATGGCCATCTTGAAAGGTTATGTATGAGTTTAGAAGAACCTAACCTATGGCTAGTAGGCTAAAAGTTTCTCACTCAGTGTACTATTCTAGGCAAGAATCTTATTGAGAGAAAGCCAAATCCTGCTTGCAAACATCTAATAAATGCAAACTGTTATACAAGAGCACTACTATCATCCCAACCTGATTTTCAGAATCAGAAGTGTGAACTAGTGGAAATATTAGAGCCAGCAGGATATGAGGTCATCATTTACCTTGCCTTTCACTAAGAACTCAACTTTATTGAGTATCTTTGAAGGCATGCTAGGTTATATCTACAAGGACATTGTGAATACTCATTTTCTTTATTGGTTTGTACTGTATTAAAGTCACGGGAACAGATTTATGGTCAGCTTATTTGGAAATGGTATCCGTGAACACTAAGAATAATAGATGCATACCATAACAATCTAGCTCTTGGTTCAGAGGATTTTAAGCACTACCTATATATGTGGTATTTATCACATAGGAGGATTCTGGACTCTGACATTCAAGTTCATATACAAAAAATAGATTAATTGAATACCAATAGTATTATTAATTTATTCTCAACCTTGTTACCTAACCTGTATTTCCTTGTAGTAATAATATATTATCATATAGTTCAAAGCGTTGGACTTAGGGTTTCTGAGATCGTAAAGATATTTGGTGGGATGTTACGGTTGCCTTCGCAAAAAAAAAAAATGTCAAGACTTCTGAGCCAACACTTTAGCACTGCAAAAAATGTTTTGTCTTTTGAAATCCTCCTTTTTCCACTCGTTATTGCGGTTGGAATATCACTTCTTGGTGTCAACCAGACGTGATACTCCAAAGCAAAATTGAACTTCGCCACAAAGCTCTATAATCAAGCTCAAAACGAAGGTTTGGCGTGCCTCACCCTTGGGATAATGCAACTTTAACAAACACTCGGCTCATTACAAGGTGCCCTCGATCGTCTTCCCTGACCCATTGCGATAGCCCTCTCGTCATCTAGATTCCCCACACACCGCTCACCGTCTCGTGTACCGTTCCAGCCACGTCTGGCAATCCCCATCCCGCATCTCACGTTCTGGTCGGCGACTAAAAATCAAACTGATGGATATAGACTGCCCTCAATTTAGGCCAATATACAGGCTATTTGCACAATGGATAGCTCAGCTTTTGTTACTAACCAATTATGCTATTTCTAAGTATCTACGCCTTTGGCTTGCCCCTTCTCATCGAGGTGCTGTTCGATGCCAACTCCTTACTATATGGAATAAACTCCGGAGCTCCAGGAATATACTTCCTTAGCGCTTCGGGGACATTCATACCCTACCCATCAAGTCAGCATTCGAGCGTGTCTGGAGGTCAGATTTTCAACCGTATACCTCCGGGGTCTGGTAGTTCTCCATAATGCAACAAAGAGCACGCTCAGTCGCACAGAGGGTGGCGTTAAGGCAGTGAACGTATTTCTTAACCGTGTCTGTCTGAACTTTTGTTCCATATCTTATCTCCAGGTTACGTGACTGATAATCAGTGCAATTGGAGCAACTAACGAGCTCCTTGTACTCGCCCTGGAATGGGAACCAAGCCTCGAGATCATATTTTTTTGCTGCGGCGTTATTTAGAGCACCGGACACAATAGCGACGACACGGTAAGGGATATTGAGGGACCGGTAGAATTCCTCGGAATAGTTGATCATTTCGTCGAACGCCTCCCAAGACTTCTCAGGATCTGCGATGACGAATTGCTCAATCTACGAGTTTTTTTTAGTAGCAATCAGCCAAAGATATATATATATTGTACCATACCTTCTCGAACTGGTGAACTCGGAAAATACCCCAAGCATCCTTTCCATGTGCTCCTGCCTCACGGCGATAACACGAACTAAAACCCGCATATCTAATAGGCAGCTCCTTCTGCTGCAGCCACTCATCGGCATGAAGTGCAGAAATGGGTTGCTCAGAGGTAGCAATCAGGTACTTGTCGTTCTTCTCTTCTCCATCTAGAACCTATTTTAAGCCAGTTAGAAGATGTCTAGCGTACCTTGTGGCCCACTCATCCCCATATCGACACACACCTTGTACAACTCGTCATCAAATTGCTCCAGCTGAGCGGTTTTAGCCATCACGTTCTTAAGCATAAACTGTGGCGTTTGAAGTGGGATGTATCCCTTTGAAGCCAGAAACTCCAATCCATAATTGATCAATGCTTGGTTGAGAAATACCCCCCACTGCTTTAAAAAATACCCACGATGTCCGACGACCTTGACGCCGCGCTCTGCCTCGTATCCGTCGAGACGGGAGAGCACATCATGGTGGGAAAGGCAATCACGCTTCTCAATAGTAACACCCGTGGGAGCCCAGCTCCGAATGAGTTCGTTGTTGTCTTCGTTGTTGCTCACAGGAACAGAGTTGTGAACAAGATTCCCGATGGTGCCTAGTTTGGCGTACAACTGCTTCTCCTTTTCTTTGGATATAACCTCGAGGTCTTTCTTTTCGGCCTCGAGCCTGATTTTTTGTGCCAAGAGGGGAGATGCGTCTTCCCTAACCTATGTATCGTATCGCAAGTCAGCAATCCTTCCCGTGAGTGCGAGCGACGCATCAAGACTAGGGTACCTTTTTCTTCGCACCAATCACCCTCTGTGTCGCGTTTATCTCACGCCCTTTGTTGTCGACGTTGAATCTTGCTATGGCAGAAAATTAGCAAAGTCTAAAGCACTGGGAACAGAACAGAGCACAAACCAACCCGGCCTTCCTCATATAAAGCAATGACCTCGTCAACCGCCTCGATTGGTGCATATCTCCTCCTCTGAGCTTCACGAATCACCTCCGGGTTTCCACCCCTTGCCTCTATGAAACTGAGAACATCCAGCATCTTGCTTTAGAGTGATGTTTATTGCAACTGTTGAAGAGAAAAAAGATGCCGGTACAGAAACAGCGGAAGGTGGCCGTTTGCCGCTTGGTTGAAGGGTGAAATGAATCGACAAATGAATGATTGGTCTTAGTTGGTGGGTGGGTGGGGTGGAGGGGTATAGAGTGCATGCGTGGCTTGGTAGGGTTAGGGCGGGATTGCCCGCGACAAGTTTGCAAGAATGCTGTGACACAGATGCAACTGCTCTGACATTGCAAGACCGTCTGGGTGAATTTCGACAACGGTCAAACGAGAACAAAATGGATGTGAATACAGACCCATTCATCACCGGCTTTGGCCAATTCGACGGGATACCTCAGAGAGTCTTGCCAGATAATTGTATGGAATACAGCCTGATCATCATCGACCAAGCATCAGACCAAACAGTCATCCGAGCGGAATTGGAGAAGGTGAAGCAGACAGCCGATAAGTTCGTCGAGGAAGTAACGGCTGACTATATCTGGCAACGAGACAGCCTCCAACTCGAACTTGCCAAAACTGAGGATGTGGGATGGTGCTTGCGCGGAAGAACAGAGTATGGGGACTCGGTTGACGACGAATGGCTGATCGTCTGGATATTAAGGGAACTAACCCGGAATCTACGAAATCTATGGGTTCGGTACGCCTCTTCCCCTCACTGCCCCTTCTGAAGTATTGCTAACACTTAGCAGAGTATACGATACAGACGGCGAGTTCCTGCTTATTGAGGCTGCGAGCACGCTTCCACGATGGCTCAATCCCGAAATTGCTGATAATAGGGTACTAGTCGCACTGTCATTGCATTCTTTCGCAAACTAACATACTTAGGTCTGGATACATGGTTTAAATCTCCTCATAATCCCTTTGACCGCCGCTTCAACCCTCATAGGCCGTACAAAACCCGCTGCGCATCCGCTCACACTTAAGGAAGCCTATTCAATCCTCACCTCCGACTCCCGCGCCCTTCTCCAACGGATTTGTCTCGTAGAAGAAGAGGCTTTCTATCGGCTTGGGAGATATCCGAGGGCAATACAAGAGCACCTACATTATGCAGAAGTTCTCGTTCCACGAACCTGCGCGATGGTCTTGCATGAGATACCAGAATCGATAGCTGCAGCTGTAGAAGCCTTCTACCTTCGCGACCCGGTGTCCCTCAAGTCACTGAACTCAATGAACCACTTTCCACCCCGGGATATGGTCACGATCTCTGTCAGACTTACCAAAGTTCTCTATGCTCAACTTAAATCGCAGACATTTGAACCACCATCTAGAGATGGGTCTAAGGACTCATCTAATGTGCCAAATGCGAATGTGATTGGAATGAGGCTTGCTTGTGGTTTTGAAATGCTCGTTAGTGATAACGCTGCCCCGCAAATTTCGTCCGAGGCGAGGGAAAATATGGTCGGAAGGGTTAAACATATACTACAAAGGAAAACGCCACCGACGGACGAGGAAATCTCAGCATGGCCTCGACGCATCGATGGTGAGGACTGGTTGGATATCAACTATGAAGAGCTAGAAAGGAATCTTTCGGGGGGAAATGTCTCCACACCCTCAGGTAGCTCTGGAGGAGCAGAGAAAGTGGAAAGTGGATGGGGAGATAAACAAGCGGAGGCAACACTGAAGAAAATGGTTAAGCGGTTTGAGGCCTTCCTAAATGACGAGGATGCGGGAGTCGAGGGCGCGGAGGTCGATGACATGGATATCGGTGATGACGGAGACGATGGTTACACCGAAGAGGTGGACGATAGTGATGAAGACAAGGAGGTTAGTTTTGACGAAGTTGAGTTCTCACGAATGATGCGCGAGATGATGGGCATGTCTACGCAGACCAGTGGTGAAGGAGAGGGGGAAAATGAGGAAGCAAAAATCCGAGAGGTGATGGCAGAAGTGGAAGAAGAGCTCAAGGAAGCCGGGGCAATCGAGCGGGGGGAAAGCATGGTCAAAATACAAGAGGCAGGCGGTGAGGGGGATGTGAGCGATGATGGAGGTGAAGTCGACATAGACTACACGCTCGCGAAGAATATGCTTGAGAGCTTCAAGGGTCAAGGTGGGCTTTCGGGACCGGGAGGTAATCTATTGGCCCGAATGGGGATAACGCTTCCCCGAGACGAGCCTGAGGATGAAAAATGAAAAATATCATGAAGCAAAGGGCAAACAAATCCAATCATAAGGTCAGTCTGAGGAGCAGATGATAAACACATAACTGCCTCCCAACCTTGATTGCTGGGTCCAAAGAAAAATAATAAACGTGCCGAAGGTGAGTTATACACATTGAACAAGCCCGATGCACACCCTCCTAGAGGGAGGGGAGTACTACCAACACACCAAAGCACCATGTATAACCTTCGTGTTATCTATGCGATGGTTCAAACTACAACTCGAATGTCTGTGTTCTGCTCGCGATACCATCAAATATGACGGTATTGTTGATCGGAACATATTGCCGCGTGATAATCTTTGCCCGTCGGAAATCAGTCGGAGTGTAGCACCAACTTTAACCCATGTAGACATACCTTGATCATCTCTTGGGCTACGATCCCACCTGCAATTGATGCGGTAACATGAAGCTCCCCACCCCCTGCTCGTACAATCTCCTTTGCAACCTTTTCACATCTCTCCGGCACACCTTCAGTGTAACCAACATCTTTGAGGTACTGGCAAATGATTCGCCTAATTTCCCGATACTCGTCCTCACAACTCTCGTGCCCAGTATCCCCGGGAGCCCGGCCATGACTAGTATAGAATTCCTGGTAGGCCCTAAGTGCAATATAGTCGTGAATTAATGAACCTTCTGCGTCCCAATCTCCTAGCGCAGTCAGGACCGCTCTTTTATGCTCTTCATTGCAGTGGGAAAATTCATCAGCAATAGAACGGTAATTCAACCGCCGCAGGAAGTTGGCATGTCGACAGAACAACTGGATTGTATCGCGATCTATCTGGTTTCGTTTTGGGTGTTGCACTCGATTCATGTGGCCGCGAACAATCCCTTCGACGGCGGCAGCATCACTATGCGCCTTAGCGCGATATCTACGGAACCAATTTTCAGCACACTATAATAGGACAAATGTCAAAAGTTAATAACTCACATGTTCTGCAGAGCCACGTACCCGTGGCTCTCGGCCTTCATATCGGGCATCGCCCCAGATAACGGCAATAACCCATTGTTTGAGTCCGCGAAATCCTTCACGGCTCGAGCAATGATCCAGAATTCATCCGTCTGACACGGGGTAAGCAACAACCCACGACTTAAATGATCGAAAGACGTACCTGCGATGTGATATTTTGGCATTTGGGGTCATTCAAGACCTCCTTTGTTCCATTAAAGAGTTGTGCGGTTCTTAGGTCTCCCATGACAGCGCGGACAGCTTCTACATAATTCTCCTCGCTCCCCCCCGGAACATTCGTTCTCATTCCATCCATGACCATTGATTTAAAAAGTGCTTTCTCCGAATAACTTCCGGGTAGATGACCTTCGTGCGACTGCTTCCAATCTTCCAGATATTTTAATAACAATAGCACATACGGAACGTGTCCATGTTGGTGATCGCTCATTCCCCCTTCTGATTCCGGCACATCGAGGGTGCTCGTCCTTTCCAACGCCAATTCTAATAGTTCCGGCCAGGGATTGAACAAGCGAAGATCGACTAAGGAATCGGGATGTGTTTCTATAATGGTATGGGTAGGAGTGTGGATGCGAAGGCTAGTGATGAAACCGAGGGAATGAACGAAGAATGTAGGTATCTCAGTAGGCAGCCGAAAGAGTAGAGGGGTTGGAACTGGTGACATGAGAAGTAGGTGTGTGAACTCAGTTGTGCGAGGATCCAGGAGCCCCGGGGTATTGGAGAGAATATTTTCCAAGCTCTACCATAATATGAGCATCTATTCGTACAATTCATGCGGGTTCGTGGCTCACATCAATTCTAAACCCACCTGCAACGTCCGGATTCAGTTCTCCTAACAAGGTAGCAGCTCTGTCTGCTCGCGGCTGTCCAAGATTGTCTTGGTCAAGGAAGAAGTTGACACCCAAGTCCGCTTCCTCAACTAGCTTGTCGTCGATGACAGTGAAGCGGCCAATGCCTTAGAGGTGCCGTGTGAACAACCTTTCGCATCCACACGATTCTTTCACAACCAATCAGATGTCTTACCTGGGAGAATAAGATTCTTCATAACCTCACAGCCTGTAGCTGTTGCTCCGAAAAGGGCAATATGTGCTTGTTCAAGGCGGTTCTGGCCATTAGCACCCCAAAGCCTGAGCTGACGGTCGTACTTCTTCTCTTTGGAGCTTGGAGCACCGCTAGAAGCTATAGGAGCCATGATGGAGGGGGAATAGTCGAGATTTTCCAAGATTAGGACACCGATAGATGGAAAAAAGATGGAAGAGACGAAGGTCAAGAAGCTAGGTATAGAGCTGGAGAAGTGTTGGCTGTTGACCAAGACGAGTAGTCGAGGTTTTGCGCGAACAAGGAACTCAGCCCCCCCCTCCCGTAGCACGTGCGGGAAGAACATTCCGTTCACGTTCCCGACCGTGTTCTTGGCCACTCGCTAGATCTTGGACAGCCCGCAACAGCGGCACAAGCGTAACCCTCGGCACTCCCCACAATCCAGCGCAGTACTATCGGTACCGTATCTGACCATTTAAGCAAGAGAACCTGCACTATGGCATGCATTTTCCTACCTCACTAAGCACTTAGGCGCGAGCTACAATGCAGTAGTATAAATTTTCTCCCTAAGTAAGGGCACGTGTGGTTGCCACGCAAAACTTTCATTTTGAGCCTGATTATAGAGGTTTACAGCAAAACTCTATCTTGCTTTGGAGTAGCATATCTAGTTGACACCAAGACAGAATATTCAAACTGTGATAATAGAGGTCTTCAAACCTGGGGCAGGATTTGGACAGGTTGAGGAGGAAAATTGGTAATCAATAGTGATTGGTTCAAATGTCAATCCAGGGTCCATTTTAACTTAGGTGTTCGTACTGCAAATGTGTTAGATAGGTTTTATGGAGTATGATGCAAAGCCTACCAAACGTAGACCAAGGCCGTTGCATCCTGGAACGCCTCTAAATTATTAGGGTAGAGGGTGCGGAAACATAAAATTTTATCTGTAGTGTAGGGGTTCAATCAATTGTTTCAGATAAAAAATTTTTTTGCTGCTTCTAAATTTAATCCTCCGATTTTGGAAAATGAAATCATGTATACAAGATTATATGTAAAAAATATTTTCTGATTATACTATGACTCTTATATATTATATCAAAATGGCATCAAGCAAGAATTAAAATGTCCTTACAGCAGAAGCAAAGATTAATCCGAACATCCTATAAGGTTAAGTAAGATGTACTAGACTACACCAAGTAAGATTAGTAAATAGTATAAGTTCTGATTGAATTATTTGTATAGAATGAATGAATGTATAATAAGGATTTTTTGAACAAATATGAGTCTTGATTTTAACTAAAAGTGAAAATAGGTTGAAGCATCACCTGTCAGGGGACCAAGTACAGGTGTACTCTAAGTTGGAAAGTGTTGGGAAGGTCAAAAGATGAAAAAGAGCCCTGGATGGGAGGGAGATATTGTTAATTCCAAGTCCTGTAGTTGTAGAATGAAATACAGCAGCTAGAGAGTTTCTATCACTGAATTTATATACAAAGCAGACTTGTTATAATGTCTGGCTGAGACATCCAAAGAACTCTCAAAAATACTCTCTGATAGACTGGGAGATCTTGCACAATAGTCTTAAAACAATTAAGAATGCTATATCTGCTGGTAAGACTAAAAAAGGTAACAGACTGCCTAATAGTTATTACATCTGACACTTTCAAGTTGTAATGAGAGCACCCCAAGGGAGATGGACCCAAAGGCTATGATAGCAGTAAACAACTTCAAGGTTATCAACAAAAGTTTATAGACATATGTAAGAGTAAAGTAAGCAGTAAAACTTAGTATCATTAAGCCAGACACTTTACTGAATTAAGGTCGGGAGAGGATGTTGATTGGATTAGGGTAGAAGAGTTCTTGCATAGATTAAAGTAGTTGGGATTTTTCCCAGAAACTTCCTTATTGGTTTGCTCCAACCTGTTGAGTACATGCTTCTCTGCTAAGAGTTGTCTGGCACTTCTTCAGCATCCCTATAGGTATGTGTGTCTTGATGCACTTTAATTCATGATCTCCCCATAAAGTGCAGTTTCTATAGTGCATCTCAATTACGCCTGCTAGAGGAAAAACTTTGACATGGTGGTGTCTTGCCAGTAGGTAACAGTCAGGCCATGAGGGAAAGCCAACTGATATGTAAACATCTCCTCATATACATTTCATCTATGCAAGTCCCTATTGGCTCCTTTGTTCTATGTATTCTAGCAGCTTCAATTGAGCTTTTTGTACACTGGGACTCCTATAGTAGTATTAGGGGGTAGCCAACTCTAAGAATAAGCGGGTCGGGACTAAGGCCCAATACATAGCGAAGTGTTTACTAGAAAGACTTACTTGTAGTTCGGAATAGAGGTAGAATCAGAAGTGTATCGTGTAATGAAGATCTTGATAAGATCTCTTCTCCATCGCTAATAATGTCTGTAAAGCGGGGGAGGCACTCCGATATCAGCATTCCATGTCGGGTGTTCATGGCCTATCTATTCCTCCCACTTTTCCTGGTGCGAAATTCTGAGACCCTGAAAAGCTATATCCCGCTTGACTCTGATTTCTTGAAAAAGTGGGGGGGGTGTCCCATGCCTCTCCCCATAGTTTTCGCTCTAATCGTAGTTATGCGGACCCTTTCACCACGGGAGATGGCTACTGGTTCTCTCTCTGCATATGAGGTAATCAGCTCCAATGACGGACTTATCAATGCTGGGGGATCCCTTCTCCCTCTGTGTCAACCCGCGGGAGGTATGGTCCTGTCTTATCGCACCAATGGCATTTAGCCGTCTTTACGCTCAGGGTTCACCTTCCATGCAGTAGACCCGCAAGGGGCTGTACCTTATCATCCTTCTGGGCGTAGGCAAAAGATGGTCTCTTAGGCATAGTTCCCTCATGAGGGTTTTCCTCTGTATTCCTCTACTAATGGTCTTGAAATTTGGTCTTTTTGCCTCCATGGCAGCTGGGGACTCCTATTGGAGTAGCCGACATCCCCCCGGTTGGTATCCATCTATTGGTGCAGGTGAGTAATCTTTGCATGCATTTATCGCCACAACCAAGAGCCTGATTTAGTTCGCTCAACCTGGTCTGGATAGCCGAGACTCCGATCTTGTAGACTCAGCGAAAACCCCTCTATCAGCCACCATCGGTGGTGGTGCAAGTGAGGGTATTGTAAAGCAACCAGAAAAAAGTCTTGGTGAAATGGTTAGCAAGCGACCTAAATAAGTAACTCGTGGCAGTGGATTGTTGACATTCTTCAGAACCACCATAACAGCATGCCCCTCAAACTGGTTAAACGAACAAAAACCAATCGCCGTGAGATGATAAATGTGGAGAAAGGCATGATAATTGCCTTTTTCTGGGTATATCAGCATATCTCGATAGTGGCAAGACTGGTTGGATGCCTCTAGTCAGCTGTACGGAATTTCATAGCCCGTGCCTGGGAAAGTGGGGGCAGCATTGATAATTTGTCTCACTCCAGTCGCTCCAGCAAGCTTGGCAAGAGAGATTGTCGCACAATTCTCAGCGAAGCACGCCAACACCGGGATTGGACTCGGCAGGAGTTGCACGATAAAGGCGCCCCTCACGTTTCACTACGTACTATCGATAGAGTACTACATGAGGCGAGGGTATGCAAATGGTTGGCAACCAAAAGTGTAACCGGTGCGGGTACTAGTTTGTTTTATGTTTGGTTTCACAGTCTCGTTTGATACTTTTATTGTTTCGTGTGCTATCGGTTGATACACACATTGGTTTATGTTTGGTTTCACCGTATCGTTTGATACTGGTATTGTTTCATATGCTATTGGTTGATAGACACATTGGTTTATGTTTGGTTTCACCGTATCGTTTGATACTGGTATTGTTTCATATGCTATTGGTTGATAGACACCTGGTTTTATGTTTGGTTTCACGGTATCGTTGGAGAGGTGGATTGTTTCGTATGCTATCAGTTGATACAGACAGTGTTTTGCAATATCGCTCATACTGGAGATAAGCGATAGGCTGTATTTAAAGACCGCTGATTTCCGCGATGGAAACAGCAGACTTCGACAGACAGTATTCTTAATATACTTGGTTGAACAATTACATCTTTGATCTGCTATGACACCCCATTCGAAGCCTCCTTTAGCTAGCAGCACTCGCTTCTAGTGGATTAAGAAGCTATCCGCTCTTAGCGTACCGCCACGTGACTAGGGCCTAGCCTGAACACGTTACATTTTTTTAACCTCAGGAAGTGCTTAAGAAACCTGCAGCGACCTGGGCTGATCAACCTACGAAAAGTCCAATAGCGAAGCTAGCCACGGGGAGCGGCAGAACCATGAAGGGTTCGGCTGTGCCAATATGACACTATTGAGTCAATGGAGACTCGAAGTGGGAAGCAGGTCCCACCAGCAGGCCTTACCAAGAAAAGGCAACCCAAGAAAGTACAAGGCCCAAAGAGCGAATTCTCGATCGACGAAGCAGAGCGACAACTAGCGCGAGACTTGGCCAAGCAGACCTTTAGAGAATCGACTGACGAATTAGCAAAGACAGCAACTAGGCTTCTCGGGCTATTTCCCCCCAGCCCTAGCAAAGGCAAGGCACCGGCACATCCACTGAAGAAAGATAGCATACCCGCTGGGACAGATAAGAAGGAAGAAGACGACGAAGACGCATCCGATCACGCGGTAGTAAGTGTAACGGGGGCACCCTAGGAAGATGGATCCCAAGGTTGCGACCGCACCAAACAACTTCAAACTTATCGCCAAAAGTTCACACAAATGTAAGAGTAAAGTAGACGGTAAAACTTAATATCGTTAAGCCTGACGCTTCACTCAATTAAGGTCTAGAGAGGATTGATTGTCGGAGTAGGAGAGTTCTCGCATAGACTTTCAGGTAGTTTTATCTTATGCCAGAAACTCCCCCATCAGTTTACTCCAACGGTTCGAGCACACCCTTCTCCGCTAAGGGC
>PYWC01000014.1:2199892-2307895 GCA_003182015.1 Tuber magnatum
TAGCCATGTACCCCAATACTTGTGTCCACTAAGTCTGCTCATCTCGGAGCCCGGGCCATCGGGTCTCCGTAGGTCAAGTACTCACTTGCCTGCCGGTTCCTACCAGTTCGCCTCCAAGCTACCTGTAAGGGTATAAATTCAGGCTGCCATAGCTCACGTATGCTGGGTCGTTACAGTAAGGCAGCCACCAGACGAATTCCCTAGCGACCCTCCAGAAAGGTCCTCAGACAACAGCACGAATAACGCAGACTCCGCACACAATGTGTCTGAAGGTGAATCCGCTGGACCTCCCGGCCCAGAGGTCAAGCCAACAGGACCTCAAATCAAACTTCCGCTGCCACTCTCGTTCTCGGACGAAAAGGACGACTTAAAACCTCAAGTATTTGACCGGTGCGTTATAACAACCTCTCAATACCTGGCCCTACACATAGTGGACAGAACTAAGGAAGGAAGCGGAGCATACATTGGAAGCTTCTATACCGGGAAGGCAGAGGAAGCATACTACCAAGCAATGAACCACTATGACAGGGGGGAAAAAATCGCGGGAACAACCCTGAAAAAGCACTTGAAAGAGATTCCAATCCTCACGAAACACCGAAGAACTATACAAAAGGTTCAAGGATATCCAGCCAGCACGAAATGGCAAAACCTAAAGAGTAACCTTGGTCATGACGGATCTCTGAATGTATTACGGACGATTGCCCACTGGGAGGGTGTCTCAGTATACGCTGCAACAAAGATTGCATGAAGCAATGCATCCCAGACTATGACAGGAGGTAGAACCCATGGAGGAGGAGGGTGATTCCTTGGAAAAAATAGTCAAGCGGGCCGAACAGAAGGACGCTATCCTATATGAAACAGGAGTTTACTGGAACCACGTAACGCAGCAAAGGAGCAGTAAAGGATCATCATTGCGGGATAATGCGAAAAACGACAAACCATACCACCAGCATTCAAAAGACAAGAAAGACAAGAAGCAGACATGACGCGAGGAGGGCACATGTTTCGAATGTGAGAAAAAGTTGCACTACGCAAAGGATTGCTATTCCAAAAATGGAAAAGGAAAGGCCGCTAAGCGAGAGGTTAGCACTAACCACATGGAAGCAACCGAAGATGACGAGGTGGAAATTAACTGAGCAGAAATGGAAAGCCTGCGAACGGTATAGAAATGGATCAGATGCTGTTTAGTGAGGAAGGGACGGAGAAGGTGAAGGAATTTGAAAGTAAGACCAAAAGGATGGAGAGAAGATGAGCATGGGGGAGGATGAAGAAAGGGGAGGAAAGAGAGGGGGAATGGTATAGACCCCGGATCGAGGGAGGAGGGGGAGGGTTGGTAGGAAGCAGTAGGTAGAGATTAGAGGAGGAAAGGAAAAAAGCGAGGGAAAGGATGAGAAGGAAAAGGGAGAAGGAAAAGGAGATAAGAAAACTGGTAGCATCCGGCATGGGACCCCTTGCAAGTCGCATAACGGATGGAGAACGGAGGGAGAGGCGAGAGAATGGGGGGGGGAGGGGAGAAAGGAGACAGGAGGAGGGATAAAGTGGGGGAAAGGGGGGGTGTTGGTTTGTGTTTTTGTTTAGTTAGTAGAATTATTGGGGCGCTGTCTGACTACCGGAAGGTAGTTATGCTTATATAGGTGAAGACATTCCAAATAGTTTGAATAAAAAGTTTTAAAAAGAAAACAAAAAAAGCCTGCGAATGCAACCAACGTTGGCAATCAGGCCCCGTGACGCTGTTGAAAGAACGATTCACATAGAAGGCCACCTAGCAAAGGTACTATTCGACACGGGAACAAGCGGCTGCGATATAATTAGCACCACCTTTATAAGTACCCCTGGCATCCATACGGAACCTCTACCACAACCAACCACAGTCAATATGGCTATGGAAGGATCCCGCTCTTCAAGCCACAAGGAATACGGATGGACTGTAGGAAGTGGGAAAAAGCAATGGACAAATCAGGACATGTTGGTAGGGAACTTGGCAAAGTACGACGCCCTGATTGGAATGCCATTCCTGAAAAGACATAATGCTCTTATCGGGTGTGGGGATACAGCAGTGGAATTTCCCGATGACAAACTAGGTGTGCTATGCAAACCAACAAGTGCGGAATTCTGAGCCGCTGTGTCAGACACCACCACAAAAACATTGTTGGAAGAATGCAAGGATGTATTCCCAGACAAGGTCCCTGCAACGCTACCGCCAGTGTGTAACATTAGCCACCACATTCGGCTAAAGGATCCAATCGACCTACGAAACCAACCAACATACTCGATCCCAGGAGCCTACAAGGAAAAACTATTCCACTAGATAAACGAGAAATTACAAAGTGGAGTAATTGTATGACAAGAGGTACCCGGAGCGGCACCTATGTTTGTACAACCAAAGTCAGATGGAAGAATCTGCCCGCTGGTGGACCTGAAAGTGAGAAATGATAACACGATCATGGATAGTCCATCGATTCCAAATCAACAGCAGATCCTTAACTGAATAGGGCGAGCGAAATTCAGGAGTAAGATTGACCTAAGCGACACATACTTCCAAACACGGGTGGACAAGGACAGTGTTAGGTTCAACTCCTGCAAAACCCTGTTCGGAGGGTGTGTGAGCAAACCAATGCTCCAAGGAGACATGAATGCAACAGCAACATTTATGTGAATAATGGAGGACCTCCTAAGCGAATATTTTCATCATTTTGTATGGGTATACATTGCTGATATTCTCATACTTTCAGACACACATGAAGAACACGAGGAACACATACGCCAAGTTTGTGATCGGCTCACAAAAGCAAAATTCTTTGCGAGCAAAAGGAAGTCAGTACTTTTTGCGGATAAGAGGGAAGTATTAGGAGACATAGTGGACAATGAGTGAATTCATGCCTCGCCGCAAAAAATACCGTCTATTGCAGGATGGGAGACACCAAAAAACAAGAAGGAGCTACAATGATTCCTTGGAATAGTGAACTATCTGGTCCTGTTTCTCCCACACCATGCTACGTTAACGGCACCGCTAACCGACTTAACGGGAAAGGCGGAATTCGTATGGACAACGACCCACCAAACCGCATTCGGTATGGTCCGAAAGTGAATCATCGATCACAAAGTCATATGACCAATAGACACACAACACAAGGAACGAATTTGGTTGGTTACGGATCCCTCAGACTGAGGAGTTGGAGCATGAGTGGGACAGGGAACCACTTACGAGGCAGTACGAGCAGCTGCGTTACACAGCAGAAAGTTCACCAAGGCTCTGATGAACTATGGGACCACCAATAAAGAGGCCTTAGCGATAGTGGAAGCACTTAATCGGTTCCACAATGTTCTAATGGGAAGTTCCTTTACAATAGTTACGGACCACAAACCCTTGAAACACCTACGAACGGCAAAAAACCAAACCAGAAAGCAAGTAAGATGGCTAAGTGCCTTGGGAAAATACGACGCGAAAATAGTCCTCGCACCAGGAAGCATGAACCATTTAGCTGATGCCCTTTCCCGGATATATGAGGGAGAAGCAAACTTGACTCCACTCTATGTCCATGATTATAGGAAGGAAGCGGATGACATCTCGGATAACAGAGTATACGAGCAAGAATCAAACACAATGGAGCCCACTGATGAGTTCTCCCCTACTTCCCCTCCTTTGTGCTATACTGAGTACCCCAACGAGGCCCCTGTACCCCTGAAAGCCCCTGCTCAATCACTGCAGGAAACGATTGGGGTGACCTGTGTATCCTGCGAAGTACACCACCGGAAGAACTCCAACACAGCGCGCTACACTACTCACACTGTTACGTGGATCATTGCCCGTATCATCAAACGGAGATCAAATTCACCAAGAACCATCCTAGACGGCGGGGAAAATCGACCCCTTACCCACTTAGTGAAGGACCAAGCCCCCCAAGTACAGAAATCGACCCGAGACCTCTGGAGTCCCCCGAAATCAATAACTGGGAATGGCTACAATCGACCGGCGGAAGACCAATTAGTGCGGGAGAAGAGCTGTCCACCCTTGCCCAGCCAACACCCAGGTCTTATGCAATTCCGGCACTGCTAAACGCAGAAGCCCCAGCATTCCAAATGCTGGAGCCAGAACCCATAGCGAACCTTGTGGCCGAAACAATAGCGCCTTTCCCAATGCCAGGGCCTGATAGCCCACCACCGATTAGACGAGCGGAACGGCTCGAAAGCGTTAACAAGGAGACAATCGTCTCAGTAATGCCCGCGAGAAAGACGGAATATCGGCGTGGACTATAGGAGGTCTTGGAAGACAGCGAGGAAGAAGACCTGCGGGAGACAACCAGGGGAAGCGCGATGGAAGCCGAACGCGACACCCTACAAATGAGCAATGCAATGATCACAATGTTCGGATCCCACATGGTAGCAGCATACCAGAAAGAACCAATTTGGAAAAAGATATACGAAAGTATGGACTCCACAGGAGACTTGTCCTCCTATAAGGTTGCAAACAGAATGCTATACGCAAAAACCAGGTACGAGGAAGACTGCCTGTATATCCCAAAAGGTCCCACATACAGAAATGGGATACTAAGAGAATATGTTTGTAGCGAAATCCACAATAAAGGCCACCAGAGTGTTGAATGAAACTTACAGTACGCAACGGAGTACCTATTTTGGCCTGAAATGTGGAAGGACTTTACAGCGTATGTGACCCAGTGCCACACATGCCAAATAAATAAGGAGCCCACACAGTTGCCGGAAAGAAAAGCTCAAACAATTACCTTGCCATTGGAAATCTTCGAATCAATAGCCATTGACTTTGCGGGACCCATACACAATTAAAAGGGATAAGACAAGATCCTAGTTGCGATGGATAGGTTTTCAGGATTCACGTGGCTTATACCTACAATGAAGCAAGTAACATTTATAACAACCCAGGAATTGCTACAGAACAAAATATTTACACCCCATGGCTACCCATCATCTCTAGTAAGTGATGCGAACCCACAATTTGAGTCACATGTGTGGAGGCAACAGTGTCGATCGTTAGGCATTTTGGATATCAAAGCGGCACCAGGCCATCATGAAACGAATGGACAGGTCGAAAGAAAAATTCAAGAATTGAAGACAGCTCTCTGAAATCTAGTCAACGCCAGATAAAACAACTGGTTTGATGCCATACCGGAGACAGCAGCATACCTGAATGCGGGATGGTCAGAAACTCGCGGCATGTCACCATATAGAGCTATTTTTGGAAAGAACCACCCCCTACTTCCTCTAGCGAACCTTAAGAACTCCGCAGTACCAGCTGCTGACGAATTATTAAACAGGCACCAAGCAATCCGCAATGGGGTATTCCATGCGATTAAAATGGCACGATTTAGAAGTACAAGAGGGGCAGCAAAATGACACAGACACCATACAACGATAGGAAAGAGTCATCTGTTACTGGTATATGGAAGTTTATTCACAATAGAATCGGGACGTAGCAAGAAATTGCAACCACGCTGGCGTGGACCATTCAAGATAATTGGATACGTTGAGCATACACAAAATTACACGGTAGAAATGCATGGCAGAATGTACAGAAACCAACAAGCAACATTCGATACAACCACTGTGAAAAGATACAGCCCTAACGATGATATCACCTTTCCTGCCAGCAGCCACGGAAAACCACCCCCTATGGTGGTTAATGAGAAACCGCAATGGGAAGTGCCAACCATATGAGACCACAGAAGACAGTCGGATGGCGACCAATTCCTAGTGAAATGGGTGGGGTACCCAGAAACGGAGAATAGCTGGGAATCTCTTGAAGGATTGGAAAATACAATGGAATTGGTGAATCAATGGTGGGAAGATAACAAACCGGAGGACCAGCCACCCCCTACGATAAACCATGTGATGGTGGCGTGGAGCCCAACCCTACCAGAAATCCAACACCCGCGCTCAGACACGAACCAAGGGATACAGGACGGATTTTGGTCAGCCCACTTCCAGAGCGACTTCGAAAGCAGTGAAGATGAAAATCGGGTAATGGAAGATGAAGCAGCATACCTAGCCGGGCTGGCAAAAGTGGAGTATGGGCAACAGCGAATTGAAAAAACACTCCATCCAACAGCCTTACGATGTCAAACTATGAGCAAGTGCCCTAGAGACTGCGCCATCAGCTAATGGTATTGTTGGTGAACCGTGATATTACCTCTAAACGATACTTTACACACCGACTATTCATACACATCTGCAACAAATGCTTAGAAATAACAACAGAATCGACAGGATGAATGTGGGGAGGATCGGTGTCCAATGTTTTCCACTTTGGTAGCGGGTACTTCCGGAGCACAGAAAAATGTGATAGTTGCAGGGAGACGGAAGAAACCGAAATTAAGCCGCACCCGCCTTCCCCTGAAGACCTAAGCGAGGCCGACAGCTAAGCGAGACCAACATCTAAGCGAGGTCACCACCGAAACATAAATACGACCCACTATCCCTCTAATACGCTGAAGAAAACACACCAAACTACCCTATCTCCGAACCTTTACCCACTTGCAAAAATTTATCCTTATGCGAAAGGAACAAAATGTGGACCTACACAGAAGTCCGCATAAAAGGACGAGATTTCATTTTAGGGTACCCGCTGTACCAAGAGATAATTCCAGAAGACACATAGTGGAAGATGTTCTACATCAATCACTGCGAGGATTGCGGACGAATTGATGTCGAAACGGAGGAATGGGAGGACCGGATAGTGCGAAGCATCGTGGACCTGCCACACTACTGCGAGTCAGGTTGTTTTGTGCTTAGAGCGCCACGTGGGGAGTCCTTGGAAAGATGGTTGGGAGGTGCGGAATGGATGTTGCAGGACGACATGAGATTATTGCAGGATAGCGATGACGGTGAGGATGGGTCCTCAGCGGACTGTCAGGAAAATAGCGGATTTACCGCCTATTAAGATTTATTAAGTTGCTTTATTTGATGAAATTGTTATTTTATTTTGGGAGTGTAACCGGTATGGATACTAGGTTGTTTTATGTTTGGTTTCACAGTATCCTTTGATACTTGTATTGTTTCGTGTGCTACAGGTTGATACACACATTGTTTTATGTTTGGTTTCACAGTATCATTTGATACTTGTATTGTCTCATGTGCTATCGGCTGATACACAAATTGTTTTAGCATTGGTTTCACAGTATTGCTTGATACTTGTATTGTTTCATGTGCTATCGGTGGATCCACACCTTGTTTTATGCTTAGTTTCACGGTATCGGTTGATACGTGAATTGTTTCGTGTGCTATCGGTTGATACACACCTTGTTTTGCAATATCGCTCATACTGGACACAAGCAATATACTGCATTTAAAGACCGCTGATTTCCACGATGGAAGCAGCAGACTTCGACAAACAGTATTCTTAATATACTTGGTTGAATGGTTACTTCTTTGATCTCCTAGTACACCCCATTCGAAGCCTGCTTTATCTAGCAGCGCTCGCTTCTTGTTGATCAAGAAGCCATCTGCTCCTACGGTACCACCACGTGACTAGGGCCTAGCCCGAACACATTACAACAAGAGCAAAGCTGACCCCCGAGCATGCAAAACCGCGGCTAGCCTGGGCAATTGCGCGGCAAAATTGGACAATTGATGACTTCGAAGGTATCATCTGGAGTGATGAGTGCTCAGTCGAGTGTGCCGGCGATCCAAATCAGTGGTGGATCTTCAGGTGCCCAGATGAGAAGTGGCTTCCAGAGTCTGCACACATGGTCAGAAAAGGAAACTGTATTACTCTAATGGTATGCGGCTGTTTCGCGGGTTGAAATAGGGGTACCTTTGTGCCACTTATTACCGGTTCTGTTGATCATTGGGTCGATTTATGGCTGTCGGAGACATGTCCACTTCCAGTTATGTAACGAGTTCACGATACCATCAGTGATCCCGTATTTCATCAGGACAACGCGAAGGCCCATACAGCAATGCTTGTTCAGGAATGGTGTGATACCAACAACATTCCACTTGAGGACCAACCCCCATGCTCCCCAGACCTCAACCTAACTGAGCATGTGTGGCTTGCACTGAAACAGCGGCTTCATAAACAGTACCCACATATTGTTCACACACCAGGAGGCCCTAAGAACATTGAGCAAAGGCTTTGCCAGGTTCTTCCGCAGGTGTGGGAGAGAATCCCACCTGAGTTCTTTGGGAAGCTATCGCAGTCTATACCAGCCTGTGTTCAGACTGTCATTGATGCAAAAGGATGGTACACTCGCTATCAGTAATTTTCTTTTTTCAATCTTTGTACTCTGAGTCTTTCATATATCGCAAGTCTTTAATTTACATGTATCAGTACTGTTCCTGAATGATCATCAAGTTGCAACCAGACCATCGTATGGTGAAAAAATTCTGCAATAAGCGAAACCACATGATCACCAAGACTTTTGTATAGTCACTTTACTAGTATTGAATTGGCAGAAATTAACTCCTTCTCCCAATACCGGCAAAGACCCTGGGATCAAACACATATCCTTTTGTTAATCATAGAGGGACATGCCGGTTACGCTATGCCAGTTCATCTTATATCTAAGGGGGTGGTGTGCCCGGCGTGATGATCTACTAGGCCCTACCTATGATCATGACACCCGCAACCATCTCAGTCATAATAAGGATCACCCTTTTTATCACAAATGGTGACAGAGTGGGAAGGCTTGTTCCATGATGGAAGAGTCAGAACAAAATATGAGAGGATGGGGTAAGGCCTGCCAGCAAGGCGGATTGCTTAGGTTTTCGCATCAGGCCTCACATTGAAGTCATGGTATCTCGCACGACTCACAGTTGTGGGTCATGTGTCCATTATAATTGGTTAATGCATCTGGACGACGCACAATTCCATGGGCACATGTTGTAATAACTATCAGACATGACCCCGTTAACGAGTCATGGGTCTCATACAGGTGATGCACTTAGTGCACAGGACTACAGCAGGTGACTAAGGGGTACGAGTCACAGGACCAGGGTTGCCGTGAAGGGCGAGTATACAAGCCCTCGCTAATGCCTAGGGGGATAAGCTCTTCACGCTATTGTCCTTCTATCTTCTTGCCTATAACTTTAACACTCTACTCTTCACCTACGTGGTCCTGCTGCACAGCTACCACCCTAAACCAAGTCATCAGATAGGCACCTTGGGTGCTTAGCTATCCGACGAAGAATAAGACATAAGGTCATCAGTCGTTGAAGCTAAGGTAGTGTCGCCCATGTGAAAGAAGCGTTAACCAGTAGAGATTGTTACATTTGATAGTCTCACAACAAAACATGTCCCAGGTTACGAGAAGACCAGAGAGTAGCCTAAGCAAACCCCTAGTGACAGCAAAGTGGATTATAGCAACAATAAAATAGCCTATTACCTAGAACTTGGAGGGTTAGGCAAAGAACTAGAAAGAGTAGCGAACTGACAAGGAATGGACAGAGCGCCGAGCCCAGTCACACCGGAGAAGCAACTATCAGAAGAAATATTATCATCTGTGGGGAACAGGAAACCAGAATGTCCCAAACAGGAACAGCTGTCCCGCTGGTTCAGCCAGTGCAAACGATACCTGAACAGCTTACCACTCTACTAGCGAGACTAGCGACAGGGGAACCCAGGCGGAGAAATACTCCAAAGGCTGAGGGCCCTAATGTTTTCCAGGAGGAAGGAACGAAGTTCTCGGGATTTCTCACGTGGCTTGCAGAGTACTTCAGAGTGATCGACAAGAGAAGGAGGAAGACACTACTAAGGTATCATATGCCAGGTCGGTGTTGCAAGACACTGCAGGCTCATGGGTAACCACTTATATCAAGGGACCAAAATAATATGAACTGGAAACCTGGAAGCATTGCGTGCAAGTCTCAAGGGAACAATTCGCGGACATCAAGGCAAAGGTGTCAGCCCTGAACAGGTTCGAAACAAGGTAACAAGGAAAGAGGAATATTATAGGGTTTGGAAATAAGTTCTAATACCTAGCCATCGAGGTTCAATACAATGTCGAGATTGTCTTGCAGTACTTATTACAGGCATGTATGACCCAGCTGTCACAAGGATGAGGTATGGCAGAAACCAAATATACGACAATAGCAGGTTTGGCACTATGGGCACTCGAAAGTGATCAATGTTAGGCGGTGGTCAAACACATCAAAGAACCGGAGGACTCTGATGTAAGGGGGGCATCCCTGGGTATAACAACCCAGCATACATAAGCGAAGGCAGTTGGAAACTGCACCCATACAGGTAGCACGGAGGCAATCTGGCAGGAATCGGCAGGCAAGTCAGTACTTGACCTACGGAGACCCGATACATTAGGCTGCAGGGTGCACAGAATTAGCGGGCCAGGTACTTAGGTACCTGGGTACACCAGGGAGTGGTGTCAGTGTACTTAGGGACCTCTGAAGCGGCAGTTACTTAGCTAGGGCAGAGAACGGGAGAAAGGTCAGAACTGTCAATCTCCGGCAAGGTGATAGACAGGGTAACAGGGAAAAGTTATCTTGTCCACTGGACAAGGTTACCCTAGCCTCAGGATCAGGTTACCCTGGCCAAAGTCCTGAGTTACCCGACCTTTCAATACGAAGTCCATATGGGAGTTCCAGAAAAATGAAGACAATGTTTTGTCTCGGGAAGCCATGTATATACGGGAATCTGATGTGCTGGAAGACGCTATTGGGCACGCTGTAGAGCTGCGAGGAAGCTGTAGATTGGCGATATTATTCCTATAATACCCCGCTGGCCCCACTTGAGGCCCGGACATGCTGGGCTAACAGTTGCGTAGTTGTACGCAGTCCAGCAAAGAAGTGTCTTTGGAGACCTCCTTGCAACACTGCATACATTGCTGCCGTCCTGTTAACGGTAAGCTGTGTGTCGGATATATAGGGGAAGATTGGGTGGAAGGTGGGGTACATGCCCGAAGTCGTGGGGAGTAAAGCAGACCAAAACTGGCAGAGTTAACACGTCTTAACCATGGGGGTCCCGAAGGTGGTCACTGGTGCTGCTGGAGCAACCGTGAGAGTTTTACACCAGCCAAGTCTGAAAGCGTCCCCAATGCCATAGGCTCCAAAGTGGAAGTGCAGAGACACTAAAAGCAGGATTCCTACCACAGGCAAGATGAATCCGGGGTAGTGGTTATGCGTAGCGCCCATTGGATCACGCGCGGACCACTGTATCCTGCAGAAGACGCCGGAAGCCCGGGAATCAGAAACTGTAGATAGATAGACCGCTCATGGTAGCTTCTAGGTCAAGTAGGGATTAATGGATATGGGAAGCATGTCATAGATAGTCTGGTTCATCAGGTGTCTTGACTGTTAGCCACAGGGAAGACACTAATGTGAAGAGGTTTTCACTATGGCGGGTAAAATGGAAATGCACTGCAGAAATGATAACTGTATAAGGTGAACGCTGCCTAGAGTGTGTCGACACATGCATACCTGAAGGGTGTGCACGAATAGTGCCTGAAAAGTGATAGGGGAGTTTGTGACATAAGATAGAACCACCTGCGAAGTCTATGCGGGAACTCTCCTGCTCCAACAAGCAATCTTTTTGAGATGGCAATTGAGTGAAGCATCTGGCTTAACAATATTAAGTTTTACGGTTTACTTTACCCTTACATCAGTGGGAACTTTTGACGATAAGTTTCAAGCTGTTCAGTGCAGTCGCAACCTTGGGATCCATCTTCCCAGGGGTGACCCTGTTACAGCATATTGTTAAGTGACCTCCTCGCTTAACTCCCCGCCTAATTAATTGTTTTCCCACCTTTGGCAGTGACCTTGCATGAATAATGGTAATAGTGTCTAGAACAAGTAGCCCAGGGTGGAAAGCGCAATGGCCAGTACTCAACTTTAGCGCCAGAATGGAATCGGACATGGATTCAGATGTTGACCTTGATGAGAACACCATCAACATGTTTTGTGGGTTGGTCTTTACATATGTTCACGGTATTGACTGGGATGGCCCCTAGCTGCCCTTGGAGGCCGCCCCTATTCAGTTACCAGATGAAGGGGTTGACCTTATGGTTATGGACCTCCCTACTGCGGTGCTTTGATTCTTTCATGATTCCGCCCCTTTCCACAACATGAGCCCTCTACTGCCGGGAGGCATCCCATTAAGCCATTTCTCGCCCAAGTTCGTCGAACCTTTCATCGTCCGCGAGGTATACAAGTCACACCAGGAAGCCCAGTGAGAAATGTGAAACTGGAACAACCAGCAGGTGCAGGTGGTCCGTAAACAGCTTACTATGGCAGACATGGAATAGATGAAAGTGCAGCCGGAGGTATACCAGCAAATGCAGAAAGACCAGACAGCCTGGAAGGGTCGTATGGCAGTATTGGAAAAGGCCTTCACAGGAGGGTATAGTATTGATGCTGTGAATGGCGTGCTGATGATAGAGGCCATGCCCCCACTTACCCTCATCCATACCAAGCCCGAGAACGTCAGGATGGAGTTGGCTATGCGAGCCAGAGACCAACAATGGAGGGCCTACCTAAGCCCCGTGGCGATACGAATATTGGAAAGCATCAAGGGCGACAGCTACAGCCACACCTCCACCTTCATGAGAGCTTCAACAGCATCTCTATCCATCCCCTCCTCCATGGCCTGCAGTCCCGTGGGGGGTTCTGTAATTGAAGCAACAGACGGTCGTCATCTCCAGAAACGGACATCAAAGCCAAACAGTCTTACAGGACGAGAAATGTCTAACCCAACTCCTTGTCTGACCCATGCTCCTACCATCCCTCTAGCAATCACGTCCGTTGCAACTCCCGTAACTCACAGCGCCCCTCCAATACCTACACCTCTACCAGTCTCATTGTCCACTCCAGATACCTTTCCTTGCACTGCATTTCCACTCCGAGGGTCGGTTACCCCAGCATTATGTCCTTTGCTAGTGCCGTTACCGGGAACTTTTGAGCAGGCATGGTGCCAGCAAGAGCGAACACCCACAGCCTCATCACAGGGAACTTCAATCCCAGGACCCAGGACACACACTCCCTCTGTTCCTGGGCACCGGTGCTTCTCTTTGCCCCTCAAAACCCGCTCTTCCCTGGGTGCTCCCCACGATCAGAAGCGCTGAGTCAGACAGCCAAGATGAGTTCTGTCCGTCCAGCTGTAAAATCGGAGAAGACCAGCATGGGCTGGATTTATTACCACATAATTGTGTGCAGGGAGGAACAACGGACCCCGGTAACACAGAGAAGAAGGCAGAAGGAGGCAGATGGGCAACCAACATGTGCGTATTGTGAGTCATGGAGGCATACTGGTCCCCCAATGCAACCCTCGAGATGTCCCCAGCTTCAGGCATTTCGGTGGAGAACTCAGGTGTCTCCTAAACCAACTCGTGAGAGTGGGCATTGCCCTGTTCCACCACCGGCATCAGTACCATCAGGTGCTAACCCCACTGAGGATGGGAATCAGGATGGCCAGGAGGAACGGTTTGATAGGCATGACAGACCATGGGAAACCCGAGGTGGAAATGCTGGGGGTAGTGGAGACAGAAATGTGCCACCTGGTGGTGGTACGGTGGGGGCGAGAGGAGAACCAACGGACTCTGACCATGACAGTTTGGATGATGATGACAGCAATTCTTTCCCTGATTTAATGACTTTCCTGGGCCCCCGCAGGGAGGACGCGGGCGACGAGAATAAACGACGCTGGGACCGGCATGCTAGGAAGCTACAACTGGAATTCCGGGGCAGGTCAACCCCATGGCCATCCTCCAGATAGCGGCAGAAGGAACCGGAAAAGCTGAATGGCATTCCGGGCTTTCACAGGAAGGGTCACCAAACTTGCAAGCTTCCTGATCGTACTGGAGGTTAAGCATAAGTATTTGGTTGGATCCAGGGTGACCGATAGGGTCAAGATGAACCTGGTGATCTGCCTATTAGAAGACACTGCATGAACCTGGTATCATGGGCTCCACTCCCACACGAATAAGAAGGCAGTCAAGCATACTGGAATTCCAGTTAAGAACAGTAACGGGTTGAGAATGTCGAAAGGATTCTGGCAACCTCTCGACCGAAGTTTCTGCGGTAATCAAGCGGAACCAGACCGATCCCTTCTCGAGTGGCGAGACCTGGTGATAAAGCCAAATGAAATCGATGAGTACATGGCCAAGATAATTGACTACATGTATAAGCTTAGCCATACAGACCCAAGGTGGGTACGGGATAAGGTATGGTCGGGTATTACCCAAGAGGTTCGGAATGCGTGGACACTCAAGAAGCCCTATCAAACCAACTTGAACGACTACGTTGACCTTCTTCAGAATGTTGGACACAGGCTAGAAGACAATACCTACTTCATTAACCGTGTTATTCACACTGTCCACTAGTCTCCGCCAATTGACAAGAAGGACGGTACGTTATGGACTTCTAGAAGGTTAAAAAGATGCAAAAAGGTTCGCGCAGGGAGAACCAGAGGCCTGACAAACCTACTAATTTCAATAACGGAAAACAAGCAAAGGCGGCGAGTTCTGAGTATGCAATAGCGCATAAGAAATCCTATCGACTTTGACCGAATATCGGAGAAAGCCCAACCCGTATACCAACTGTGGACAAATGGGTCATTTCTGGAGAAAGTGTACTGGGGTGTCCCCAGTCGTTAGTTCCTCCAAAAAGGCTGGTGGGTTGAAAGGGTCCGCCATCGTAAGTGAGCCTTTCGGTACGGACAAGCAGCCGAGGCGCATCGAAGTGCCACCTCCAGCTTCCTCGTCGAAGCTACTTGAAGTCCACCACGGTTCACCACAGCTCATCGAGGTTGATACTAACACCTCGGAATAGGTAAGAACCTATTCTGTTTAAGGTATAATAGTACTAACCTGTATCTATAGACCCATGAGGGATGGATGCAAGAAACCCTGCAAGTGGCTTCTAGGATGAGTAGGTACCCCACTACTACCTGATTGAGCCTGCTACTGACTACACCTAGGAGGTGTAGACAGATAGGTGTTAGGGGCCACATGCGGGGGAATGTCTTGTCTTTCCTTTGTTGGGTTTCTGGTTATTCACTTTGTTCTAGTTATACATATTTCTTTTAGGATTTCCGCAGCTGCATGGGCAAGTCATAGGACATGATTTGGGTTGAGAGTGGGTGAGGTCGTGCTGGAGGAGATGCACGACATTGGGGAAGCAAGGATGCTTCGCTGGGAACCAGTCCAACAGCGGACCCTTATCCATCTCTGGGAACATTGTTATGTTTAGTATAAGCGGAATTGGTGCCAGCCAGACTTGATCAAATAAACAGGGTTATTTCTAAGTTTACCCAAGGAGGGTTTAGTACCCGAAATCATACTAGGGTGATAGTAAACACCCTAGCTATTGATGAGACCAATCCCAATCCCTTATGTTGACTGACTTGTTGTGGCCCCTCCTGTGTCAAAAGGTAAGAGAGCAATATTAGTATGCCAAGATGACCAAGTCTCTAAAATAAGTGAGGAGGCAGAAGCCTGACAACCTGCCTCGCCATACGAAGTCTGTCTGCCTGCGAGTAAAGTTAGACTGGAAGAGTGTAGCTGGACAGGTAAGCAGGCCAGCGCTCGCGCTACACAATGGTGGAGCTACACGGCCGCTGCTTAGTAGGTCAGGGGTTAAGCAGACTCAGCCATCTTGTGTGTGGAGAAAGGTAAATGTGCCAATAAGCGACCCTAGCAGCAACCATATTCCTGGGTCAGGTCTGCACTATACCAAATCATTGGAGTTGAGAATAGTCGACCACCATGATGAGATCCGCTTCGAAGTTGCGGACATCCCGGACACTAACCTTAATGGGTACCTACCTGTGTCCTGGTTCAACGACCATAACCCCAACATAGATTCCAAGACCAGATCGCTAACCTGGCCCTTAGGTTTCTGCAATGCTAATTGCCTAGCAGAGCAGGAGCAGTTAGTCTTCATGACCGATAAAGAGTTACTAGCCGAAGGCCCTGGTAATGTGTACCTGTTGGGAATTGTACAATTCTTTGGTGAGGAAGGTGCCAAGATTGTAGTTAAGCTAATACTCGAGTATAAGGACTACGGGGATATCTTCAGTCAAGAATGGATCGGGGTGCCGCTGGAGCATGGAAAGTATGACCACACGATTGGGTTGCAATGTGGGACTCAATCTCCATCTGGGCCCATCAATCCCTTATCGGAAAAGCATCTGAAGGCAGTCCAGGAATATCTCCATGAAATGCTATGAACAGGAAAGCTGCAGCGATCCTGTTCCTTAACAGCAGCCCATATCTTCCTCTAGGAAAAACCAGGTGGTACATTTAGACTGGTAAGGGCTTACTGTGGGTGGAACAAAATCATAGTGAGGAGTAAGTACCCTCTACCGTTGATGAATAAACTACGAGATAGGTTAGAAAAAGCGGTTGTGTTCACCAAGTTGGACTTGAAGAAGGGCAACCACCTTCTGAGGATGGTGGATGGTGAGGAATGGAAGACGGCCTTCCAGTGCAGATATGGACTGTATGAATACAAAGTCACGCCGTGTGGCATATGTAAGGCCCCGCAACTTTCCTGAGCATGGTACATCAGGTCTTCCGGTACCTCATGGATGAAGGAGTCATGGCATACATGGATGACATCCTGATCTACCCCAAAATGATGGTGGGGCATGTGGCGATAGTTAGACATGTGATGGAGAAGTTGGAGAAAGCCAGGCTATGCGTAAGTCGGAAGTAGTCCACTTTCCACGAGCAGGAAGTTGAATTCCGCCGATAAACGATCTCTGGAATGTGGATCTCTACGTTGTCAGAGAAGGTGCAAACAAGCAGGGATTGGGGACCTCCATCTTGTATCGTTGATATGCAAAGCTTTATAGGCTTTGTCAACTTCTGTCCTCAGTTCATAGGAGGTTTCAGCAAGACAGCGAAACCTCTAAAGGACTTGACAAAGATGGATGTCCGGTGGGAGTAGATACCTGCTTGTGTGCAGGCCTTCAATCGTTTGAAGGAGGTGTTCATGTCCAAACAAATCCAAGCACATTTTGACCCTGAACGCCAAACCCAGCTGGAAAGCGACTCTAGGGACTTTGTACTAGGAGCTGTTCTCTCCTAGTTCTGTGAAGATGAGAGGTGGCATCCGGTGGCCTATTATTGTGAGAAGTTCCATCTACCGGAGATCAATTATGATGTCCATACCCAGGAAATGGCTACTATCATGGTGGTATGCGAGGAATGGGATCATCTGCGGCGCTCAGTAACAGACCAGTGGGTGATCTATACGGATCACAAGAATTGGGAGTACATTAACAGTACCAAGGGCCTTAACCATAGGCAGCACCACTGGCCTGAGTTCCTGCAACCATTTGACTTCAAGGTCGTTAACCGAGAAGGCCGGTTGAGTGAGAAGGAAGATGCTTGCTCGCGGCGTAGGGACTATCACCCTGAAGGGGGCAGTGATTGGGTGCCTCAGTCATTTTTTCGCCCCGGACCGTGGGTGGGAAGCCAGGAACGGGACATCTAGCGACCGCAGGTGTTGCAGGTGTGCCAGGGATTTTGGCTCCTGTCTTCTTTCTTGGATCAACTGCGGTAGGGATAACTGAAGCCTGAAATACTTAAGAATCCTAAAGGCAATGACTGGCAGTGACAAAGAGGGTGACCTACATTTCACATCGGAAAAGGGCTTACTTCTGTACAAGAACAGGTGGTATGTTCCCCAGGGTCAGAAACCAAAACAAACAATTATGGAGGCTGAACATGACTACCGCATTGCGGGACACTGCGGAACTTACAAGACCATTGGTAGGGTGAGGGCTAACTTCTATCTGCCAAGATGGACGAGCACATCACAGACCATGTGCGAACGCGTGATGCATGCCAGAAAAACAAGTCTCTCAGGCATAAGATGTTTGGTCCACTGGAACCTATCAATGTTCCGATACGGCCTTGGACAGCGATTTCAATAGACTTCATTGGAGCGCTCCCAGAGTCAGAAGACTATGCTAACATCTCGGTCATTGTGGACAGATTCTTGAAAATGGCACACCTCATACCCCAGACCATGGAGGTACTGATCAAGGATCTTGCCTAGAGATTCCTGAAGGAAGTTTGGTGCCTTCATGGACTGCTGAGGCCAATCATATCCGACCGAGGGAGCCGATTCACATCCAAGTTCTGGATGAGTCAGATGCACTTGTTATAAGTAAAACCAAACATTTTGACTGCATTTTATGCGGAGACTGATGGCCAATCTGAGAGGGTTAATCAGACACTGGAGGAGTACTTGGGTAGTTACTGTTCCTACTAAGAGGATGATTGGGTTTCGCTACTACTCCTGTCAGAGTATGCATACAATACCTCGACATGGGAATCCAGCAGGTTGTTACCATTGGAGATCAATTATGGGTTTCAGACAGGTAATAACTCCTCCGGTGTCGTGTCTGATAATCAATGAATACACTGTAATATTGAACTCTTCGTTAAGGAAGGGGAAGGAACCTCGAAAGAGATTTGAGAAATGATTCAAAAGATACGGGAAAGGCAAAGGAAATCGCATGACCAGAAAAGGTTGCCATTATTGGGCTATGGTGCGTGGAAGGATGTGGCCGCTACGGGGGCAAAGAAAGCAGACCGCTTGATGCTGAACCGAAGTAACATCTGCATGCAGCGTCCAGTGCAGAAGCCGGATCAAAAGATGCCAGGACCTTTCATGGTCAAACTTCAGGTGGGTAACCAAGCCTACCAATTCCAACAGCCCAGCAGATGGAGTATCCACCATGTTTTCAATGTCAGATTACGGGAGGCATAGCACGAGGCTCTGAGATCAGGCAGGGTCAAGGAGGTCCCTACCCCGGGACTTGTACACACTGAGCCAAGTCAGGTTATCCAAGCTCTTGTGGACAGTCACTGGTATGGAGGAGCAAACGCGAAGCTCCTGCCACACTTTGTCCAGTACCTGGTTTCCTGGGACAGGTATGGAGCTCAGGGGAACTCATGTGAGCCCTATGAGATGTTAGAAGGGACATGCTTGTGGGCCATTCTGGATTTCCATCAAAGATGTTGGTCCAAGCCTAGGGACCAGAGGGTCTTGGGGGAAGCGAGGTGTGGAAATAAGTGACGACGGCAATGGTCCTGGATGGACCGTGCAGTAGAGGGGAGTGGTGTAATGACCCTGCATACATGAACTATACCAGTTGGAACCTACACCCATACAGGTAGCCTTGAGCCGAACTGGTAGGAACTGGCAGGCAAGTAAGTACTTCACCTGGGAAGACCCAATGGCCCAGGCTGTGAGATGAATAGAATTAGCAGGCCAAGTACTTAGGTACCGGGGTACAGCCAGAAGTGGTGTCAGCGTACTTAGGGACTGCTGGAGCAGCAGTTACTCACCAAGGCCGTGTAACAGGAGCAAGGTCAGCAGTGTCAATCTTGGGCAATGGGATAGACAGGGTAACAGGGAAAAGTTATCTTGTCAATAGGACAAAGTTACCCTACCCTGTGGATCGGGTTACCCTGCCACGGGGCTGAGGTTGCCCTGCCCAAGGTCCTGAGTTATCCTACCTTTCAATACAAGGTCCTTCACGGAGTTTCGGAACCAGTACTGGTCTTTTTGTCATAAGAAGCCAGGCATAATAGTGGAATCTGGGGTTCCGGATGATGCTATTGGGCGAGCTATGCATCTCTAAGCAAGTTGTAAATTGGAGCCCTGATTCCTGTCATACCCCTCGGGCCCCGCCTTGAGGCCCGGAAGTCATGTGGCAATGGTTGCGTAGTTGTGTAGAGTGTAGCGAAAATGGTTCTTATGAGACCTGCTTGGAACACCATGTACGTCGCTGCTGTCTGGTCGTCTGTGTGCTGTGCACGGGATATACAAGAGGGCTTCGGGTAGAACGTGGAGTATCTCCTCCAGGTTGTTTGGGGTAAAATGGACCAAAACGGACAGAGTTAACAGGTGTTAACCGTGTGGGTCCCGCAGGTAGTCCCGGCTGGTACTGGGGCGAGCGGGAGGGTTTCACACCTACCAACCCCGTAAGTGTCCCCAATGCCATTGCCTTTGAAAGAGAAGTGTAGAGATAGTAAAAGCATGATTCCTACCACAGGTAAGGTGAATCCGAGGTAGTGGTCATGGGTAGCGCCCATTGGTGCACTCCCGGACCACCATATCCTGCGGAAGACACCGGAAGCCGGAGAATCCTAAATAGTAGGTAGATAGACCGCTCACTGTAGCTGCTACAGTAAAGTAAGGATCAATGCATATGGGAAGGGTGTCATAGATTGTCCAGTTCTTCAGGTATCTTGACTATTAGACACTGGGAAGACACTGATGCAAAGAAGTATTCACTCCCGCAGGCAGAACGGAAATAGACTGCCGAAATGATCACCCTATAAGGTGAACGTGAACTTGAGTGTGTCGATGCGTGCATACCTGAAGGATGTGCCCAGAGACCTGTCGGACCAACCTTAGTGGAGAAGGGTTTGCTCGAATGGTTGCTGGGAACTGATGGGGGAGTTTCTGGCGTAAGATAAAACCACCTCAAAGGTCTAGGCGAGAACTCTCCTGCTACAACAATCAATTCTCTCAAGAGCTTAATTGAGTGACGCGTCAGGTGTAGCGATATTAAGTTTTACGGTTTACTTGACTCTTACATCTCTGTGAACTTTTGGCGATAAGTATGCTGTTGTTTAGTTCGCTCGCAACTTTGGGGTCTATTTTCCTAGGGGTGCCCCCGTTACACGGGGAAGATGGATCCACAGGTTGCAACCGTATCTAATACCTTTAAACTTATCGCGAACAGTTCACACAAATGTAGGAGTAAAGTAAGCGGTAAAACTTAATGCCCTTAAGGCTGACGCTTCACTCAATTAAGGTCTAGAGACGATTGATTGTTGCAGAAGGAGAGTTCTCCCCAAGATGTGTCAGTAGTTTTATCTTATGCTAGAATATGCCCTATCAGTTTACTACAATTATTTGGGCACACCCTTTTGTCCTAAGTGCGGTCCGACATATTTGCTGGCACACCCTTCAGGCATTCATGTATCGACACACGCTAGTCAGCTTTCACCTCATACAGTTGTTGTTTCTCCGGTGCATACACATTCTGCCTGCCAGACTGACGACCTGTCAATACCGGTATCATGCCAGTGGCTAAGAGTCAAAACACCTTGTTGAGCGGACTATTTATGACATGCTTTTCATATGTGCTGATCTTTATGTAACCCTGGAAGCCACTGTGAGGGATTTATCCATCTGCTATTCACAATTCTTGGGCTTCCGCTGTTTTCCGCAGGATTCCATGGTCTGTCAAAGATCCTCTGGGCACTACCCATGACCACCGTTTCATGCCACCCTACCTGAGGTAGAAATCACGCATTTACTCTCTCTGCACTGCACTCATAGAGCCTGTAGTGTTGGGGACACATTTGGGCTAGGAAGCCGTAGAACTTTCCAGTTTACCTGGGCACTACCCAGGACTCCCGTGGGGACACCTATGGTTACCGCCCTTCAACTCCAGCAGCTTTAGACTGTTTTACTCTGCAGGTACTCTACCTTCGACGCCATGGCCCCTTGTATATCCCGTGAACAGCCTACGGTCGACCACATAGCAGTGATGCATAGGCCATTGTAGGCAGCTCTCCAAAGATTCCCCTTTGCTAGACTGCACACAACGACCCCAATATTTGCCTATGATGTCCAGGCTTCCAGGCGGGGCTAGAGGGGCATGATACGAACAATGTCCCTAATTTACAGCGTCTTTGGAGCTGCGTAGCCCACCCAATCGCATCCCCTGGAACACCACAATACACTAGGTTCAGTGGCTTTACCCCACGAACATTTCAGTTATTTTTCTAGAACTCTACGAGAGAGCTCTTAGTGAAAGTTAGGATAACCAAGAAGTTTAGACTAGGTAACCCGAGCTCCATGGCAGGGTAATCTGGTTCTGGGTGTAGGATAACCATGTCAACTGAACCAGATGACTTTATCCCATTACCCTGTCCATTCTACCACCACTGATGGTCACCTGTAATCTTTCTGCAGCTACCTGGCCTGGCAGAGTGACTACCCCTTCAGTGGTCCCTATGTATGCTGACATCTCTCCCGGATGTCGTCAAGTACCGAAACACCTTGCCAGCCATTTCTGTCTATGTTAGAGCCCGGGCCATCAGGTCTCCGCAGTTCAAGTACTTACTTGCCCAGCACTTCCTACCAGTCTGCCTCATAGCTGTCTGCATGGGTGCAGGCTCTGGCTGCCATAGCTCTTGTATGTGGGGTATTATATCTGACTGGTGACTACAAAGTAACATGGCAGAATCAAGATAAAACTTTGCAGTGGACATTCTGGACAATGACCCACTAGGGCGACACGAGGGACCTGGATAGAACAAGAAGAAGCACGAACCTGAACCTGTCCTGGCAAGAGTATGAGGGAAGAGTGAAAGGTTGGCTATGCCAGGAGTGTGGAAGAAGCCATCAGATGCTTCAGAACCGCAGAGTACCATGAGACGGAGTAGAGAGGGTACAACCGGAAACAGTAGGACCGGATAGATCAGGAAGGTAAATGCCCTGCTCCCACCAAGTTGCATGAAACAAATTGTGACCAGGAGGGTGAATAGAGGGAAAAGGATTACTATCCCTAGCAATAAATGGTTTGAGGGACAGGACACAGGTGAAACCCGTCACGTGGGCAAATTACTACACAAAGCCAGAGGCAGAACCACAAAAACATGAAGAATATTACATCATAGTTGAAGCACTATAACACGGGAATGATGAAATGGTTATGCCACATAAAATAATCAGCTCCGGAGCAAGGGGAAACTCTATGGATAAAGAAACATGCGACACACATGGCCCCAATAACATTGAGGCAACGAAACCATGACACATACACCTAGGAGACGGAATGGAAAGTGTCATAGTACCAATTACGAATAAGGTGTAGGTACCAATGGATATTAGTACCCATAGGGCACTAGCTGTAATGGGGGCACCTCTAGGAAGATGGATTCCCAGGTTCCGACCACAGCAAACAACTTCAAACTTATCGCCAAAAGTTCACACAGATGCCAGAGTAAAGTGAACAGTAAAACTTAATATCGCTACGCCTCATGCTTCACTCAATTAAGGTCGTAAGCGTATTGATTGTTAGAGTAGGAGAGTTCTCGCATAGACGTTGAAGTAGTTTTATCTTATGCCAGAAACTCGGCTACGAGTTTACTCCTACCATTGGAACACACCCTTCTTTGATAGCGGTAGTCCGACACGTCTCCTCGCCTACCCTGTGTGAATGCATGTGTCGACACACTGTAGTCGGAATTCAGCTTATATGCTTATCATTTCTGCAGTGCATTTCCCTTTCACACACAGGAGTGAAAACCTGTTCGCATCGGTGTCTTGCCAGTGGCTAATAGTCAAGACATCTGATGAATTGGACAATCAATAAGGCCCTTCCCATGTGCATTGATTTCTATGTGACCCCTGAAGCTACCATGAGTGGTTTATCCATCTACTATGTATGAATCTCGGGCTTCTGGCACCTTCTGCAGGATCCGATGGTCCGCGAGTGGTTCAATGGGCGCTACCCATGACCACTACCTCAGATCTGCTTTACCAGTGCCAGATATCATGCTTGTAGTGTCTCTGCACCTCCCTTACAGAGCCTGTGGCATTGGGGACACCTTCGGGCTTCGTAGACATAAAACTCTCCCAGTTGCCCCGGCACCACCAGGGTCTACCTTCTGGACCCCCGCGGTTAACTCACATTACCTCCATCAATCTTGGTCCGTTTTACTCCAAACAACCTAGAGGAGGTACTCCACCTTCTACGCTATGCCCCCGTGTATATCCTGCGAACAGCCTATTGTCCACTGGAGGGCAGCGACATATAGGGTGTTGCAACCCAGTCTGCAAGGATTTTACTTTGCTACATTGCATTCAACTACCCAACCGTTTGCCCACGGCGTCTGGGCCTCCAGGTGGGGTAGGAGAGGTATGATAGAAATAATATCTCCAATTGACGCCTTTTTCAGATCTGCGTAGCTCGCCGAATAGCATCTCCTGGAACCCAAGATTCCAGTATCCTACTTGTCAGCACGTAATAAACATCCCGGTAATTTTTCCTGAACTCTCTGAGGGACCTCATATAGCAAAGTTGGGTAATCCAGCACTTTGGCCAGGGTAACCCAAGCAGCATGGCAGGGTAACCTGGTCATGAGGGCAGGGTAACCTGGTCTGGTGGAGAAGATAACTTCTTCCTATTGCCTGGTCTATTCCGTCACTGGAGATAGAGACTGGTAACCTTGGTCCAATTACCTGTCGCAGCTGAGCAACCACCCCTTCAGAGGTCCCTAAGTAGTGACTCCGCTCTCAGGTGTGGTCAGGTACCTAAGTACCCTGGCAGCTAATTCTGTTCATCTTAGAGCCTGGGCTATCCGGTCTCCGTAGGTCCAGTACTTACTTGCCTGCCAGTTCCTATAAGTTCGCCTCCTAGCTACCTGCATTGGTGTAGGTTCCCACTGCCAGAGATGATGTATGCTGGGTCATTACACTAGCAACCCGCCCAGTGTTCAACATGCAGGGCTGTGAGGCAGTCTTAGGAATGTGTAACGACACGGGACAAAGGAGCTATGGCAGCCGCAAACTATACCTATAGAGGTAGCCCAGAGGAGAACGGATGGGAACCGGGCGGCAAGTAAGTACCGGACCTATGGAGACCCGATGGCCCGGGCACTGCGATGAATAGAATTAGCTGGCCAGATACTTACATACCTGGGTACACCCGGGGGTGGAGTCAGCGTACTTAGGGACCTCGGAAGGGGCAGTTACTCCGGTAAGCCGGGTAACTGGTGAAAGGTCCGCAGTGTCTATCACTGGTGACGGGATCGACAGGGTAACAGGAAACAGTTATCTTGTCCACCGGGCAGGTTACCCTACCCTCAGGATCAGGTTACCCTGCCATGGGGCTTGGGTTACACTGCCCAAGGTCCTCAGTTACCCCACCTTTTAATACGAAGTCCCTCGGAGAGTTTGGGGAAAAATGACTGGAATGTTTGTCACACAAAGCCATGCATAATACTGGAATCTGGTGTACCGGGGGATGCTATTGTGCGAGCTAGGCAGCTGCGAAGAAGCTGTAAATGGGAGACATTATTCCTATCATACACTTCTGGATCCGCCTTATGGCCCGGACTTCAGGGGTGAAGGATCGCGTAGTTGTGTGCAGTCTAGCAACGTGGAGGGTCTGGAGACCTGCTTGTAACACCGGATACATCGCGGCCGTCCAGTGGACCGCAGGCTGTTCGCAGGATATACAAGGGGGCATAGGACGGAAGGTGGAGTACATCCTCCAACTTGTTTGCAGTAAAATGGACCAAAACTGGCAGTGTTAACCGGAGTTAACCGTAGGGGCCCAGAAGGTGGTCCCGGGTGGCGCCGGAATGGCCGCAAGAGTTTTATACCTACCAAGCCTGAAAGTGTCCCCAACGTCATAGGCTCTGAAATGGATGGGCAGAGAAACTATAAGCATGATTCCTACCACAGGTAAGGTGGGTCCGAGGTAGTGGTCATGGGTAGCGCCCATCGGACCCCTTCCGGATCACCATCTCCTGCGGAAGATACCGGAAGCGCGACAACTGTACATAGTAGATGGATAAAATGCGAACGGTAGCTTCCGGGGCAAAGTGGAGATTGATGCAAATAGGAAAGGTGTTATAGATGGTCTAGTTCATGCAGCGTCTTGACTGTTAGCCACTGGTAAGATGCCGATGGGCAGAGGTTTTCACTCCACTGGGCAAAATGGAAATGCAGCGCAGAAACGATAGCCGTATATGGCGAACGCTGACCAGAGTGTGTCCACACGTGCGTGCCGGAAGGGTGTGCCAGGAGACGTGTCGGACTGCCCTTAGCGCAGAAAGGTCTGCTCGAATGGTTGGAGCAAACTGATGGGGTAGTTTCTGGTATGAGATAAAACCACCTGAAAGTCAATGTGAGAACTCTCCTACTCCAACAATCACTCATCTCGAGACCTAAATTGAGTGAAGTATCAGGGGTAACCATATTAAGTTTTACCGTTTACTTTACTCTTACATTGGTGTACACTTTTGGCGATATGTTTGAAGTTGTTCGGCGCAGTCGCAACCTTGGGATCCATCTTCCTAGAGGTGCCCCCATTACAGAATGCCAGGGCTGAAACAACACGGCACCAGGATAGCTTTGGAAAATGACCAAATCACCTCTGCCCAGGGATGATATGCGCCTGAGTTTCTACACATTTCGCTGGTGGTATATACCATCCTGCAAGTGGAAGCCCTAGCAGAGAACTTAATTACGAGGTGCTGCAAACTCCTGGTCCCACAACAACTCAGTGCCCCAAGAGGCCAAGCGGATTAACAGCAGGTTGTTAAGAAGTTGACCCTTGAAGTAAGAATACCTCCTCAAGGTACAGACAGGGTGCCAGGACAAGATCTGTATGCTGATAAATGAGGGACAATACCGGTAAGATGGTGGATGATCATTACTACAGTGACACCTGTTGGACTAGTATTGCGCACCTATGGGTGGATTGCTCGACAAAGCAGTTTAGTAGTCAAACATGGGCTTAGAACCACTCTGGCGGTAATGGATGCTGACTATATAAGAGAAGTAAAAGGACTCTTGGCAAACCGAAGGGATAAGGATTTCCAAGCGGAAAAAAGTGATAGAGGCAGCCAATTGATAATGGAAGAGCACAAGGAAGAAGAGCATCAAGAAGTAGGAACACTTAATGAAAACACCTGAGGTACGAAAGGATTCTGAAGTATGAATCAACCAACAGAGGAAGACCTGGATCCAGAAAAGGAGGTTGAAATCTGCGAGATAACTGAGTCATGATTTGGTAAGTTCAACCTGTGAGGAGCAAATACGGATATTCTCCAACCACGATGTAACCAAGACCTGGCCATGTGGACGAGACTCAACATAAGCACGAAGTTAGCAACCTAGCATAAGAAGGTTGAGGAGAAGAAACCCGCGAACCAAACTGTCCCGAAGGACTACCAGCAACATTGGAAACCATTCTAGGAAGAAGATGCGACAATGGTCTCATAGTACCAAAAAGAGCTGGACTTGGGAATAACATTCAGGAATGATGCGGAATTCCCTAAGAACAGGGTCTATCAACTTGGAGAAAAAGAACAGTTGGAACGGAAGACCTACATCATACAGAAGCGGCAACGAGGATGGATTGCAGACTCCTTTGGTGAGGGAGGATCACTGATCCTATTCATGGGCAAGAAGAGTGGAAAATTAAGACTATCTGTGTATTACTAAGCTCATGACAACATAGCGAAGAAAGATCGGTGCCTGCTACCATTAATACCTGCGGCCCTAGATTGACTAAGATCGGGAAAGTGCTTCACTAAGGATGGTATCAATAAAGCATACCACAATATCAGAATCAAACCTGGAGACAAATGGAAGACTAAGTTCACTATGGTATATAGGGCATTCGAGTATCTGGTTATGGCATTTGGAGTAACCAATGCACTGGCGGCCTTCAAGCGATAGATCAAACAAGTACTAAGTATATACTTGGATGTGTATTGCAGCGTCTACCTAGATGGTGTACTCATATATTCGAAGAATATAGAACAACAGCAACAAGGCTCTAATAACATTATGGAAGCACTACAGAAGTCGAGAATGAAGGTCAAACCAAGCAAATGTAAGTTCCATGAACAGGAAGTAGAATACCTGAGCTTCATAAGCAACCAAGAAGGAGTGCAAATAGACTTGGTCAAGACCCAGGCAATATGGAAGTGGGAGGCACCAAAAACACAAGAGGACAGTTAGTGTTTCATGGGCTTCTGCAACTGCAGTGGTTATTTGATTGAAGGCTTAAGACAAGTGGGGAAACCAATATACTACCTCCTTAAAAGAGATGTCAAAGGGAACTGGGAAAGCGAACCTGACAAGGCATTTGACAAGCTAAGGGCGGAAATAACCACCAAACTAATATTGGTCTACTGTGACCCAGAAAGGAAAACAATTGTAGTAACAGATGTCTGGAATTGTATATGTTCATGCATATAATTATAAAAAGGGGAACACAGACAATGGATACCAGTCGCATACCAGGGCAAAATGATGGCACCAGCCAAATACAACAATGGTGTACATGATAAGGAACCATGAGTGATGCTTCCAGCTCTTAAAAAGTGGAGACGTTACGTTCGGAATACCAACTATGGTACCAAGGGCCTAACAGACCACCAGAACTTGGTACCATCAATGACAACGAAAGAACTATATGACCACCAAATACGTTGGATGGAGAAGCAAAGCCAGTAGAACTTCAAAATCAAATATTAACCACAGGAGAAGGAGGGAAACAGGCCAGGCTCACAAGACCAGTTAAGCATCGACCTAAGAACAATGAACATGAAAGCATCAGGAGGAGATAATGGATACTACTACCAAATGGAAAATATTTTAATGGAGTGCAGATAGTAGAAATGCTGAATGATATACAACACACCATCAGAGAAATTGGCCTTGAAGACTGGAATATCCAACAGATACGACAACTATTAGAAAGAGTAGATAAGAAAAGGAAAAATATTGTACTAGGGCTATGCAAGTGGGACAGCAACTGCCTCTGGTATGGCTACAGGATATGGATATCAGGCAATAATGAAATCAGGATAGACCTGATACGAAAGAACCATGATCTGTCAGTGGCAGGTCTTGGGGGAGGGCCAAAACCACCAAACTAGTATACCACCAATACTTTTCGCCAGGAATCCGAGACATGATCAAAGAATATATCCTGAACTCTGGTATTTGTGCATGGACAAAAGTCATATGACATGCATCTTATAGGCTACTGAAACTGAATGAGGCACCTCAGAAGCTATGGTAATCCAGATCCACGGATTTCATCAGGGACTTACCGCGGTTGGATAGTTATGAAGCTATCCCGCTGGTGGTAGATCGCCTGACCACAATGACTCATTTTATTGCATGGAGAAAAGACATGCTGCCAGGGCAGTTTACCTTGCTCTTTCTGCAAGAAACCTTTTAACTTTATGGTTTGCCAAAATATGTGATAATGGACCAAGGATCACTATTTATATCAGAAGTATGGAAGCAAATGACAGAGAAAGTAGCAATACAGCGCAGGCTGAGTATTGCATTCCACCCCCAAATTGATAGACCAGCAGAAAGGGTCAATGCACTATTGCAGGAGTATCTCAGACCATACGTTAACTATTAGCCAGACAACATGACTGAACTTGCTACGGCAGAATTCACGTACAATAACAGAACACAAGAAATAATAAAGAACATGCTGTTTTGTCTGAACCAGGGACAGAATTCAGAAAATGAGGCCATTGGTCACCTGACCAAAAACAAGATGACAAGCTCCAACGAGAGGGCACCACTTCAGGAGGTCCTACAAATGGACATGGTCGCGGTACACCTGTGACTAAAGGAAAATTACAAGCAACACAGAAAACCCAATCCAAGCCTACACTCAGGAGATATGGTGTGGCCACTACCGTGAAACATGTGAACTACAAGACAGTTGAAGAAACTTGACTACAAGAAAATAAGACCCTTGAAAATCATGGCAAAAGTCAGGAGTCCCACTTATAATCTCGACCTACTACCCAGATTGCCATACACAACACCTTGCACATCTCACTCCTCAAACGCTCCTCAAACAACAAGTTACCTTCTCAAGAGATCCTCTCCCCTCTGCCTATTGGGATGGAGGGAGAATAGGAATAGGAACTTGACGCAGTTATCGACTTGCGAGTAAACTACAGAAAACTACAGTACTGAGCACGGTGGACGGAGTACACTGCAGAATACGATCAGACTTATTATCCTGCAAACAACAGCACAAATGGGGAACCCATAACTTATTGCTTCCACAAATGATACCCTCAGAAACCCTAGATGGGTCAAAATTCAAATTACACACACCAAGTCACCGGACATAGAGCGACATGAGTGATGGGACACCACAAGCGGTCCCCCCCATGTTGTCACCTTCACCAGCCCAGGATGTGAATAGTACTTCAAAGCTGAGCTAGACACAAGAGGATGGAAGCCAACAAAACCGGTGGAACACAATGCTTGGGCATGGACAGGCTTCGATGATAATAGGGGCTGGGGGCACCAAAGAGACAAACAAGCACAAGGATAGTTCTCAAGGACCCCCAGGACGCATGGGAACAGGAGAGACATATAGGAAAAGTAAAGTTGGCAAGAGTGCTAGCTGGATGGGTGCAAGACCCGCAAGGTGGGAAAAAGAGATGTGGGGTATTCTCCGCAAGAGGACTGAAGTGATATGCCCCTAAAAAGGGTGCACAAAGCGAGGAGGATGCATAGAGCAGCTGAGAGGGCACGGCTAGCGGGAGAAGGGAGTAAGGAAAATGCAGAAACAACTACAAACAAGGACAGCCTACACTGGGAGATTGACCACTAGTGGAGGATCCTGGGTGAAGCCCAAGGGGTCCTCACTGTAACGACCGAGCATACATGAGCTATGGCAGCGGGAACCTACACGCATACAGGTAGCCAGGAGATGAACTAGTAGGAAGCGGCAGGCAAATAAGTACTTGACCTGCTGAGACTCGATGGCCCGAGTCCGGAGATGATCAGAATTTGCAGTGTCGGCAGACTTGGGGACCTCTGAAGGGGCAGTTACTCATCTAGGCCGGGTAACTGGGAAAAGGCCAGAAGTGTCTATCTCCGGCGACGGAATAGACAGGCTAACAGGAAAAAGTCATCTTGTCTACCGGACAAGGTTACGCTATTCTCAGGACTAGGTTACCCTGCTATGGGGCTTGGGTTACCCTGCCCAAAGTCCTGAGTTACCCTACTGTGCAATATGAAGTCCCTTGAGGAGTTCGGTGGAAATTACCAGAATGTTTGTTATGCAAAGCCAGGTATAATACTGGAATCTTGGGTTCTGAGAGACGCTATTGGGACTGCTATGTAGCTTGGAAGAAGATGTGAATTGTAGACATTATTTGGACGATACCCCTTCGGCCTCACCTTGGGAGGCTGTTGTCATGGGCAAACAGTTGTATAGTTGTGTGCATTCTAGCAAAGTGGAATCTTTGCAGCCCTGCTTGTAACACCATATAAATCGCTGGCATCCAGTAGTCCATAGGCTGTTCACTAGATATAAAAGGTGGCAGAGGGAGGAAGGTGCAGTGCCTTGTCCCAATTGTGGGGAGTAAAACGGACCAGAAGTGGCGGAGTTAATGGGGGTTAACTGAGGGGGTCCCAAAGGTAGTCCCGGGTGATGGTGTGCTAATAGGCAGAGTTTTACACCTACCCAGCCCGGAAATGTCCGCACCGCTATAGTCTTGGTAAGGGAAGTGCAGAGACACAAGAAGGGTGGTTTCCACCACAGGAAAGGGGGATCCAAGGCAGAGGTCAGGGGTACCACCCAGTGGACCACTCCCAGACTATCATATTGTGTCGAAGACATGCGAAGCCAGAGACTCGTAGGTAGTAGATAGATAAACAGTGCAACACAGCTTGCGGGGTCATGTATATATCAACACACATGGGAACCGTGTCTTAGATCGTCCTGTTCATCAGGAATGTTGACTGTTAGGCACTGACAGGACACTGATCCGAAGAGGCTTTCACTCCTGCAGGCAAAAGAGAAATGCAGTGCAGCAATGATAAACACATAAGCTGAATGCCGACTACAGTGTGTCAACACATGCATGCTCAGAGCAGGTGCCAGGACACATGTTGGACCACCCTTTGCCGAGAAGGGTGTGCTCCTATGGTTGGAGCAAACTGATTGTGGAGTTTCTGGCAGAAGATAAAACTACTTGAACCTCTATGCGAAAAACTTTCGCTTCCAACAATCAATCCTTTAGTGACTTTAATTGACTGATGCAGCAGGCTTAACGATATTAAGTTTTACCGTTTACTTTACCCTTACATCTGTGTGAACTTTTGGCGATAAGTCTGAACTTGTTTACTATGGTCATAACCTTGGGATCCATCTTCCTAAGGGTGCCCCCCGTTGCCATATATCATTAAGCAACCTTCGCACTTAACCTCTTTTGTGATTAAAATTGTTTTTCGACCTTTGGCACTGACCTTGCATGAATACTGGTACCCTGGTCTATAACAAGTAGTGTAGGGGGGAAGACATAATAGCTAGTACCGAAGTTTGAATGCGAATGGAACCTAAACTGGATTCCGATCCTCATATTGACGAAAACACCCCCAGCACCTTTGCTGGCCCGGTTTTTGTGGATGTTTCTGGTATTGAATCGGACAGCCACTGGTTGCTCCCAGAGGTCGCCCCTATTCAGTCACCTGATGAATGTTTTGATCTTACGATTACAGAGCCTTGCGCTACAGTGGTTTCGTTCTTTCAAGATTCCGCCCTGGTCCGCAAGATCAGCCCTCCAAACCCGGGAGGGGTCCCCTTTAGCCATTTCTTGCATGAGTTCATTGAACCTTACATTGCCGGCGAGATATCCAAGTCACTCACGGAGGCCAAGGCAGAAAGGAAAAGCTGCAACAACCAGCAGCACCAGGTGTTCTGCAAACAGATTACAACAGTAGTGGTGGAATAGAGGCAAGCGTAGCAGGAGGCATACCGGTGAATGCTGAAAGACTAGAAGGCATGAAAGGATCATCTAGCAGCGTTGGAAAGGGCCTTTCCATGAGGGTATAGTATTGATGCTAAGAATGATGTGCTGATGATAGAGGCAGCGCCCCCACTTCCCCTTGTCCATACCACGTCTGGGAATTTCAGGATGGAATTGGCCTTGAGAGCCAGAGAGGGATAAGGGAGGGCTTACCTATGCCCTGTGGGTATACGAATGTTAGAAAGCCTCAAGGGTGAAGGCTACAGCTATACCTTGTCCTTCACAAGAACATCAAGAGGCTCTCTGGCTGTCCCCTCGTCATGCAGACGCAGTCATTCAGGAAGCCTGGCTATCGGACTCACTGATCAACATCGTGTCAAGAAACAGACATCGCAGCGAAAGGATATCACGGTACCAGATACCGTTGACCCTACTTCTTGTCCGACTCCTGCTCCTATCACTTCTCCTGCAACCTCTTCAGTTGCTTCCCTCATACCTCCCAATACCAACCCAGGACCCACACCTCTACCACTTTTGTTGCCCACCCATGACACCTCTCCTGCCACAGCCTTCCCACTAGCAGTATCGGCTACCCCAGGGTTCTGGCCACTATGAGCGGCGTCACTGTAATTTTTCAAACAGGTAAGGGCCAGGAAGATTGAGCACCCACAGCTCCAGCACAGGCAAAAGCAATCTGCAAACCCCCAGCTCCTGCTCAGTGTGTTCTGTGGGCACTGGTGATTCCCTCTGTCCCCTGAAAACCAGCTCATCCCTCCATGCTCCCCGCGATCACAAGTGACAAGTGGGACAGCCAAGATGAGTTTTGTCGGGCGGGCTGCAAATCGAAAGCGACCCGTATCGGGTGGATTCATTACCACACATATGAGTACCGAAAGGAACAACCGACCCTTTTGAGGCAGGGAAGAGGGTGGAAGGAAGCAGATGCATGACCAACATATGGGTATTGTGGATAATGGAGGCACACTAGGCCTCCCATGCAACCCCCTGCCTGTCCAGAGCTTCAGGCATTTCGGCGGACAACTCAGGCGGCTCCTAACCCAACTCCTCAGAGTGGGGGATGCCCTATTCCACCAACAGGGTCAGTGCCAACAGGGGCTAATCCCCCAAGGATGGGTATCAGGATACCCAGGAGGAAGAGTGTGATGGGTATGACAAACCAGGGAAAACCTCAGACGGAAACAGCACGGGTAGTGGAGATGAAAATGTGCCACCTGATGGTGGTACAGTGCAAACGGGAGGTGAACCAGTGCACTCGGATCATAACGGTTCTGGTAATGATGATGCTGAATCTCTCCCTGGCTTGACCCATGTTCACGGAGCTTACAAAGAGGATGGGAGCGACGAGAAGAAACAGTGGTGGGTCTGCTGTGCTAAGAAGCTATCACAGGAATTATGGAAAGGATCGACCTCACGCTCATCCACCAGAGGGCAGCAGGAGAAGCCGGAAAACCTGAGTGACATTCCAGTATTTAAGGGAAAGATTAATGAACTCGTCAGCATCCTGACAGGGGTGGAGGTTAAGTGCGAGTATTTTGCCGGTTGCGGGTTAACCGATATGGATAATGCAAAGCTGGTGATATGCCTCTTAAATGACACTGCCCGAACATGGTATCCCGCGGTGCACTCCGAGATCCACAAGGAGGAAGCCAAGCGTATGGGAGTTCCTGTTAACCACACTAACACATTGAAAATGTGGAAAGCATTCAGGAGATGGCTGCAATGAAGTTTCGGCCAGGACCAAGGGGGATGAGAGGGATCCCTTGTCGAGTGCGGAGACCTGGTGACAAAGCCACATCACATTGATAACTACTTGGACAAGATTATTGACTGCAGGTATAAGCTTAGCTATACAGACCCAGTGCAGGTACCAGACAACCTGTGGTCAGGTATTACCCAAGAGGTTAGGAATGAGTGGACACTTAAGGTGCCCCACTAAACTAACTTGATCAACGACATTGATCTTCTTCGGAAAGTTGAACATATGCCGGAAGACAACCACCGGTTTAGTAACCGTGTTATCCACTATGTCTAACGGTCTCAGCCGACAGAAAATCTGGACGATGGGTTATCGACTTCAGGAAGGTTTAGGAGTGGGGAAAAAGCTTTTAGGAGACAGAACCAGAGGCCTGCCAAGTCCACCAATTTCGTTGCCGGGAACCAGGCTATGGAATAGCGCAAAACGAAATCCTGTTGACTTTGAACAAACCCCGGAGGAAGCACAATCAATGCACTAAGTGTGGGCAAAGGGGTCACTTCTGAAGAAAGTGTACCGCACCGTCCCGAGTCATTAGCCCATCCGAGGTGGCTAGTAGGTTGCAATGGTCCACCCTAGTAAGCGAGCCCTCAGGTACGGACAAGGGGCTAAAGGACATTGAAGCGTCACCCCCGGCTTCATTATGAAAGACACTTGAAGTCCGACAGGTATCACCTCAAATCATGGAGGTCGATAATGGCTGCGCGGACTGGGTCAGAATCCATTCTACGTAAGATATAAGCTTGCTAACCCGTATCCATAGACACTAGAGGGAGGGATGGAAAGGAACCCCTGAAGTGGCTAGCGGGATGGCTAGGTACCCTTCTAATGGAAGACCGAGCCTGACACTGACAACACCGGGAGAGTGTGGGCAGCTAGATATTGCGGGCCATGTCCGCTAGAATGGGCTATTTTCTTGGTTAGGTTTCTGGTTATTTCCTTCGTTGTAGTTATACGTATTTCTTTTGGGATTTCCTTAGTTCCATGGGCAAGTCATAGGACCTTGTTTCAGTTGAGGATGGGGGAGGCCTCGCAGGAGCAGACACTCGACATTGGTGCAGCAAAGATGCTTTCCTTGGAACTGTTCCAATAGTGGACCTTTACACAACTCGGGCAAATTGTTATATTTAGTGCAAGCAGAATTGGTTCAGGCTGGACTTGGTCAAATAAACACTATTATTTCCATGTTTACCCGAGGAGAGTTTAGTACCCGAAATCATACTGGCATAATAGTGAACACATTAGTAATCGATCGAAACGCCACCCACTCGCTTAATGTTTACCGACCGGATATCGCCAATCTTGTGTCGAAAGGCAAGAGACTAAAATTGTTAAGCCAAGATGACTAAGCCTCTAAGACAAGAGAAGAGCCTGAAACGTGACAACCTACCTCGTTAGACCAAGTCTATCCACCTGTGGGTGAAGTTAGATTAGAAGATTGGGGTTAGAAAGGTGAGTGCAGAAGCACTCCTGCTACTTGATAGTAGAGCTACTGGGCCGGTACATGGTGGCTAAGAGGTTAAACAGACTCAGGCACCCTCTGTACGGTGAAAGGGACAGGTGCCGATAAGCAACCCAAGCAGTATTCAGATACCTGGGTCAGCTCTGCACTCTACAATATCATGGGGGATGGGAATCAGTAAGCACCGGCATGAGACGCATTTTGAAGTCACAGGCATGCCCGACACTAAGTTGGATGGGTACCTACCTATGTCCTGCTTGAAGGACCGTAACCCGAACATAAATTAGAAGCGAGGATCACTAAGCTGGCACTCAGGTTTCTGCAAGGCTAACTGCCGTGCAGACCAGGGGTGATTGGTGTTCATGATCAATGAAGAGTTACTAGCTGAAGACCCTAGTAATGTGTACCTGTTGCGAATTGTGCAATTTCCTGATGAGGAAGGTGCCGACATTAGGGCTGAGCCGGTCCCCGCGTACAAGGACCGTAGGGATATCTTCAGTCAAGAACGGATCGAGGCACTGCCAGAGCACTCAAGGTGTGACCATATGATCGGGTTGCAACCCCGGACTCAACCTCCATTTTGCCCTGTCTATCTATTGTCGGAAAAGCAGTTGGGGGAATTTCGCAAGATCTCTATGAGATGCTGCGGATGGGAAAGCTACGGCGATCCAGTCTGCCCACAGCGGCCTGTATTCTTTTTGTGCCAAAAGGAGATGGCATATTAAGATTGGTAATAGATTACTGAGGGCGGAACAAAGTGACAGTTAACAGTGAGTATCCTGCATCCCTGATAAATGAACTGCGAGATAGTTTATGAAAGGCTACCATGTTGACTAAGTTGGAGTTGCGGAACGGCTACTACCACCTGAGGATGGTAGAAGGTGAGGAATCAAAAATGGCCTTCCAGTACCGATATGGACTGTGTAAATACCCGGTCATCACATTTTGGTTATGCAATGTCGCGGTAACTTTCTCGACCATGACAAAGGATGTCTTCCGGGAGCGCCGAGATGAAGGAGTCATTGCATACAGGGATGATATCCTGATCTACACCAAAACCAGGGAAGAGCAAGTAGTAATGGTCAGCCACGTGATGGAGAAATTGCGGAACGCCGGACCATGTGTAAGCATGAAGAAGTCCAGTTTCTACCGATGGGAAGTTGAATTCTGCGGATACAAGATCCCTCACATGGGAATCTCGATATTGTCAGAGAAGGTGCAAACAATCAGGAATTGGGCAACTGCGACATCCGTCAGCAATCTTTAAAGCATTATAGGTGTTGCCAACTTCTATCATTGGTTCATAGAAGGTTTCAACAAGACAGCAAAACCTCTGATGGACTTGACCAAGAAGGATCCCACTGGGAATGGACACCTGCCTGTGCGCAGGCCTTCAATCATTTGAAGGAGGCGTTTACGTCCAAACCTATCCTAGGACGCTTTGACCCTGAATTGCCAACCAGCCTGGAAACAGCAGCTAGTGACTTTGCATTAGAAGCCATTGTTACCCAGATCTGTGAAGATGAGAGATGGGATCCAGTGGCCTGTCATGGTCAGAGGTTTGACCCAGGGGAGCTTAATTAGGATGTTCATGACAAGGAAATGACTGTCATCATGGCAGCATTCAGGGAAAGAGATCATCTGCTGCACTCGGTACCGGACCAGTTGGTGATCTATGCGGATCATAAGAATTTGGAGTACTTCAATATTACCAAGGTCCTTACCCGTGGTTAGTACCGCTGGGCTGATTTTCAGCAATAGTTTAACTTCAAGGTGGTTTACTGAGAAGGGCGGTTGAATGAGAAGGCAGATGCTTTGAAATGGCATGGAGACTTGTGCCCTGAAGTGGGTAGTGATTTTCTGCCTCAATTATTTCTTCGCCCTGGCCCGTGCTTGGGGAGCCAGGAATGGGACATCTTGGGCCACAGGCATTGCAAGTATGCCAATGATTTCAGCTTCAATCTTCCTTTTTGGATCAACTGCAGGCAGCCATAACAGAAGACCAGGAACACTTGAGGGTCTGTCAGTCAAGGACTGCCGGAGGCGAAGAGGCTAACAGACACTTTACAATGGAAAAGGGCTTACTCCTCTACAAGGCAAGGTGGTATGTTCCCAAGGGCCAGAATCTGAAGCAGACAATCACAGAGGCTGAACATGACCCCCAAATCGCGGGACACTGCGGGAGTTACAAAACCATTGGCAGGGTTGGGACTAACTTCTATTGGCGTGAAATGGACAAGCACATCACAGACTATGTGAGGACATGTGGTGTGTGCCAAACAAATAAGGGCATTAGGCACAAGACGTTTGGTCTGCTGGAACCTATGGATGTGCCTATGTAGCCTTGGACAGCTATTTTGATGGACTTCATTGTACCACTGCCAGAGTCGGAAGGGTATACCACGATCTGGGTCATTGTGGATAGATTGTCGAAAATGGCAGACTTCATACCCCTGACCACTGAGGTACTAATCAAGGAGCTTGCCTTGATATTCCTCAAGGAGGTTTGGCGCCTTCATGGACTCCTAGGGTCAACCATGTCTGACCGAGGTAGCGGGATTCACATCCAGGTTCTGGATAAGTCTCATGTACTTGTTGCAAGTGAAACCAAATGTTTCGACTGTATTCGACCCAGAGAGTGAGGGGCAAACGGAGAGGCTTAATCAGGCACTGGAGCAATACTTGCGCAGCTTCTGCTCCTACCAACAGGACGATTGTGTTTTGCTGCTACCCCTTGCGGGGTATGCATACAACACCACAATATCAGAATCCAACAGGTTGTCACTATTTGAGATCAGTTATTGGTTTAACACACTGACAAACTGTTTGGGTGTGGTGTCTGATAATCAAGGAATACACCCTAGCAGTGAGGTCTTGGTTAAGGAAGGGGAAGGAACGTGGCAGGAGATTGGAGAAGCGAGTCCACAGGCACGGGAAAGGCAACAGAAATGGCACGACTAGCAAAGGCAGCTGTCACTGGCCTACATTACCACAGAGTATCTGACTGCGGGGCGCGCAAAGAAAGTGGACTGCGTGATGTTGAACTGGAAGAACATGCACATGAAGCGTCCAATGGAGAGGCGGGACCACGGGATGTTTAGGCCATTTATGGTTTAATGTCACGTGAGTCCAGGGGTGTACATATGCCAACTGCCGACCAGAAGGAGCATCCAACCGGTTTTCCATGTCGTGTTCCTTGAGCCCTATCGCGAGGGTCTGGGATTAGCTAGGGTCATAGAAGTTCCTATCCTGGAACTTGTCGACAATGAGCCAAGTTGGATTGTCGAAGCTGTTGTGGACAGGCAATGGTATGGTGGATCCAAAGCGGAAGATCCAGTCATCCTTTGTCCACTACCTGGTTCCACGGGAAGGATATGGAGCGTAGGAGAATTCATGGGAGACCAATAAGATGCTAGAAGGGACAGGTTTAAGGGCCATTCTGAATTTCCAGCAAAGATATCCATCCCAGCCCAGGGACCATAGAGTCTGGGGGGAATCGAGTCCTGGAAATAAGAGAGGATGCTAACAGTCAGGGATGGACCACCAAGAAAAGGGGAGTGACGTAACGACCTAGCATACATGAGCTATGGCAGCGGGAACCTAGACCCATACAGGTAGCGAGGAGTTGAACTGGTAGGAACCTGCAGGCAAGTAAGTATTTAATCAATAGAGCCCTGATGGCCCAGGCTCTGGGATAATCAGAATTAGCGGTGTCGGCGTACTGAGGGACCTCTGAAGGGGCAGTTACTCAGGTAGGCCGGGTAACTGCAGAAAGGTCAAAAGTTCCTAGCTCTGGCGACGCAATCGACAGGATAGCAGGAAAATGTCATCTGGTCTGCGGGACAAGGTTACCCTACCCTGAGGACAAGGTTGCCCTGCCATTAGACTTGGGTTACCCTGCCCAAAGTCTGGGGTTACACTACCTGTGAATATGAAGTCACTTGAGAAGGTCAGCAAAAATTACCATAATGATTATCATGGGAAGCAATGCACAATAATATCGGAATCTGGGGTGCCAGGAGATGCTATTGGGCGCGCTACGCAGCTCTGAAGAAGCTGTAAACTGGAGACTTCATTCCTGTCATACCCCTCCGGCCCCGCCTTGAGGGCCGGACACAATAGGGAAACGGTTGTGTAGTTGTTTGTGGTCTGGCAAAGTGGAATCATTGCAGACCGGCTTGCGACACTGTATACGTCGCTGCCCTCCGGTCGACCACAAGCTGTGCGCAGGATATATAAAGTGGCATACGTTAGAGGATGGAGCGCATCCTGCAAGTTGTTCCGAGTAAACCGGACAAAAGCAGAGGCAGTTAGCGGGAGTTAACCGTAGGGGTCCCGAAAGTAGACCTACGAGGTCTCGGGAAGAGCACACGGGCTTTACACCTACCTAGCCCACACCTGTCACCAATGCCATAGGCTCTGCAAGAGAGGTGCAAAGACACTACAAGCATGATTTCTGCAATGGGTAAGGTGGATTTGAGCTAGTGGTCATGGGCAGCGCCCATTGGACCACTTACGGACTATCGTATCCTGTGGAAGATACCAGAAGCCTAACACCTGTAAATAGTAGATAGATAAACTGCTCATGGTAGCTTCCGGGGTTATCTAGAGATCAATGCACATGGGAAGGTTGTCATAGATAGTCCCCTGCATCAGGTGTCTTCACTGTTAGCCACTTGCAAGACACCAATGCCCGGAGGTTTTCACTCTGGTAGGCAAAACGGAAATGCACCATAGAAACCATAACGGTATAAGCTGAATGCCGACCAGAGTGTGTCGATACATGCATACCCAAAGAGTGTGCCAGGAGATGTGTCGGACCACCATTAGTAGAGAAGGGTCTGCTGGAATGGTTGGAGCAAACTGATAGATAAGTTTCTGGCATAAGATAAAACTACCTGAGGGTTTATGTGAGAACTAAGCTACTCCAAGAATCAATCCTCAGGAGACCTTAATTGACTACAGCATCCTGCTTAACGATATTAAGTTTTACCATTTACTTTACTCTTACATCCACATGAACTTTTGGTGATAAGTGTGAAGTTGTTCAGTGCAGTCCCAATCCTGGGATCCATCTCCCTAGGGGTGCTCCCATTACGCTTAACAACAAACGAACAACCATTGGTGCCCCAGGAAAGATGATTCGAACGTAGCAGCGTACGATTGAGGTTGCAATCACCACCTTCCAAGAACTAAGAGAAGGTTGGCAAGGCAAAGCAAGCACTAGAAGTTATTGTGAAGGGAGGCCAAAGCATTTGGGAGAGCCCTGGTGCAATCGGCAAGGCCTGATGAGACCCAGACCAGAGGGAGAGGGGAGCTGATATCACCAATAGTGACAGAGGTAGAAGGTTTCTTATGTCACGAAAGACTCAGAACAGAATCCAGTAGGACTGAGCAAGGCTTACCAGTAAGGCCCATTGGTTAGGTTTTCACGCCAGGACCCACATTATAGTTATGGGGTCACGCACGAGTCACAGTTGTGAGTCATTGGTATAATATAACTAGCACTGCCCCCTCCCGACCTGGAGACTATTCATTATATCTTATTTGCCAGAATATAGGTTGTTTGAACTTTCTTTTATACATGAAAGCAGAATCACTTGCTTGGTGTTGTAAAAAGAGTATAGTATCAGTAGTATGGTTTAGGACTTTGAGGCAGGAGTAGTATTTAGTACGTCGCCTCCAAACCTGCAGGTGAATGCATTTTGCTGGCACAAGCATTTTGGTAGATGTCGGCTTCGCTGCATTTTTTATTTTCTTTCTTCCCTGTATGCCGCCCCACCTGCCAAGGATGCCTGATAGTTGGGGGGTAGGCGTGAATGGCCAACGAAGCAAGTCTGCAGCGTCCGAAAAATACCCAGAGGTGCAGGCACGGAACCGCAAATCTTGATCACATTTGCGGGAAATAACCCGCGCAGTACCTATATAGATAGATTGCTTAATGCGTTTGGACACTGCGCAATTATGAGGTCCTATAGTATAATGACTTTCACACATAACTCGGTTAACAAGTTATGGGTCCGACGGCTGTGACGCACTTAGCGCACAGGACCACGGCGGGTGACTCAGAGGTATGAGTCACAGGGCTAGGGTTGGTGTGTAGAGCGAGTCTAAAATAGTTCAATAGGACCTAGGAGGATAAGCTCTTCATGCTATCATCTGTCTATCTTCTTCTCTGTAACGGTCACTCCCTCTTCTTCTCCTATCTGACCCCACTGCACACCAACCCTTGCAACCGGAGTCATCAGACGAGAGCTTTTAGTACATAACCATCCGACCCTGAATAAGGGTTCTTGTCTCTGGTCTTTGCAGCTAAGTTCTCGTCATCCGTGTGCAGGAAGTGCTAACTGGTAGCAATTGTTACCTTGAATTGGATCACAACGAAATGTGCCTGCGGATTCGAGGAGACTAGTGCATAGCCTAGACAAACCCGCCACAACAGCAAACCGGATCATGATAATAATGAGATACCCTACGACCTGGAGCTTGCAACATTAGGCCAAGAACTAGAAAGAGTAGCGAACTCACAAGGAATGGATAGACCCCCTAGCCCAGTCACACCAGAGAAGCAACCACCAGAAGAATCTTTGTCACCGGACGTGGAACAGGAAATAAGAATCTCTAAAATAGGGATGGCTGTTGTACTGGTTCAGCCAGTGGGAAACGACCCCTGAACAGCTTACAGCCCTGCTAGTGACACTACAGGCAGGGCGACCAAGCAGGGTAAATACTCCAAAGGTTAAGAAGCCTGATATTTTCAAAGGGGAACGAATGGGGTTACTAGAATTTCTCTCCCAGCTCAAACGGTAATTCACAGTCAAGAACTACAGGAATGATCAAGACACTACCAAGGTAGTATATGCAAAAGACTCCATCAAATGTAATATATCCTACCAGCCAGTACTTTCAGGCACAGGAAACAATATCTTGGCCTCAATCTTCAGAACCATAGTTCTGCTACTTATTACATTGATAGTAAAGGACTTAAGGCTTGTATCACGCAGTATACTTGTGAGCCTCCTCTAATGATGCAGCTATATATCGAAGTTGGTAAAGTATAAAGTTATAGGTAAGAAGATAGAAAGATAATAGGATAAAGAACTCATTCTCCTGAGCCCCTTTAGCCTCTTTGACACTCGCCCCTCTCACAACCCTAACTCTGCGACTCAAAACCATGAGTGACCCAACTTCTTCTTGATATAGTCATACACTCTACTCACCATGCCTTATGTGTAAAACCCATAACTCACAACTGAGGTTATATATGAAAGTCATAAGATTATCTGACTTACAACCATGAGTTACTCAAGAATATCAATCAATTGAAATATATTCATAACTTACAACCCTGAGTCGTATATAACCCCATAACTCAAATGTGAGTCGTGGCACATAAACCTTCCAATATCTTCTGTGTTACTCTTTTAGGTCTTCTGAAGCACAACCAACCAGCCACCCACCTGTCTGTTTGTAATGTGGATCTACAGAAACTGTCTGCTATCATTCAAATTGAATATTCCCTCATTCTGGGTAAGTAGTATAACTGGTTAGAACTCTTCTGATAGAAGGTCCAGATTTGGAATCTCTAGAAGATTTGAATCCCATTTTAGAAACTGGTTGTCATAGAAGACTATATATATAAGAAACACATTATTGTAGGGGTCTGTGACATTACCCCACTGATATCTAGTAGTATGTATTAATTAACAGTAATAAGGGTACTTAAATTCTAGTATTCTTGCCTATTCTCAGCTAGTCAAGGAAGTAATAGTCTACTCTGCTACAGCTATTACAGAATAGGTAGCCCAGTCTAAAATGTTCTGATCCTACCTGACCTTTCTCCAATGCCTAAGTATTACTTTAGCCAAACCATGGGAGATGAGGTCTAGAAATACTTGCTGTTAGCAATCAATCTAAAGGTTATAGTACTACTGGAAGTGGAGAAGTAACTTACTATCTGCAACCTCAAGAATATCCTTGCATGTATCAAGGGCGGTATCGTAATTCTCCGATAATATCACTAACTATTGATACCTTCCATGGCCTAATTCTGGGATCATATATCTTTTCATCAATTGCACTTCATAGGACATGATTCTATCCCTTATTCTTTTACCATATCCAACTCCATCAGCCATCTTTTCAGCTAGGAGGTTACATAGAAATGGTGATGGAACCTAACGAGTAGACTGATCTGGTGGTTTTTAGACATTTCCTTCTTGCTATATTTGCACCTTGAAAAACTGATGGACTTGGTAGTACTGTATAAAGTACAAACCGGTGAACTAATTTTTAATAGTTTTATTGTGGTAAGAGGCTTTTTTACCCTGCTCTTTAAAAGCTGTTGTAAAGACCCAGTACGGATGGGCTATGGCAGTCGGAACGTATACGCATACAGGTAGCCTGGAGGCAAACTGGTAGGGACCGGCAGGCAAGTGAGAACTGGACCTACAGAGACACGAGGGTCCAGGCTATGAGTATGAACAGAATTAGTTGGCCAGGTACTTAAGTACCTGGGTACACCTTGGAGAGGTGTCCACGTAATTAGGGACTTCGGAAAGAGCAGTTGCTCAGCTAGGCTGGCTAAATAGAAACAGGTCGGAAATGTCTATCGCTGGTGACGGGACAGACAGGGTAACCGGAAAAAGTTATGCTGTCTGCTAGATAAGGTTACCCTACCCTCTGTATCAGGCTACCCTGCCATGGGGCTTGAGTTACCCTACCTGTCAATATGAAGTCTCCCGCAGAGTTCAGGAAAAATGACCGGAATGTGTGTCACGCCAAGCCACAGATAATACGGGAATCTGGGGTCCGGGGAGATGTGGTTGGGTGACCTAGGCAGCTCCGAATAAGGTGTATATTTGATGCGTTATTCCTGTCATACCACTCGTACCCCGCCTTAAGGCCCAGACGTCATGGGTGAACGATGGCGTAGTTCTGTGTAGTCTTGCAAAGTGGAATGTTTGCAGACCTGCTTGCAACACCATATACATTGCTGCCATCCGGTCGACTGGAGGCTGTTCGCAGGATTTACAGGCGGGCATAGGGCGGAAGGTGGAGTACCTCCTGTAAGTTGTTCGGAGTCAAACGGACCCAAGCTGATGGAGTTGACAGGGGTTATCCGTAGGGGTTACAAAGGTAGTCCCAGGTGGTCCTGGGGCAGCTGGGAGAGTTTTACATGTACCAAGCCCGAAAGTGTCCCCAACATCATAGGCTCTACAAGGGACGTACAGAGACACTACAAGCATGATTCCTACTACAGGTAAGGTGGGTCCGAGCTAGTGCTCAGGGGTAGCCCCCATTGGACCCCTTCTGGAAAACCATACCCTGCGGAAGACACCGGAAGCTCAAGAACCGTAAAGGGTAGATAGATAAACGCTCACGGTAGCGTCCCAGGCCAAGTAGAGATCAACGCACATGCGGCGGGTGTCATAGATAGTCTACTTCATACGGTGTCTTGACTGTTAGCTACTGGCAAGACGCTGATGTGAAGAGGTTTTCACTCCTGTGGGCAAAGTGGAAATGCGCCGCAGAAACGATAACCGCATAAGGTGAATGTCGACTAGAGTGGGTCGACACATGCATGCCCACAGGGTCAGTCAGCAGATGTGTCGGACCGCACTTGACTGAGAAGGGTGTGCTTACACTGTTGCAGTAAACTGATGGAGCAGTTTCTGGTATAAGATAGAACTACGGGAAAGTCTATACGAGAACTCTTCTACTCCAACAATCAAGCCTCTCGAGACCTTAATTGAGTGAAGCGTCAGGCTTCAGGATATTAAGTTTTACCATTTACTGTACTCTTGCCTTTGTGTGGACTTTTGGCGCCAAGTTTGAACTTGTTCAATGCAGTTGCAACCCTGGGATCCATCTTCCTAGCAGTGCCCCTGTTACAGTATATTATTGCGCGAGCTCCTCGCTCAACTCCTCTCCTGATGAATTGCGTTCGAGCTTCGGCACGGACCTTGCATGAATAGGGGTAAACCTGTCTAGAACCAGTAGCCCTAGGTGGAAAGCACAAAGGCTAGTACCGAACTTCAATCCTAAATGGAATCCAACCTGGATTCTAATCTTGATCTTGACAAACATGCCGCCTACACGTTTCAGGTGTCGATTTTTGCAGATGTTCGAGGTCTTGACTTGTATGGTCATCGGTTCCTTCTGGAGTCCGCCCCTATTCAGTTACCTTGTGAACCCCTTGACCTCATGATTACAGACCCTCCCACTGTAGTGCGCTCATTTTTCCAAGACCCTATCCTTGTCCACAACATGACCCCTCCTCTACCCCCAGGGGTCGCATTTAGGGACTTCTCATATGAGTTCGTTGAACCTTACACCGTCCAGGAGGTATCCAAGGCAATTGAGTAAGTGCAGTGTAAACTAAGGAACTGGAAGACCCAGGAGCAGGGGGTGTTCCCAGAACGGATCACTACGGCAGGGGTGGAATGGATGAAAGTGCAGCAGGTGGCATACCTGCAGATGATAAAGGATCAGCAAGCATTGAGGACAGGGAGGAAAGCCTGGAAAACGGCTTTCGACAGAGGGTATAGTATTGAGGCGGAGAATGATGTACTGATGTTAGAGGCCCCGTGCCCACTCCCAGTTATCCATACCAAGCTCGAGATCTTCGGCATGGAACTTGCTATGAGAGCCAGAGACGACCAATGCAGGGCATCCCTGAGCCCAATCAATATATGTATGTTGGAAAGCCTGAAAAATGATGGCTACAATTATACTTCCTCCTTCTCCCAGGCATCTACAGGCTCCCTGTCTGTCCTTGCCTCCATTGCCCGTAGTTGTTCAGGCAGGGCGACGGTCAGGCCAACTAATGGATGTCATGTATGGAAAAGGATGTCGAAACCGAAGGGTATCATGGCCCCGGATACGCCCCACCCAACTCCTTGTCCGACCGCTGCCCCCAGGATTCCGCCTGTAACCCTGTCAGTTGCAACTCCTGTACCTCCCATAGCCACCCCAAGACCCACTCCTCTACCAGTTCCCCCACCAGTCTCTAGTTCTGACCCATCCCCTACCGCCCCTGTCCTACCCCCTGCTTTGGTACTTCCAGGATTCCGGTCAATGCGTGCCGCATCACCTGGGTTCTTTGAACAGGTACGGCGCCATGAAGAGCGAGCACCTGAGGCTCCCTTGCAAGGGACCCCTACCCCGGGGCTGGGAACCCCTGCTTGCGGGCTTCCTTGGGCACCAGTTATCGCCATGGCACGCTCGAAGCCAAGTCTTCCTACCGGTCTGCGCGCCATCACAGGTGGCGATTGGGACAGTTAAGACGAGTTCTGACAGTCCGGCTGTAAGTCGCAAGAGACCCGGATGGTGTGGATTTATTACCACTCCTATGGCGGTAGGAAGGGACCATGGACCCCGGTGAGGCATAGAAGGAGGCAGAAAGAAGGAGATGGATTACCATCATGTGGGCCCAGTGGGTCATAGAGGTACGCTGGCCCCCCGTTGCAACCCTGGAGCAGTCCAGAGTTGCAGTCTTTCCTGCGGATAACATAGACGGTGTGCAACCCAACTCGTGAGCGTGGGCGACGTCCTGTTCCACCACCAGCATCAGGACCGTCAGGGGCTAACCCCCCAGAGAATGGTAAGCAGGATGGCTGGGAGGAACGGTTCGATGGGTATCATAGACCGCGGGAATCCCAAGCCGGCAATACCGGAGGTAGTGGGAACGGAAATGCACCAGCCGCAGGTGGTAAAGTGGGAGCGGGCAGAGATCCAGGGGACTCTGACCATGACAGCCGGAATAATGATGAGGATGGAGATTCTCTCCCGGACATGACTGCCTTCCTTGGTGCGCGCAAGGATGACTGGAGCAAGGAGAGGAAACGGTGGTGGGATCGACTGGCCAAGAGGCTGGCGAGGGCACTGAGGGCCCTCGGTTCGGCTTCTGGGCCTACACCATGACACCGGCAGAAGAGACCAGAGAAGCGGAGTGGTATCCCTCCATTCGAGGGCAAAGTTACTGAACTTGCGAGCTTCTTGACCTTGGCGGAGGTCAAATTTGAATACTTTACTGATTGCAAGTTAACAGACATGAATAAGGCAAACTTGGTGATCCCCCTTCTTGAAGAATCCACCTGAGCATGGTATTTGGACTTGCATAGGCACATTAACAAGCAAGCTGCCAAGCGACCTGGCATTCCTGTCAACGACATCAACCCCTTGCAGACACGGAAAGGGTTCTGAGAAAGGCGGGAGGCAAGATGCCGCACAGACCAGGCGGCGCAAGATCGATCCCATGTCGAGTGGTGAGACCTGGTGATGAAGCCCCATCACCTTGATGAGTACCTGGATAAGATTAGTGATTATATGTATAAGCTTAGCTATACAGATCCTGTTCAGGTACGAGAGAAGGTTCAATCAGGCATTACATAAGGGGTTCGGAATGCGTAGGCACTTAAGGAGCCCTATCCGACCGACCTGGACGAGTACCTTGATCTTCCCTGGAAGGTCGGGCACATGCTGAAGGACAACAACCAGTTCAGTTGCCGCATCATCTACCGCGTCCCACAGTCTCAGCCTGCTGATAAGAAGGAGCATAGATCCCGGAGATCTGGCAGGTTTAAGAAGAAGGAAAAAGGTTCAGGCAGACAGAACGAGAGGTCTGCCAAACCTACTAATTTCAATACTGGGAAACAAGCAAAGCCGGCGACTTCGGAGTAGGCAATAGCGTATAAGGAAATCCTGTTGACTTTTACAGAACACCGCAGGAAGCACAACCAGTGCACCAAGTGCTAGCAAACAGGTCACTTTTGGAGAAAGTGTAGTGCGATGTCCCCAGTCTTTAGTTCATCCAAACAGGCTGGTGGATTGAAATGGTCAGCCCCGGTAAGAGAGCCCGCAAGAAACGACAAGCGACTAAAGCGCATTGAAGCACCCCCTCCACTTTTCTCGTCAAGGATACTTGAAGTCCGCCTGGCATCACCTCAGATTATGGAGGTTGATACTGCTGGCGCAGAATAGGTAAGAACCTATTCTGTTTATGGTGTAAACTTATTAACCCGCAGCCACAGACCCTGCAGTAATGGATGGACATGAGCCATGGAGGTGGCTTCGGATATGGGTAACTACCCTTTTACAGCATAAACGACCCTGATACTGATTACACCCAGGTGGTGTGGGCAGGTAGATGTTGTGGGCTGTGCGTGGTGGGCTGGGCTATCTCTCCTTGGTTGGGTTTCTGGTTATTTCCTTTGTTCTAGTTATATGTATTTCGTTCAGGATTTCCTTAGCTGGATGGCCAAGTTACAGGACACTATTTCGGTTGACGCTGGGTGAGGTCTTGCAAGAGGAGAGGCTTGACATTGGGGAAGGAAGACTGCTGCACTTGGAACCGGTCTGACTGTGGACTTCTACCCACGTTGGGGGAAATTGTTACGTTTAGTGCAAGCCGAATTGGTTCTGGCTAGACTTGATCAAATAAACATGGCCATTTCCAAGTTTGTCTGAGCAGTGTTTAGTACCCAAAACCATGCTGGCGTGATATTAAACACCCTAGTTATGGGAATGACGAGTCACAGTCGCTTAACGTTTACCGACCTGTTGTGGCCGCTCTTGTGTCGAAAGGCAAGAGACTAAAAGGATTCACTAAGCCAAAGTGACCAAGTCACTAGGCCAAGTGAAAAGGAAGGGGTGTGACAACTGGCCTTGTCATACAAGGCAATCCACCTGCGGGTCAAGTTAGACTAGAAGATAGTAGCTACATAGCTAAGCGTGGAGGTGCTCCTGCTACTCCATAGTGGGGCTACGGGGCCGGTGCTTAGTAGCCGATGTTTTAAGCAGAGTCAGGCACCTTGTGTACAATGAAAGGTACACGTGCCGATAAGTGACGCGAGCGGTAATCACATTCCCGGGTCAGGTCTACAGTATACCAAGTCAGTGGACATGAGCATAGTCGACCACTGTAATGGGATAGGCCTTGAAGTCGCGGATATGCCCGACACGGAGGCGGATGGGTACCTGCCTATGTCTTGGTTGGAGGACCATAACCGCGACATAGATTCAAAGACAGGATCACTAACCTGGCACTCAGATTTCTGCAAGGCTAACCGCCAGGCAGAGCAGGAGCGGTTAGTGTTCATGACCGATAAAGAGTTACTAGCCAAAGAGGCTAGTAATGTATACCCATTGGGGATTGTCCAATTCTCCAATGAGGAACGTCACGACATTACAGTTAAGCTAGGCCCCAAGTATAAGGACTATGGGGGTATCTTCAGTCAAGAACCTATTGAGTCGCTAACGGAGCACGCGAAGTATGGCCATATGATCGCATTGCAACCCAGAACTCAACCTCCGTTTGGGCCTATCTATCTGTTATTGGAAAAGAAGCTTAAGGCACTCCAGGAATATCTCCGTGACATGCTGCGAACTCGAAAGCTATGGCAATCGAGTTCCTGAGCAGCAGCCCCTGTCCTCTTCGTGCCAAAACCAGATGGTGCATTAAGACTGATAATGGATTACTGAGGGCTGAACAAAATCACGGTGAAGAGTAAGTATCCTCTACCGTTGAAGAATGAATAGCGAGACAGGTTAGAAAAAACCGGTGTGTTCAGCAAGTAGGCCTTGAGGAATGGCCACTATCTTCCGACGATGGCAGAAGATGAGCAATGGAACACGGCCTTCCGGTGCGAATATGGACTGTATAAATACACGGTCATGCCGTTTGGGTTGTGTAATGCCCCAGCAACTTGCCAAAGCATGATAAATGAGGTCTTTCAGGATCTCATGAATGAAGGAGTCATTGCATACATGGACGACATCCTGATCTACTCCGAAACTATTGAAGAGCAGGTTGCAATGGTGAGACGTGTGATAAAGAAATTGCGGAAAGCTAGACCATGTGTAAGTATGAAGAAGTCCAGTTTCCACCAAGAGGAGGTTGAATTCCGCGGATACAAGATCTCTGATATGGGGATCCCTATGTTGTCCGAGAAGGTGCAGACAATCACGGATGGGCACCTCCGACATGCATTGTCGACGTTAAAACCTTTATGGGCTTTGCCAACTTCTATCATCAGTTTGTAGAACATTTCAGCAAGATAGCGAAACCTCTGACAGACTTGAGACTGAAGGATGTCCGATGGGAATGGAGACCTGCGTGTGAGCAGGCCTTCAACCATTGGAAGGAGGCGTTTACGTCCAAACCTATCCTAGGATATTTGGACCCTGAACGGCCAACCCGGCTGGAAACTGACGGTAGTGACTTTGCATTAGAAGCTGTCTGCTCCCAGCTCCGTGAAGATGAGAGACGGAATCCAGTGGCCTATCATGGTCGGAGGTTTCCCCCAGCAGGGATTAATTATAACGTCCGTGACAAGGAAATGACTTCCATCGCGGCGGCATTCAAGGAATGGGATCATTTGCTACGCTCCGTAATGGACCATTTGGTGATCTACAGGAATCATATGAATTTCAAGTACTTTAATGGTACCAAGGTCCACGACCGAAGGCAGCGCAGCGGAGCTGGGTTCCTGGAACCGTTTAACTTCCAGGTGATTTACCGAGAATGTTGGTTCAATGACAAGGCACATACATTGTTGCGGCGTAGGGACTACTTCTCTGATGTGGGGAGTGATTTTCTGCCACAGTCGTTTTTTCGTCCCAGAGTGTGGGTTGCTAGCCAGGAATGGGACACCTTGCGACCATAAGTGTTGCAAGTGTTCCTGAGATTTCGGCTCCAGTGTTCCTTTTTGGATCAGCTGAGGGCAGCGATAAAGGAAGACCAGGAATATTTAATGATCCTGAAGGCAATGGCCGACAGTGACAAAGAGGTAGACCTGCATTTCATGACGGAAAGGGGCTTACTACTCTACAAGAACAGATGGCATGTTCCCCAGGGCCAGAATCTGAAGCAGAAAATCATGGAGGCGGAACATGACTGCTCAATCACGGGACACTTCGTGACTTACAAAACAATTGGTAGAGTTGGGGCTAACTTCTATTGGCCAAAGATGGATGATCACATCACCGATTATGTATGAATATGTGATGCATGGCAAGGAAATAAGTCCATCAGGCATAAGAAGTTCGGGCTGCTCTAACCCATTGAGGTTCCTATGGCGCCGTGGACAGTGATTTCCATGGACTTCATTGTAGCGCTGCCAGAGTCCAAAGCATACACTATGGTCTGGGTCATAGTGGACAGATTCTCGAAAATGGCCCATTCATACCCCTGACCACTGAGGTACCCATCAAGGGGCTTGCCTTGATATTCCTCAAGGAAGTTTGGCGTGTTCATGGACTGCCAGAGTCAATCATCTCTGATCAAGATTGCGGATTCCCATCGAAGTTCTGGATGACTCTGATGCACTTGTTCCAAGTGAAACTAAACGTTTCGACTGCATTACACTGTGAGATGGTTGGGCATGCAGAGAGGGTTAATCAAACACTAGAGCAGTATGTGGGTAGTTACTGTTCCTACCAACCAGATGATTGGGTTTCACAGTTACCCCTTATGGAGTACGTGTACAACACCTCGACATCAGAATCCACCTGGTTGTCACCATTTGAGATCAACTATGGGTTTAACCCCAGGACCAACTGGTCAGGTGCCGTGTCTGATCATCAAGGGATACACCCTAGCAGTGTGCTCTTAGTTCAGGAATGTGAAGAAACCTTGCAGGAGATGCGAGAAACGATTCAATGGGCACAGGAAAGGCAATGGAAAGGGCATGACCAGAGAAGGTTGCCATCAGCTGATTATATTACCTTAGAGGATTTGCCTGCTGGGCCGGCAAAGAAAGCGGACCGCCTAATGTAAAACCGAAAAAACATGCGCACGAAGCATCCAATGGAGACGCTGCAGCACCGGACTTTTGCACCTTTCATGGTCAAATGTCGACTGGGTAACCAAGCCTACAAACTCCAACTGGCCGCCAGATGGGGCATCCACGCGCTTTTCCATGTCACGTTGCTGGAACGGTACTGTGAGGATCAGGGATCCGGTAGGGTCAAGGATGTCCTTACCCCGGAGGTTGTAGACAATGAGCCAAGTTACGTTATTGAAGCTGTTGTGGACAGTCGATGGTACAGTGGAGTGAAGGGGAAGTTTCCGTCACGCTTCATCCAGTACCTGGTTTCATGGGAAGACTATAGGGCTGCAGAGAATTCATGGAAGCCCTATGAGATGGTGGAAGGGAGAGGCCTACAGGCCATGCTGTATTTCTAGGCAAGATATGTATCCAAGCCCAGGGACCATAGGGTCTCGGGAGAATCGAGTCGTGGAAATAAGAGAGGACGCTAACGGTCCGGGATCGACTGTAGAGAAGAGGGGAGTGGTGTAATGACCCAGCACACATGCGCTATGGCAGTTGGAACCGACACCCATACAGGGAGCCTGGAGGAGAACTGGTAGGGACAGGCAGGCAAGTGAGTACTGGACCTACGGAGACACGATGGCCCGGGCTCTGTGTATGAACTGAATTAGCTGGACAGGTACTTAAGTACCTGGGTACACCTGGGAGGGATGTCAGCGTACTTAGGGACTTCTGAAGGGGCAGTTGCTCATCTAGGCCAGGTAACTGGGGACAGGTCAGAAATGTCTATCGCTGGCGACTTGATAGAAAGGATAACAGGGAAAGGTTGTCCTGTCTGCAGGACAAGGTTACCCCCCCCTCTTGATTAGGTTACCCTACCATGGGGCTTGAGTTACCCTACCTTTTAATACAAAGTCTGTCATGGAGTTTGAAAAAATGATGGGAATGTTTGTCACGCCAAGCCACGCATAATACTGGAATCTGGGGTTCTGGGAGATGCTATTGGGTGAGCTAGGAAGCTGCGAAGAAGCTGTAAATTGGAGACGTTATTTCTATCATACCCCTCCGGCCCCGCCTTAAGGCCCAGATGTCTTGGCGGAATGGTTGCGTAGTGTTGTGCAGTCTGGCAAAGTGGAATGTTTGGAGACCTGCTTACAACACCATATATATCGCTCCCGTCCGGTCGACCGCAGGCTGTTTGCACAATATACAAGGGTGCATAGGCCGGAAGGTTGAGTACCGCCTCCAAGCTGTTTGGAGTAAAATGGACCGGAAGTGAGGGAGCTAATGGGTGTTATCCGTAGGCATCGCGAGGCTAGTTCCCGATGGTGCTGGGGGCAGACCCGAGAGTTTAACACCTACCAAGCCCGAAACTGTCCCCAACGTCACAGCCTCAGAAAGGGACGTACAGAGACTCTGCAAGCATAATTCCTACCACACGTAAGGTGGGTCCGAGGTAGTGGTCATGGGTAGCCCCCATTGGACCCCTTCCGGATAACTGCAGACTGCGGAAGATGCCGGAAGCTCAAGAACCACAAATACTAGATGGATAAACATTCGCGGTGGCGTCCCGGGCCAAGTACAACTCAATGCACATAGGAAGGGTGTCATTGATAGTCTAGTTCATGTGGCCTCTTGACTGGTAGCCACTGGGAAGACGCCGATATGCAAAGGATTTCACTCTGGTAGGCAAAATAGAAATGCACCGCAGAAACAATAACAGTATAAGGTGAACTCCGACTAGAGTATGTCGACCCATGCATGCCGGAAGGGTATATCAGGACACATGTTGGACCACCCTTAGCGCAGAAGGGTGTGCTCGAATGGTTGGAGCAAACTGATGGAGGAGTTCCCGGCGCAAGATAAAAGTACCTGAAAGTCTATGCGAGAACTCTCCTACTCCAACAATCACTCCTCTCGAGACCTTAATTGAGTGAAGCGTCTGGCTTAACAATATCAAGTTTTATGGTTTACTTTACTCTTACCTGTTTGTGGACTTTTGGAGCTAAGTTTGAAGTTGTTCGGTACGCTGGCAACCTTGGGATCCATCTTCCTAGGGGTGCCCCCGTTACAGCTGATTACAGTAGCAATAAAAGGTAAGGATGGGCTTGTATACCAAACAAGTAATGCTTTGGCCAATACGTATAATCTTTCTATAATGGTTCCTCAATTGAACAAGGTTGGCTTGGCTTCCTACTTGCTAGATTTGATAAAGGAGAGGTTTGTAGATTTCAAGTACCAAGTTGGTTGCTAGTATAGTGACTACATGTTGTCTTTATCAGAATTCAGAGAATTGAAGTACATTTGACAGTAGAGATATTCTCCACCTGGTATTTCTAGTGTAACAACTCCACATCCATGAGTTATGCCAACCTCAATCTATACACATACAGAAGAGTAACTGGTCAAATAAGAAGAGCATATACGCAACTAACTACTTATAGTACAAATGCCCGGTAGCCTGGGCTCTACTGTGAGGAGACAAAGTACCGCAGTACCTAGAAACTAGGTACCCATACACGTACAAGGTCACGGTGCTCAAGGCCTTTGATAGGCGAGTTACCCAGCTAGGTCTAGTAACAGGAGCAAAGATACAAGTGGCTAACTCCCGTGAAGGAGTAGGCCAGGTAATAATGCAAAGTCACCCTTATAAAGTCTTAGACTTATCTTATCTGAGGAGGCTAGTTACTCTGCCATAGAAGTTGGGTTATGCTATGTAGGGTCCTACATGAGCCTACCTTGCACCAGAATGTGTAATGTTTCCAACCTATTAGTAGAATCATAATACCAGTAAGGATACCTCAGTTCCATTCATCGGAGATACTGCTTCTTCTTTTGAGTCAGACAGTGTAACGACCCAGCATACATGAGCTGTGGCAGCTGGAACCTACACCCATACAGGTCAGCCGGAGGTGAACTGGTAGGAACTAGCAGGCAAGTACGTAATTGACCTAGGGAGATCTGATGGCCCGGGCACCAAGATGAAAGGAATTAGCTGGCCAGGTACTTAGGTACCTGGGTACGCCTGCGAGAGGTGTCGTCGTACTTAGGGAGCCCAGAAGGGGCAGCTACCCAGCTAAGCTGGGTAACTGAAGAAAGGTCGGAAGTGTCTATCTCCGGCGACGGGATGGACAGGGTACTAGGTAAATATTATCTTGCCCACTGGACAAGCTTACCCTACCCTTGGGTGCAGGTTACCCCGCTATGGGGCTTGAGTTACCCTGCCCAAACTCCTGAGTTAGCCTGCCTTTCAATAGAAAGTCCCGCGGCGAGTTGGGGAAAAATGACTGGAATGTTTGGCCCACCAGGTCAGGCATACTACTGGAATCCAGTGTTCCGGGAGAGGCTATTGGGGGAGCTAGGCAGCTGCGAAGGAACTGTAAATTGGGGACATTGTTCCTGCCATGCCCGACCTGCCCCGGCCTGAGGCGCGGACGTCATTGGCTAATGGCAGTGTAGTTGTCTGTAGGCAAGCAAAGAAGGCTGTTCGGAGACCTGCTTGCAACATCGTATACAGCACTGCAGTCCGGTCGACGGTAGGCTGTCTGCAGGATGTATAAGGAGGCATAGGGTGGAACACAGAGTACATCCTACAAGTTGTTCGGAGTAAAGTGGACTAAAACTGATAGACTTAAGGGGCGTTAGACGTGGGGGTCCACAAAGTGGTCTGGGGTGGTGCCAGGGTGCCCGGGAGAGTTTCACAACTGCCAAGCCCGAATGTGTCCCCAGCACCATAGGCACTGACAGGGAAGTGCAGTGACACTAAAAGGATGATTCCTGCCAGGGGTAAGAGAGATCCGAGGTAGTGGTCGTGGGTAGCACCCATTGGATCACTTGCGGACAACTCCTTCCAGGGGCAGACATTGGAAGTCCAAGAACTGTAAATAGTACATAGATAAACTGCTCGCAGTAGCTTCCGGGATGATAGAGGGATCAATGCATATGGGAAGGGTGTTGTAGGTAGTCTAGTTCATCAGGTGTGTTGACTGTGAACTACTGTCAAGAAGCCACTACGAAGAGGTTTTCACTCCGGTGGGCAAAATGGATATGTGCCACAAAGACAATAACCGTATAAGGTGAACCCTGACCAGAGTTTGTGACACATGCATGCCTGAAGGGTGTGGCAGGTGACATGTCGGACCACACTTAGCAGGGAAGGGTGTGCTCGAATGGTGGAAGTGAACTGATGGGGGAGTTTCTGGCATAAGATAAAACTGCTAGAAAGTGTACATGAGTACTCTCCTACTCCAACAAGCAATCCTCTAGACACCTTAATTTATTGCACCGTCAGGCTTAATGATATTAAGTTTTATGGTTTACTTGACTCTTCCATCTGTGTGAACTTGTGGCGATAAGTTTGAAGTTGTTTAGTGCAGTCGCAATGTTGGGATCCATCCTCCTAGGGGTCCCCCTGTTACAATATATCATTAAGCGCGCCCCTCGCTTAACACCTCACCTGTTTAATTGGTTCTGACCTTGGGCACTAACCATGCATGAATACTAGTAACCCTGTCGAGAACCGGTTGGCCAGGATGGACAGTGCAATGGCTAGTAATGAACTGCGAACAAGAATGGAGTCCAACTCAGATTGAGACCTTGACTAGGACGACAACACGCGCAACATCTTTCGTGCGGCGGTTTTTGCGCATCGTCGCGGTATTGACTGGGATGGCCATCAGCTGCGCTTGGAGGCTGCTGCTATAGGGTTATTAGATGAATGTGTTGATCTTATAATTACCGACCTGAGTGCTGTGGCACTTGCATTCTTTTAAGATTCCGCCGTTGTCCACAACATAAGCCCTCTAGTGCGGGGAGGTGTACCATTTAGCAATTTCTCACATGGGTTTACCAAACCTTACATCCTTCCCGAGGTATCCAAGTCACTCGAGGAAGCAAGGCATGGAATGAAGAACGGGAACAACCAGCGCCAGCAGGTGTTCTGGAAACGGATTACTAGGGCAGCACCGGAATAGAGGAAGGTACAGCAGAAGGCATACCTGCGAATGCTAAAAGACCAGAGAGCATTGAAGCATCGTATGCCAGTGTTGGAAGGAACCTTTGCTGTAACGGGGGCACCGTTAGCAAGATGGATCCCATGGTTGCGACCGCACTGAACAACCTCAAACTTATCACCAAAGGTTCACACACATGTAAGAGTAAACTAAGCGGTAAAACTTAATATCATTAAGCCTGACGCTTCACTCAATTAAGGTCTTGAGAGGATCGATTGTTGGAGTAGGAGAGTTCTCGAATAGACTTTCAGGTAGTTTTGCCTTAAGCTGGAAACTCCCCTATCAGTTTACTGCAACCATTCGAGCACAGCCTTCTCCGCTAAGGGTGGTCCGACATGTCTCCTGCCACACCCTTCAGGCATGCATGTGTCGACCGACCCTTGTCCGCATTGACCTTAAGTGGTTATCGTTTCTGTGCCGCATTTCCATTTTGCCCACTGGAGTAAACACTTTGGCACATTGGGGTCTCGCCAGTGGCTAGCAGTGAAGACGCCGCATGAACTAGACTTTCTATGACACGGTTCCCATGTGCATTGATCTCTACTTGGCCCCGGAAGCTGCCGGGAGCATATTATCTATCTCCTGTTTCCAGTTCTTGTGCTTCCGGTGTCTTTCCCAGGGGAGGGTGATCTGGAAGTGGTCCAAGGGGTGCTACCCATGACCACTACCTCAGACCCATGTTACCTGTGGTAGGAACCGTGATTGTAATGTCTCTGCACGTCCCTTTCAGAGCCCATGACGTTAGGGACACTTTCGGGCTTGGTAGGTGTAAAACTCTCCTGGCCGCCCTGGTACCACCCGGGATGACCTGCAGGACCCCTGTGGATAACCCCCATTAACCCCGTCAGTGTTCGTCCGTTTTACTTATAAAAACTTTGTGGAGGTACCCCAGCTTCCACCCTATGCCCGCTTGTCGATCCTGCGAACAGCCTGCGGTCAACCGGATGGCAGCGACGTATACGGTGGTCTAAGGAGGCCTGCACACATTCCCCTTTGCTAGATTGCACAGAACTACCCAACCGTTCCCTCATGACATCTGGGCCTTAAGGCGGGGCGGGAGGCGTATGAGAGGAATAATATCTCCCATTTGAAGCTTCTTCGGAGCTGCCCAGCTCGCCCAATAGCATCTCCCGGAACCCCAGATTCCGGTATTATACGTGGCTCCACGCGGCAAACATTTCTGTCATTTTTTCTCCACTCTGCCCGAGACCTGGTATTGAAACGTAGGGTAACCAAGTACTTTGGGCAGTGTGACCCAAGCCCAATGGCAGGGTAACCTGATCCTGAGGGTAGGGTAACCTTGTTCAGAGGACAAGATAACCTTTCCCTGTTACTCTATCTATCCCGGCGTCGGCGATAGACATTTCGGACCTGTCTCCAGTTACCCGGCCTAGCTGTGCAACCGCCCCTTCAGAAATCCCTAAGTACGCTGACACCTCTCCTGGGTGTACGCGGGGTACTTGAGTACCTGGTCAACTAATTCTGTTCACTCTTGGAGCCCGTACCATCAGGTCTCTATAGGTCACGTACTCACGTGCCTGCCGGTCCCTGCCGGTTCGCCGCCAGGCTACCTGTATGGGTGTAGGTTCCGACTGCCATAGCTCCCATGTGCTGAGTCATTATCTTTGCAGGAGGGTATAGTATTGATGTTGAGAATGACATGCTGATGATAGAGGCTGCGCCCCCGCTTCCCCTTGTCCATGCCAAGGCTGAGAATTTTGCGATAGAGTTGGCCATGAGACCCAGAGTGAACAATGGAGGACGTACCTAAGCCCCCTGGGTATACGAATCCTAGAGAGCCTCATGGGTGAAGGCTATAGCTACACCTCTTCCCTCATGAGACCATCCTCGAGTTCTCTGTCCATCCCGCCCTCAAGCGCCCAAAGTCGTTGCGGAAGTCTAGCAATTCCATCACCTGATAGATGTCATATCAAGCAAAGGAGGTCAAATCAAAGGGCATCATGGCATCTGATATGGTCGACCATACTTCTTGTCTGACTAGTGCTCCCATTGTTTCTCCTGCAAAACATTGGGTTGCAACTCCTGTACCTCCCATCGGCGCCCAAAGACCCCCACTTCTTCCAGTTCCGTTATCTGCCCCTGATACCTTTCCTGCAACATCCTTCCCACCAGCAGTATGGGCTACTCCAGGGTTCCGACCACTCCGTATGGAGTCACCTGGACCTTTTGAACTGGTAAGGCGCCAGGAAGAGCGTGCACCCAAGGCTCTATCACAGGGGACTTCAATCCCTGGACCTGGGAGACCTTCTCAGTCCGTTCCTTGGACACCCGTGATTCCCTCTGCCCCTTCGAAACGAACTCTTCCCCCGGTGCTCCCCACTGTCTCAAGTGGCCAGTCGGATGGCCAAGACAAGTTCTGTCCATCGGGCTGCAAAGTGGAAGACACCCGTATGGGGTGGAATCATTACCACATATATGAGTGCAGGAAGGAACAACGGACCTCGGTAAGGCACCGAAGATGTCAGAAGGAAGGAGAGGAGCGACCAGCATGTGGGTATTGTGCATCATGGAGGCAGGTTGGCCGCCCAATGCAACCCCTGGGCTGTCAAGGGCTTTAGGCATTTCTGCAGATAATTCACGTGGCTCCTAACCCAACTCCTAAGGTTGGGCGACGCCCAGTTCCACCACTGGCATCAGTACTATCAGGGGTTAACCTGCCTGTGGATAGGAATCAGGATGGCCAGGAGGAACGGTTTGATGGAAACAACAGACCGGGGGAAATGCCAGGTAGAAGCGCGAGGGGTGGTGGAGACAGAAATGTGCCACCTGGTGGTGGTACAATGGGAGCGGGACGAGATCCAGGAGACTCTGACCAGGACAGTTCGGATGGTGATAATGCTTATTCCTTCCCTGATTTGACCTCCTTTCTCAGTGGTCACAAGAATAATGGGAGTTGTGAGAAGAAACAAGGGTGGGAGTACCGTACCAAGAAGCTGTAACGGCAATTTTGGAGCCCATTACCCTCACGGCCATCCTCCAGACAGCGGCAGAAGAAGCCAGAAAAGCTAAGTGGCATTCCAGTGCTCAGGGGAAAGGTCAGCGAACTTGGCAGCTTCCTGACATTAGTGGAGGTTAAGTTCGCGTATTTTGCTAGGTGCAGGTTGACTGATATGGACGAGGTAAACCTGGTGATCCCCCTTCGAGAAGCCACAGCCCGAACATGGTATCTGGGGCTATATTCCCACATCGAAAACCAGGCAGCCAAGCTTGCGGGAGTTCCTGTTAATAACCGTAATGCGTGGAAAATATGGAAAGGGTTCAGGGAACAGCAGGCGCGAAATTTGGGCTCTGACCAAGGGGAACAAGATCGATCCCTTCTCGAGTGGCGAGACCTGGTGATGAAACCACATCACATGAATGAGTACTGGGACAAGATAAGTGACTACACGTAGAAGCTTAGCTATACAGACCCCGTGCAGGTACAAGATAAGGTACTGTTGAGTATTACCCAAGAGGTTTGGAATCCATAGGCACTGCAGGAACGAGATCCCACAGACTTGAATGACAACCTTGATCTTCTTCAGAAAGTTGGACACATGGTGGAAGACAATAGCCAGTTCAGTAACCACGTTATCCACCCAATGTAATGGTCTGAGCCAACGGATAGGCAGGATGATAGGTCCTCGACTTCTGGACGGTTTTAGAATAAGGAAAATGGCTTGCGCAGAGAGAGCCAGAGGCCTGCCAAACGTACCAATTTCAATGCTCGGAAACAGCCAAATCCAGAGATTTCTGAGTATGCAATAGGGCATAAGGAAATCCCATCAGCTTTGACTGAACATTGGAGAAAGCACAAGCAGTGCACCAGGTGTCGACAAACGGGTCACTTTTGGAGAAATTGTCCGACGGTGTTCACAGTCGTTAGTTCATCCAAATAGGCTCGCGGGTTGAAAAGGTTGGCCCAGTAAGTGAGCCCTCGGATACGGACAAGGGGCACACGCGCATCGAAGCGCCACCTCCCGGTTCCACGTCGAAGATACCTGAAGTCCGATAGGCATCACAGCTGAAGATGGAGGTTGTTCATGACGGCTCAAACCAGGTAAGAACCCATTCTACTTAAGGTATAAGGTTACTAACCCGTATCCATGAACCCATGAGGGAAGGAAGAAAGGAATCCTGCAAGTGGCTTCGGGGAAGGGTAAGTCCCGCTCTACTGCCTGAATGACCCTGATACTGACTACACTCAGGTGGTGTAACGACCCAGCCTACATGAGCTATGACAGCCGGAACCTACACCCATACAGGGGGCCTGGGGACGAACTGGTAGGAACCGGCAGGCAAGATAGTACTGGACCTATAGAGACCTGATGGCCCGGGCTCCGAGATGAACAGAATTAGCTGGCCAGATACTTAGGTGCCTGGGCACTGCAGGGAGTCGCGTCAGAGTACTTAGGGACCTCTGAAGGGGCAGTTGCTCAGTTATGGCAGGTAGCCGGAGAAAGGTCAGAAGTGTCTACCTCGGGTGACGGAGTAGACAGGGTAATAGTGAAAAGTCCTCTTGCCCAGCGGACAAGGTTATCCTACCCTCATGCTCAGGTTACGCTGCCATGAGGCTCGGGTTACCCTGTTCAAAGTCCTGAGTTACCGTACCGTTCAATATGAAGTCCCTCTGGGAGTTCGGGAAAAATGACTGGAAGGTTTGTCACGCCGAGCCATATATAATACCAGAATCTGGGGTTCCAGGGGATAGTATTGGGCATGCTACACAGCTCCGAAGAGGCTGTAAATTGGATACATTGTGCCTATCATACTCCTCCGTCCGCACCGTGAGGCCTGAACGTCATGGGCAAACAGTTATATACCTGTGTGCAGTCTGGCAAAGAGGAATCTTTGCCGTCCTGCTTGCAGCAGCGTGTACTCCGCCTTTGTCTGGTCGACCGCAGGCTGTTTGCAAGATATACAGGAGGGCATAGGGTGGAAGATGGAGTACCTCCTCCAAGTTGTTGGGAGTAAGACGGACCAAAACTGACGGAGCTAATGGGTGTTAACCGCGCAGGTCCCCAATGTAGTCCCAGGTGGTGTCGGGGCGACAGCGAGAGTTGTATGCCTACCAAGCCCAATAGTGTCCCCAAGGCCATGGGCTCTGGAAGGGAAGTGCAGAGACACGAAAAGCATGATTCCTACCACAGGAAAGGTAGATCTGGGCAAGTGGTCATGGGCAGCACCCATTGGTTCACTCCCGGACCACCACATCCCGCGGATGATACCGGAAGCCTGCGAACTTATAAATGGTAGATAGATAAACAGCTCACGGTAGGTTCCGGAGCCAACTAGAGGTCAAGGCATATGGGAAGGGTGTCCTAGGTAGTCCAGTTTATCCGGTGTCTTCACCGTTAGCCACTGGCAAGACAGTGATGCGAAGAAGCTTTTACTCTGACGGCAAAGTAGGAATGCACCACTCAAACGATAACCGCAGAAGGTGAATGCCAACTATTGTATGTCGACACATGCATGCCAGAAGCGGGTGCCAGAAGACGTGTTTGACCACCCTTAGCGGAGAACGGTCCGCTCAAATAGTTGGAGTAAACTGATAGGGGAGTTTCTGGCATAAGATACAACTACATGAAAGTCTATGCAAGAACTCTCCTACTCCAACAAGCAATCTTCTTGCGACCTTTATTCAGTGAAGACTCAGGCTTAGTATCATTAAGTTTTACCGCTTACCTTACGCTTACATTGTATGACTATTTGGTGATAAGTTTGAAGTTGTTCAGTGTGCGTGCACTGTTGGGATCCATCTTCCGAGGGGAGCCCCACTTACAGTATATCGTTTCGGGAGCTCCTCACTTAACTCCTATCCTGGTTCATTGTTTCCGATTTTCGACACTAACCTTGTGTGAATACTGGTAATCTTGTCTAGAACAAGTAGCGCAGGGTGGAAAGTGTGATGGCTCGTAGCAAACTTCGAACCAGAATGGAACCCAACCCGGATTCAGACCTTGACCTTGATGAGTACACCTTCAACACGTTGCGTGCATCGCTTTTTGCGGATGTTTGCAGTATTTACTGGCGTGGCCACCAGCCGCTGTTGGAGGCCGCCCCCATTCGGTTACCCGCTAAATGCCTTAATCTTCTGATTACCGACCCTCGCCCTCTGCTGCTCTCATTTTTCCAAAACCCTACCCTTGTCTACAACATAACCCCTCCCCCGCCGGAAGGAGGTTCTCTTTAGCAATTTCCAATGTAAGCTCGCCGAACCTTAGATCGTCAGGGGGGTATCCAAGTCAATTGTTAAAGCGAAGCGGGAACTGAGGAACTGGAACAGCAAGCACCAGCAGGTGTTCCGAACATAGATCACAGGGGCAGCCATGGAATAGATGAAAGTGCAGTAGGAGGCATACCTGCGGATGATAAGGGGTCCGCACACATTGAAGACTCGGATGGCGGCATTGGAAAAGGCTTTTGAAGCAGGCTATAGTATTGATACTGAGAATAATATACTGATACCAGAGGCCACGCCCCCACTCCGGCTTGTCCATACCAAGCCCGAGAACTTCGGCATGGAATTGGACATCACAGCCAGAGACGACCAATGAAGGGCATACCTGAGCCCAATCAGTATATGGATGTTCGAAAGCGTGAAAGCGGGTAGCTAAAGCTATACCTCCTCCTTCTCAAGAGAGTCTACTGGCTTCCTGTCGGTTCCCCCATCAATCGCCCACAGTCGTTCGGACGGCCTGTAACAGGAGCACCCCTAGGAAGATCGATCCCAAGATTGCGACTGCACTGAACAACTTCAAACTTATCGCCAAAGGTTTACAAATATGTAAGAGTAAAGTAAAGGGTAAAACCTGATATCGTTAAGCCTGACGCTTCTGTCAATCAAGGTCTGGGGACCATTGATTGTTGGAGTAGGACAGTTATCGCATAGACTTTCACGTAGTTTCATCTTATGCCAGAAACTCCGCCATCAGTTGACTCCAACCATTCGAGCACACCCTTCTCCACTAAGGCTGGTCTGACAGGTCTCCTGGCACACCCTTCGGGCATGCATGTGTCGACACACTCTAGTTAGCGTTCATCTTATGCGGTTATTGTTTCGGTGGTTCATTTCCATTTTGCCTACTGGGGTGAACACCTCTGCGCATCAGTGTCTTGCCAGTGGCTAACAGTCAACGCACCTCATGAACTAGACTATCTATGACACCCTTCCCATATGCATTGATCTCTACTTGACTCCGGAGGCTACCGTGAGCGGTATATCTATTTGCTATTTACAGGTCACGGGCTTCCGGTGTGTTCCGCAGGGCATGGTAGTCCGGGAGTTATCCAAGGGGCGCTACCCATGACCAACACCTCGGATCTACCTTACCTGTGATTGGAATCACGCTTTTAGTGTCTCTGCACTTCCCATTCAGAGCCTATAGCGTTAGGAGCACGTTCGGGTTTGGTAGGTATAAAACTCTCCATGTCGCCTGGGCACCACGTGGGGAATACCATCGGGACCCCCACGGTTAACATCCTTTAACTCTGCCGGTTTTGGACCGTTTTACTCCGAACAACTTAGACGAGGTACTCCACCTTCCACCCTATGCCTCCTTGGATATCGTGTGAACAGCTTAGGGTCGACCGGATGGTAGCGACGTATGCGGTGTTGCAAGCCTGTGTCCAAAGATTCCTCTTTGCTAGACTGCGCACAACTACACAACCCTTTGCCCATGACGTCCGGGCCTCAAGGTGGGGCCGGAGGTGTCTGATGGAAATAATGTGTTCAATTTACAGGTTCATCAAAGCTACATAGCCCGCCCAATAGCATCCCCCGGAACCCGAGATTCCCATATCATGCATGGCTTCGCCTGGCAAATATTCCGGTCAATTTTCCCTAACTCCGCGAGGGACTTGGTATTGAAAGGTGGGCTGAGTCAGGACTCTGGGCCAGGTAACCTGATCCTGAGGGTAGGGTAACCTTGTCCAGTGGACAAGATAACCTTTCCCTGTTACCCTGTCTATCCTATCGCCGGCAATAGACCTTTCTGCCCTGTCTCCAGTTACCAGGCCTAGCTGAGCAACTGCCACTTCAGAACTCCCTAAGTACGCTGACACCGCTCCCGGGTATATCTAGGTACCTAAGTCCCTGACCAGCCAATTCTGTTCATTCTCAGAGCCCAGGCCATTGGGTCTCTGTCGGTCAAGTACTTACTTGCCTGCTGGTTCCTACCAGTTCGCCTCCTCGCTTCCTGTATGGGTACAGGTTCCGTTTGCCATAGCTCATGTATGCTGGGTCGTTACACAGCCCTACTGTTGGGCCATCTGCTGGACACCACGTAAGAAAAAGGACATCCAAGCCAAAGTGCATTACAGCCCCGGAGAGTCCTGACTCGACTCCTCGACCAACCCCGGCTCCTATTAATCCGCCCGAAACACCATCAGTTACTACTCTAATACCCCCTATTGTCACCCCAAGACCCACACCTCTGCCTGTTTTGCTGCCTCCTCTAGATACCCTTCCTGCCGCAGCCCTCCCAGCAGCGGTATTGGCTACCACGGGGTTCCACCTACTGCGTGCAGCATCACCTGCATTCTTTAAACAGGTAAGACACGAGGGAGAGCGAACACCGATGGCTCCATCACGGGGGACTCCAATCCGCGGAGCCAGGATACCTGCTTGCTCTGTTCCTTAGGCACCAGTCATTCCTGCGGCGCCCTCAAAACCAAGTCTTCCCTCCAGTCTCCCTAGCATCCCAAGTGGCGATTCGGACCGCCAAGACGGGTTCTGTCTGTTGGGTTGTAAGTCGGAAGAAACCTGAATGGACTGGATTCATTACCGCTCCTGTGGGTGTAGGAAGAGACTATGCGCTCCAGTGAGGAATAGATGACGACAAAAGGAAGGAGATGGATGACCGACATGTGGGTATTATGGGTCATGGAGTCATGCTGGCTGCCCGATGCAACCCCTGAGTTGTCCAGTATTACAGTCATCTCTGCAGTCGACACAGGTGCCACCTAACCCAACTCCTGAGGGTGGGCGACGCGCTGTTGCACCACCGGCATCAGGACCATCAAGGGCTAACCCGCCGCAGGATGGTAACCAGGATGGTCAAGAGGAACGTTTCAGTAGGTACGATAGACCCAGGGAATCCCAAGGTGGGAATGCCGGAGGTAGTGGGGTTATGTGTGCACCACCCAGAGCTGAGACAATGGAAGCAGGTAGAGATCCAGGGGACTCTGACCAGGAGGGCTGGGATAATGGTGACGACGGCGATTCCCTCACTGGTTTGACCCCCTTCCTCCATCTTGTAACCGGTAAGGGTTACTAGGATTTTATGTTTGATTTCACAGTATCATTTGATACTTGTAGTGTTTCGTGTGCTATCGCTTGATAGACTCAATGTTTTATGTTTGGTTTCACAGTATTGTTTGATACTTGTAGTGTTTCGTGTGCTATCGGTTGATACACACATTGTTTTATGGTTGATTTTACAGTATCATTTGATACTTGTAATGTTGCGTGTGCTATCGGTTGATACACACAGTGTTTTGCAATATCGCTCATACTGGAGATAAGTGATATGCAGTATTTAAAAACCGCTGATTCCCGCGATGGAAACAGCAGACTTCGACAGACAGTATTCTTAAATATACTTGGTTGAACGGTTACTTCTTTGATCTCCTGTTACACCCCGTTCGAAGCCTCCTTTGGCCAGCAGCGCTCGTTCAGTGTTGATCACGAAGCCATCTGCTCCTATCGTACTGCTACGTGACTAGGGCCGGGCCCAAACACGTTACACATCCCTACAAGAATGAGTGTAGTAACGAGAAGAAACAAGGGTGGGATCAGCGGGCCAACAGGCTAGGGAAAGCCCGGAGGGTTACTGGTTCAGCTTCTAGGCTTATATCAAGACATAGGTAGAAGAAGCTGGAAAAGCTGAGTGGTAACTCTCAATTCAAGGGCAAAGTAACCGAACTCACGAGCTTCTTGACCTTGGCAGAGGTCAAATTCAAATACTTTGCGGATTGCAAGTTAGCTTACATGGATAAGGTAAGGTTGGTGATCCCTCTTCTCCAAGATTCAGCCAGGGCATGGTATCTGGCGTTACATGGGCATGTTAACAAGAAAGCTGCCCAGCGCCCAGGCATTCCGGCAAAGGATGGCAACCGCTTATCGACATGGAAAGGGTTCAGGCAACGGCAGCAATGAAGTTTTCGCGGAGACCAGGCTGAGCGTGATTGATCCCTTCTCGAGTAGCGAGACCTTGTGATGAAGCCATACCACATCGATGAGTACCTCGACAAGATAATTGATTACATGTACAGGCTTAGCTATAGAGATGCAGTGCAGGTACAAGACAAGGTTCGATTAGGCATCACGCAAGGGGTTCACAATGCATGGGCACTTAAGGAGCCACATCCGACCGACCTGAACGAGTACCTTGATCTTCTCCAGAAGGTTAGACACACAATGGAGGTCAACAACCAGTTCAGTAACCGCGTCATCCACCCCGCCCCCTGCTCTCCCCCCGCTGCCAAGAAGGAGGATAGATCCACAACCTGTGGCAGGTGCAAGAAGAAGGAAAAAGGTTTGGGCAAACAGAATCAGGGGTCTGCGAAACCTACTAATTTCAACTGGCGGAACCAGGCAAAGCTGGCGACTGCGGAGTATACAATGGCGTAGAAGAAAGTACCATCGACGTTGACCAAATGCCGGAGGAAGGACAACCAGCAGACCACGTGCGGGCAAACAGGTCACTTCTGAAGAAAGTGTACCGCGATGGCCGCAGTCGGTAGTTCATCCAAACAGGCTTGTGGGTTGAAACGGTCAGCCCCGGTATGCAAGACTACAGCAATGGACAAGGAACTGAAGTGCATTGAAGCGCCCCCTCCGGCTTCATCGTCAAAGATACTTGAACTCCGCCAGATATCACCCCAGACCATGGTGGTTGATACTAAAGGCTCAGAATAGGTAAGAACCCGTTCTCCTTAAGGTGTAACCTTATTAGCCTGTATCCATAGACCCCTGAGGGATAGATGAACAGGAGCCATGGTGGTGGCTTCAGGGATGGGTAAGTACCTCTCGACTGCATAAACGACCCTGATACCAACTACACCCAGGTGGTGTGGACAGGTAGATGTTGCGAGCCGTGCACGGTGGACTGGGCTATCTCTCCGTTGTTGGGTTTCTGGTTATTTACTTTGTTCTAGTTATACGTATTTCTTTCAGGATTTCCTTAGCTGGATGGGCAAGTCATAGAACATTATTTCGGTTGAAGCTGGGTGAGGTCTTGCTAGAGGAGCAGCACGACATTGGGGAAGCAAGATTTTTTCGCTTGGAACCAGCCCAACAGAGGACTTCTACACACCTCGGGGAAAATTCTTATGTTCAGTTCAAGCGGAATTGGTTCATCCTGGACTTGATCAAACAAACAGGGTTATTTCCAACTTTACCTGAGGAGGGTTTAGTACCCAAAATCATGCTGGTGTGATAGTAAATACCCTGGCTATTGCTGAAAACAGATGCTGATCCCTTAATGTTTACTGACCCATTTTGACCACTCTGGTGTCAAAAGGCAAGAGACAAAAGGATTCTCTAAGCCAAGATGACTAAGTCACCAAGACAAGCGAAGAGGCAGAAGCGTGACCACTTGCCTCGTCACAACAGGTCTATCCACCAGCGGGAAAGGTTAGACTGGAGGGTACTGGCTGTCCAGGTAAGTGTGGAAACACTGCAGCTACTCGATAGTGGACCTACTGCGCCCGTGCTTACTGGCCGATGGGTCAAGCAGACTCAGGCACCTTGTGTACCAGGAAAGGTACATGTGCCGACAAGCGATGCGAGTGGTAATCACAATCCCGGGTCAGGTCTGCACTATACGAAATCATTGGAGATGAAATTATGCCACCACTATAATAAGATACCCTTTGAAGTCGCGGATATGCACGACACTCAGGTGGATGGGTACCTACCTACATCTTGGTTGAAGGACCATAACCCCAACATAGATTGGAAGACTGGATCACTAACCTGTTGCTCAGATTTCTGCCAGGCTAATTCCCTAGCAGAGCAGGGGTGGTTGGTCTTCATGACCGAGGAAGAGTCACGAGCCGAGAATCCTAGTAATGTGGACCAGTTCGGAATTGTTCAATTCTCCGATAGGGAAGGGGCAGACATCGTGGTTAAGCTACTCCCCATGTATAAGGACCATGGGGATATGTTCAGTCAAAAACGTATTTAGGCCCTGCCTGAGCACGCGAAGGATGACCACACAATCGGGTTCCAACTGGGGACTCAACGTCCTTTTGAGCCTATTTATCCATTATCAGAAAAGAAGCTTAAGGCTCTGCGCGAATATCACAACAAAATTCTGCGAACTGGAAAGCTACCAGGATCCAGTTCGTCGGCAGCAGACCCTAGCCTCTTCATACCAAAACCAGATGGTACACTAAAATTGGTAATAGATTACCAAGGGCTGAACAAAATCACGGTTAAGAGTAAGTCCCCTCCACCATTGTTGAACGAACTGCAAGATAGGTTAGGAAAACCCCTTGTGCTTACTTAGTTGGACTTAAAGAACAGCTACTACCTTTTGAGCATAACAGATGGCGCCGAATAGAAGACCCGCTTCCGCTGCAGATGTAGACTACATGAATACCCGCTCATGCCGTTTGGGTTGTGTAACACCCCAGCAACTTTCCAGAGCATCATAAATGAGGTCTTCCGTGACCTCATGGATGAAGTAGTTATTATGTATATGGATGACATCCTGATCTACTCTGAAACTAGTGAAGAGGATGTCGGCATGCTGAGACATGTGATGGAGAAATTGTGGAAAGCCAGGCTATATGTATGTATGAAGAAGTCCAGTTTCCACCAATGGGAGGGTAAATTCCGCGGATACAAGGTTCTCCAGTATAGCGATATCTGTATTGTCGGAAAAGGTGTGAACAATCAGGAATTGGGCACCTGCGACATGCGTCGCCGACATTCAAACCTTCATGGGCTTTGCCAACTTCTACCAGCGGTTCACGCAAGGTTTCGGCAAGATAGCGAAACTTCTGAACGACTTGACAAAGAAGAATGTCCGATGGGAATGGACACCTACATGTGAGTAGGTCTTCAACCATTTGAGGCAGGCGTTTACGTCTAAACCTATCCTAGCACATTTTGACCCTGAACGGACAACCCAGCTGGAAACCGACCCTAGTGACTTTGCATTAGGGGGCGTTCTCTGCCAGCTCCCTGACGATGAGAGATGGCATCCAGATGCCTACCATACTGGGCAGTTTCAGAGAGCGGAGATTAATTGTGATGTCCGTAACAGGGAAATGACTGCCATCCTGGCGGCATTCAAGGAATGGGATCATCTGCTACACTCCATAATGGACCACTTGGTGATCTATACCGATGATAAGAATTTGGAGTACTTTAATAGTACCATGGTCCTGAACCAAAGGCAATACTGCTGGGCTAAGTTCCTGCAACCGTTTGACTTCAAGATGGTTTACCCAGAAGAACTGTTGAATGAGAAGGCAGATCCTTTGTTGCCGCGGACAGACTACCGCGCTAAAGACAGGGAGTGGTTTTCCTCCACTGTCAGTTTTTCGCCCGGGATGGTGGGTTAGGAGCCAGGAACCGGACATCTTGCAACTACAAGTGTTGCCGGTGTGCTAAGGATTTCGGCTCAGGTCTTCCTTTTTGGATCAGCTGCAGGTATCGATAAAGGAACACCAGGAATACTTAAGAATCATGACAGCAACCACTGCTGGTGACAAAGAGGGCGGCCGACACTGCACGATGGAAAAGGGCTTACTACTGTACCAGAACAGGGGTTATGTTCCCCAGGGTCAGAATGTGATACAGACAATCATGGAGGCTGAATATGACTCCCGAATCGGCGGACACGGTGGCACTTACAATACCACTGGCAGGGTTAGGGCTAACTTGAATTGGCCTCAGATGGACAAGCACATCACCGACTTCCTGCAGACATGTAGTGTGTCCCAAAGCAATAAGTCGATCAGGCACAAGAAGTTTGGTCTGCTGGAACCTATTGACGTTCCTATGCCATCGTGGAAAGCAATATCAATGGAATTCCTTGTAGCGCTGCCAGAGTCCGAAGGATGTACCAAGGTCTGGGTCATAATAGACAGATTATCGAAAATGGCACACTTCATACCTCTGACAACTGAGGTACCAATCAAGGGGCTTGCTGTGATGTTCCTGAAAGGAGTTTGGCACCTTCATGGAGTCCCGGAATCAATCATCTCCAACCCAGATAGCCGATTCAGGTCCAAGTTCTGGATAAGTCTGATGCACTTGTTGCAAGTGAAACTGAACGTCACGACTGCATTCCACACTGAGACAGATGCGCAAACCGAGTTGGTTAATCAGACACTGGAGCCGGAGTTGCGTAGTTACTGTTCCTACTAATAGGATGATTGGGTTTCGCTACTACCCCTTGTGGAGTATGCGTACAACACCTCCACGTCAGAACCCACCAGGTTGTCACCATTTGAGATCAATTATGTGTTCAACCTACGGAGAAACTGGTCTGGTATTGTGTCTGATAATCTGGGAATACACCATAGCAGTGAACTCTTGGTTCAGGAAGGGGAAGAAACATGGCAAGAGATTCAAGAAACGATTCAACAGGCACAGGAAAGGCAACAGAAATGCCATCACCAGTAAAGGTTGCTATCACTGGACTGTATTACCTGGGAGGATATGCCTGCTCGGTGGGCGAAGCAAGCGGACCACCCCATGGTAAACTGAAAGAACATCCACACAAAAGGTCCAATGGGGAAGCTGGACCACTGCATGTTTGGCCCTGTTGTGGTCAAACATCTGGTGGATAGCGGAGCATATGACCACCAGCTGCCCACCACATGGGGTATCCAGTCAGTTTTTAATGTCACATTGCGCGAACCGTATCGCGAGGATCCAGGATCAGGGAGGACCAAAGAGGTCCCTACCCCAGAACCGGTGGATGAGGAGACAAGTTACGTCATCGAAGCTGTTGTGGACAGTGGATGATACGGGGAAGTAAAGGCGAAGTTTCCGTCATGCCTTGTCAAGTACCTGGTTTCATGTCAAGGCTGTGGGGCCGAGGAGAATTGATGGGAGCCCTATGAGATGCTAGAAGGGACAGGCTTACAGGCCATCTGGGATTTCCACCAGCAATGTCCCTGCAAGCACAGGGACAATAGGGTCCAGGCGGGATCGAGTCATGGAAATAAGAGACGACACTAACGGCCTGGGACGGACCATAGAGAAGAGGGTGGTGATGTGATGACCCAGCGTACATGAGCTATGCTATCTGGAACCTACACCCATACAGGTAGGCAAGGTAGTACTTGACCTATGGAGACCCAATGGCCCAGGCTCCAAGATGAACCGGATCAGCTGGCCAGATACTTATGTACCTGGACACACCCGGGAGTGGTGTGAGCATACTTAGAGACCTCTGAAGGGACAGTTACGCAGTTAGGCCAGATAACAGAAGAAAGCTCAGAAGTGTCTCTCTCGGGTGACCGAGTAGATAGGGTAACAGGGAAAAGTAATCTTGTCCACCAGACAAGGTTTCTCTACCCTCATGCTCGGGTTACACTGCCATGAGACTCAGGTTACCCTGTCCAAACTCCTCGGTTACCCTCTCTCTCAATATGAAGGCCTCACGGGAGTTCAGCAAAAATGACTGCAATGTTAGTCACGCGCAGCCATGCATAATACTGGAATCTGGGGTTCTGGGGTATGCTATTGAGCAAGCTACGCACCTCCGAAGAGGCTGTAAATTGGAGACATTATTACTACCATACCTATCCGGCCCCGCCCTGAGGCTCGGACGTCATGGGCAACCGGCTGTGTAGGTGGGCGCAGTCTAGCAAAGAGGGATCTTTGGCTACCTGCTTGCAACACTGTACACGTCGCTACCGCCTGGTCGATCGTAGGCTGTTCGCAGGAGATACCACAGGTCATGGGGTGGAAGGTGGTGTACCTCCTCCAGGTTGTGGAAAGTAAAACAGACCCAAACCAGCGAAGTTACTAGGTGTTAACCATGGGGGTCCCACAGGTCATCCTGGGTGGTGCTGGGGCGACTAGGCGAGCTTTACACCTACCAAGCCCAAAAGTGTCCACAACACCGTAGACTCTGAAAGGGAAGTACAGAGATATTAAAAGCATGATTTCTAATACAGGTAAGGTAGGTCCGAGGTAGTAGTCATGGGTAGCACCCCTTGGATCATTGGGGGACTACCGTATGCTGCCGAAGACACTCGAAGCTCACCACTCGAGAATAGTAGATAGATAAACTGCTCATGGTAGCTTCCAGAGTGAAGTAGAGGTCAACGCATATGGGAAAGGTGTTATAGATAGTCCAGTTCATCAGGTCTCTTCACTGTTCGCCACTCGCAAGACACCAACGCGAAGAGGTTTTTACTGTAGGGGGTAAAATGGGAATGCACCACAGAAGCGATAACCGCATAAGGTGAACGCCAACTAGAGTGTGTCGACAGATGCATCCCGGAAGGGGGTGCTATGAGATATGTCGGACCAGGCTTAGCGGAGAAGGGTATGCGCGAATAGTTGGAGTAAACTGATGGGGGAGTTTCTGGCATAAGATAAAACCACCTGAAAGTCTATGCGACAACTCTCCTACTCCAACAATCAATCATCTGGAGACCTTAATTGTGTGAAGCATCATGCTTAACGACATTAAGTTTTACCGTTTCCTTTGCTCTTACATTCTGTGACCGTTCGGCGACAAATTTGAAGTTGCTTGGTACGGTCCCACCCTGGGGACCCATCTTCCTAGGGGAGCCCCACTTACAGGTGGTGTGGGCAGATAGATGTTGCGCACCCTGCACGGTGGACTGGGCTATCTCTCCTTCGTTGGGTTTCTGGTTATTTCCTTGGTTCCAGTTATATGTATTTCCCTTAGGATTTTCTTAGCTGGATGGGCAAGTCATAGCACATTATTCTGGTTGAAGCGGGGTGAGGTCTTTTTGGGGGAGACGCACAACACGGGAAAAGGAAGGATGCTGCACTTGGACCTGGTGTGAAAGTGAACCTCTACCTACTTGGGAGAGAATTCTTCTGTTTAGTACAAGGAGACTCGTTTCAGGCTGGACTTGATCAAATAAACAGAGTTATTAGCAAGTTTACCGGACAAGCGTTTAGTACCCAAAATCATGTTGGCGTGATAGTAAACACCCTGGCTATTAATAAAATGAATCTCCATCCCTTAAGCTTTACCACCCTGGTTTTGCTGCTCTTGTGTCGAAAGGCAAGAGGTCAAATTTACTAAGCCAAGATGACTAAGCCCCTGAAACAAGGAAAGAGGGAGAAACGCGACAACTGGTCTCGTCATACCAAGTCCATCCATCTGTGGGTAATGTTAGACCGGAAGATGGGAGCTAGGGAGTTAGGCACGGAAGTGCTCGTGCTCCTCGATAGTGGAGCTGCTGGGCCGGTACTTAGTAGCCGATGGGTCAGATGGACTAAGGCATACTGTGTACGCTGAAAGGTACATGTGCCAATAAGCGATGCAAGTGGTAATCACCCTCCAGGGTCAGGTCTATACTACACCAAACCAGTAGGGATGAGGATGGCGACCACCATAATCAGATGCACTTTGAAGTCATGAACATGCCCGACACCACGGTGGATGGGTACCGACCTATATCTCGGTTGAAGAACCATAACCCCAACATTGATTGGAAGACCGGATCACAAACCTGGTGCTCAGGATTCGGCAAGGCTGACTGCCTAGCAGAGCAGCACTGGTTAATGTTCATGACCGATGAAGGGTTATTACCTGAAGACTCTTGTAATGTGTACCTGTTGGGAATTATCCAATTCTCCGATGTGGGAGGTAGAGACATTACGGTTAAGCTACTCTTCCAGTATAAGCACTATAGGGATATCTTCAGTCAAGACAGGGTTGAGGCGGGGCCGGACCCCTCGAATTATGACCACATGATTGCGGTGCAATCCACGACTCAACCTGCATTTGGGCCTATCTTTCAGTTACTGGAAAAGGAGCTTAAGGCACTCGCTGAATATCTCAATATAACACTAGGAACAGGAAAGCTGCGGCGATCCAGTTCCTCGGTAGCAGCCCCAATCCTCTTCATGTCCAAACCAGATTATACATAAAGACTGGCAATAGGTTACTGAGGGCTGAACAAAATCACCGTTGAGAGTCACTATCTCACCACCATTGATGAATGAACTGCGAGATAGGTTAGGAAAAGCCACTGTGTTCACCAGGTAGGACTTAAAGAACTGCTACTACCTTCTGCAGATGGCGGAAGGTGAGGAATAGAAGGCTGCCTTCCAGTGCAGATATGGACTGCATGAATACATGGTGATTGTAACCGGTACGGGTACTAGGTTATGTTTTATGTTTGGTTTCGCAGTATCGTTTGATACCTGTATTGTTCCATGTGCTATCAGTTGATACACACAATGTTGTGGAATATCGCTCATACTGGAGATAAGCAATAGACTGTATTTAAAGACCGTTGATTCCCACGATGGAAACAGCAGACTTTGACAGAGAGTATTCTTAATATACTTGGCTGAATGGTTACTTCTTTGATCTGCCATTACACCCCATTCAAGGACTCCTTTAGTAAGTACTGCGCACTTCTTGTTGATCAAGAAGCCATCTGCTCCTATCGTACGGCCACGTGACTAGGGCCCGGCCCAAACAGGTTAAGTTTTTTTAACCTCTGTAAGTGGTTAAAGAACCTGCAGGGACCTGGTCTGATCAACCTACGAAGCGTCTAACACCGAAGCTAGCAGTCGGGAGTAGCAGAACCAAGAGGGGTTCGGCTCCGCCAATATGATACAATTGAGTCACTGGAGACTCAAAGGCGGAAGCAGGCCCTACGAGAAGGCCTTACCAGGAAGAGGTAACCCAAGAAACCAAAAGGGCCAGAGAGCGACTTCTCAATAGACGAAGCAGAAAGACAAGTACTGCGAGCCTTGGCCAAACTGACCTTTAGCGAATCGACTGACGAATTAGTAACGGCAGCAATGTGCCTTCCTGAGCTATTTCCCCTCAGCCCCAGGAAAGGAAAGGCACCAGCACCAGCACCAAAGGAAGACAGCCTACCCACTGGCACAGCTAAGAATGAAGAAAGTGACGCAGACACATCAGACCGCTCCGTGGTAAAGGAACCACCAGATGGGTTCCCCAGCAACTCTTCAGAAAGGTCGTTAGATGACAGCATTGACGACTAAGAGTCCAAACACGATATGTCCAAAGCTGAATCTGCCGACCCGCCCGGCCCTGCGGCCCGGTGAACAGGGCCAGAAATCAAACTGCCGCTGCCACCTTTCGTTCTTGGGCGAAAAGGAGGACCTAAAACCTGATGGCTTTGCTCGATGGGTAACAACCACTTCTCAATACGTGGCCCTGCACAGAGTGACAAAAACCAAGCAGGGAAGTAGAGCGTACTTTGGAAGCTTCTGTACCGGAAAGGACGAGGAAGCATACCACCAAGCAATGAACCACTATGGGAGTCGGGAAAAAATCCGAGGAGCGACTCTGATAAAATACCTGAGAGAAAGATTCCAATCATCGTGGAACAGGGAAGAACTATACCAAAGGTTCAAGGATATCCAGCAAGTACGGAATGGCAAAACAGAAAGAATAACCTTGGTCGCAACAGATCTCTTAATGTATTCTGGACGATTGCCTACCCGGATGGTATCTCAGTACAAACTGTGACAAGGATTGAATGAAGCAATGCATCCCAGACTACGCCATGAGGCAGAACCTGTGGAAGAAGAGGGGGATTCCTTGGACAAGATAGTGAAGCGGGTCGAACGAAAGGATGCTATCCAGTATGAAACAGGAGTTTACCGAAACCACATACCGCAGGAGGAGAACAGCAAAGGATCATCATCGCAGGCCTATACAAAGTAGGATAAACCATACCGCAAGGATTCGAAAGACAAGAAAGACAAGAACCAGAAAAGACGCGATGAACGCAAATGTTTCAAATGTGGGAAAAAGGTACACCATGCAAAGAACTACTATGCCAAAAAGGGAAAAGGAAAATTAACTAAGCGAGAAACAAGTTCGAACCACATGGAAGCAACCGAATACGTCGAAGTGGAAATTAACTCGCTGGAAATGGAAAGCCTCCGAACGCAACCAACGCTGCTAATCAGGCCCTGTGATGCTCTAGAAGGAACTATTCACATAGAAGGCCACCCAGCAAAGGTACTATTCGACATGAGAACAAGCGGCTGCGACCTAGTTAGCGCCACCTTTATCTCTCCACACGGCATCCCTATGGAACCTCTACCCCAACTAACAACCATCAATATGGCCATGAAAGGCTCCCGCTCCTCAAGGCATAAAAGGTGTGGTTTGACGGTGGGAAGAGGGAAAAAGAAATGGACAAATCAGTAGATGTTGGTAGGAAATCTCGCGAAATTTGACGCCCTCATAGGAATGCCATTCCTAAAAAGACACAATGCCCTTATCAGGTATGGGGATACAGCAGTGGAGTTTCCCGATGACAAACCACATGTGCTATGCAAACCAACAAGCAGCCAATCCCCAGCCGCTGTCTCTGATGCCACATCAGCAACACTGTTGGAAGAATACAAGGATGTATTTCCAGACAAGGTTCCTGAAACACTACCACCCATGCGAAAGATTAACTACCATTTTTGGCTAAAAGATCCAACCGACCTACCAAACCAACCAACATACTCGATCCTAGAAGCATACAAAGAGAAACTCACAAACAGGAAAAATGAGAAATTGCGGGCTGGAGTTATCCTGCAACGGGAAGTTCCCAGAGCGGAACCTATGTTTGTACAACCCAAGTCAGACGGAAGGATCCGCCCCCTGGTAGACCTGAAACTCCGAAATGACAACACAATCATGAATAGTCCATCAATCCCAAACTAACAGCAGATCCTTAACCAAATAGAACGAGCGAAATCCAGGAGCAAGATTGACGTAAGTGACGCATACTTCCAAACACGAGTGGACAAAGACAGCGTTAAGTTCAATTCATTTAAAACCCCCTGGGGAGGATTTGTCAGCAGAGTAATGCTACAAGGAGACATGAATGCACCTGCAACCTTCATGCGAATAATGGAGGACCTCTTAAGCGAATTTCTACATCATTTCGTATGGGTATACATTGATGATATTCTTGTATTCTCAGATTCATCAGAGGAACACAGGAAACACATATGTCAGGTATGTGATCGACTCAGAAAGGCAAAGTTCTATGTAAGCAAGAAAAAGGCAGTACTCTTCGCAGATAAACTGGCTGTACTAGGACACTTAGTGGATAACGAGGGGATCCATGCCTCTCCCCAGAAAATATCACATATTGCATGTTGGGAAAGACCTCACAACAAAAAGGAATTGCAATGCTTTCTAGGAATAGTGAACTATGTGGCTCAGTTCCTCCCACACCATGCTACCTTGATGGCACCACTAACAGATCTGAGAGGAAATACGGCATTTGTATGAATAACCACCCATCAGACCGCATTTGAAATGGTAAAAAAGAGCATCGTCGATCACAATGTCATGCGACCAATAGACATAGGAAGCGAGGAACCAATTTGGCTAATTATGGACACCGCAGATTTAGGAGTAGGAGCATGGGTGGGACAGGGACCCTCATACGAGACGGCTCGACCGGCCTCGTTACACAGCAGGAGGTTCACCAAAGCACAGATGAATTATGGAACTACCGATGAGGAGCCCTTAGCGATAGTGGCAGTGCTTAACCGGTTCCACAATATCCTATTGGGAAATACCTTGACGATAGTAATGGACCACCCACCATTGACCCACCTGCGGACTGCAATGAGTCCTAGCAGAAAACAAGTTCGATGGCTCAGTGCCTTAGGAAAGTATGAGACAAAGATAGTCTACCCGCCACGAAGCACGAGCTATTTAGCTGACGCCCTTTCCCGGATATACAAGGACGGGTCAGAGTTGAACCCGCTCTATGTTCATGACTTCACAAAGGAAGCAGATGCCGTCTCGGATAAGACAGTTTATGAGCAAGAATCAAACCCAATGCAGCCCGAGCAACAATTGTCCCCTATCTCCCCTCCTTACTCCTATACTGAGTACCCCGATGAGGCCCCTATGCGTCCTGAGAGCCCCTGCTCGAATACTGCGGGAAATGATTGCCGTAACAGGTGTATTCTCCGAAGCACACCACCTGATGATCTCTAACATAGCAAACTTCACTACTCGCACTGCTATGTGCACCATTGTCCATATCATCAAACTGAGATCAAATTCACAAACAATCACCCTAGATGGCAGAAGAACCAGACACCTTATCCGCCTAGCGAAGGACCAAGCCATCCCAGTACAGAAATCGACCCAAGCCCTCTGGAGTCTCTCCCCATCAATGACTGGGAGTAACACAAACTGCTGGCGGTAGACCAAGTAGCGCGGGGGAAGGGCCGTCCACCCTTATACAACCAGTGTCTAGGTCCTTCACCATCCCCGCAATTCTGAACCCAGAAGCCCTGGCATTCCAAATGCCAGAACCAGAACCAAGAGAAAGCCTAACAGACGAGATAATAGCAGCTTTTCGAATGCCAGGACCAGACAGCCCGCCACCGATTAGATGAGAAGAATGGCTAGAAAGCCTTAGCAATGAGACAATAGTCTTAGTGATGCCCGCAACGAGGACGGAATATTGGCACGGGCTATACGATGTCTTGGAAGACAATGAGGAGGATGACCAACCTGAAGGAACAAGAGGAAAGGAAATAGAAGATGAGCGGGATACACTACAGACAATCAAGGAAATGATTGGGACTTTCTGAGCACAAATGATCGCAGCATACGGAAAGGAACCAATTTGGAAAGAGGTCAATGTGAGGAGGGACTCCACAGGAGACTTGTCCTCCTACAAGATTGCAAACAGAAAGCTGTACGCAAAAGCCAGATGCGGGGAGGACTGCCTGTATATCCCAAAAGGCCCCACATATGGAAATACAACGTTAAGGGAGTATGTCCTTAGCAAAATCTACAACAAAGGCCACCACAGTGCTGAACGAAACTTGCGGTATGCTACCGAGTACCTATTCTGGCCTGAAATGTAAAAGGACTTCAGAGCATACATGGCGCAATGTCACACCTGTCAGGCAAATAAAGAACCCACAAAGTTACCAGAAGAAAAGGCTCAGACAATTGTCTTACCCACTGACATTTTCGAATCGATAGCCATCGACGTCACAGGACCTTTCCACAACTCTTGGGGATACGATACAATCCTGGTTGCAATGGACAGGTTTTTGGGATTCAAATGGCTCATACCTACAACTCAGGAAGTAACGGCAATAACAACCGGGGAGTTACTGAGCAACAAAATGTTTACTCCCCATGGTTACCCAACATCAATGGCAAGAGACGCAGATCCATGATTTGAGTCACATGTGTGGAGACAGTAGTGTCGACCATTAGGAATTGAGTACATCAAAGCGGCACCAGGCCACCAGGAAACAAATGGACAAGTCGAAAGGAAGATTCAAGAATTAAAAACCGCTCTTTGAAACCTATTCAACGCAAGTCAAAACAATTAGTTCGATACCATACTAGAGAGGGTAGTATACTTGAATGCAGGGTAGTCAGAAACTCCTAGTATGTCACTATATAAAGCGGTTTTTGGAAAGAATTACGCGCTACTTCCCCTAGCAAATTTCAAGAACTCTGCAGTACCAGCTGACCATGAATTGTTAAACAGACACCAAGCAATCTGGAACACAGCATTTATGCTATCAAATTGGCACGATTTAGAAGCAGGAGAACGACAGCAAAACGACGAAGACACCATACACCAAGGGGAAAAGGGACTCTGTTACTGGTATATGGAAGTTTATTTACAGCAGAGTCAGGATGCAGCAAAGAATTGGAAGCGCGCTGGCGTGGACCATTCAGGATAATCAGATACGATGAGCATACACAACATTAGGCAGTGGAAATGGATGGCAGAATGTATAGAAACCGAGAAGCGACATTCAATGCACCCACCGTGAAAGGATATCTCCCTAACGACGATATTTCCTTCCCTGGAAGGAGTCATGCAAAACCACCACCGATCGTGGTTAGCAAGAAGCCACAATGGGAAGTAGAAGTGATACGAGACAATAGAAGACAGTATGACCATGATCAATCCCTAGTGAAATGGGCGGGGTTTCCAGAAACAGAGAATAGCTGGGAACCCCTTGAGTGATTGGAAAATACGTTGGAATTGGTTAATCAAAGGTGGAAAGACAACAAACCGGAGGACGAGTTACCCCCTACGATAAGCCATGTGACAGTAGCATGCAGCCTAACCCTGCCAGAAATCCAACACCTGCGCCTGGACACAGAGCAAGGGATACAGAACGGATTTTAGTCAACCCACTTTGAAAGCGACTTTTGAAGCAATAAAGAGGAAAATAAGGTCGTAGAGGAGGAAGCTGAGTACCTAGAACGACTAGCCAAAACCAAATACAGGCAATTGCGAAAGGAAAAACACACCATCCAACAGCGTTGCAATGTCAAACTATGAGCAAGTACTTCGGAGACTGCGCCAGCAGCAAATAGGACTGTTGGTGAACCGTGAGATTATCTCTAGACGATACCTTACGCACCGATTATTCATACATATTTGCAACAAATGCCTAGAAACAACAATGGAGTCAATGGGAAGGATGTGGGGAGAAACAGCATCTGACATATTCCGCCACGGAAGTGGTTGTTACCTGAGGACAGAAGAATGTGAGATATGCGTTAAGACGTGAGAAACCGAAATTAAGTACCACCCACCTCCCCCTAACACCTAAGTGAGGCCAACACCTAAACAAGACCAACACCTAAGCGAGGCCAACACCTAAGCGAGGTCAACACCTAACCGAGAACAACACCGAGACATAAATACCACCCACCATTCCCCAGATTTCTCCAAACGAAATCCATTACAAGACATATTACCCTACAAACCTTAACCAGGTTCCCGCGAACAAAAACCTTTTTCAAAACCACCTTATCTTTACGCGAAAGGAACAAAAGGGGGACCTGCGAAGAAGTTAGCATTAAGGGACGAGACTGCACTTTGGGGTACCTGCTATACCGAGAGATCATCCCACTAAGGGCATACTGGTTGATATTCTGTATCGATCACTGCGAGGATTGCGGGCCAATCCATGTCGAAACGGAGGAATGGGAGGACCAGATGGTCTGGAACTTCATGCATCTACCGCACTACTGGGAGTTAGGTTTCTTTGTGCGCAGAGTGCCAGGTCAGGAGCGTTAGGAGAGATGGCTGCAGGGAGCGGAATGGAGTTTGCAGGCCGACATGGGAATGCTGCAGGATGGTGATGACCATGAGGATGGGTCCTAAGGGGACTTTCAGGAGAATAGCTGATTTACCAACTATTAGAAGATCATTAAGTTATTTTGTTTGGTGAAATTGTTATTTTATTTTGGGAGTGTAACCAGTATGGGTACTAGGTTATGTTTTATGCTTGGTTTCACAGTATTGTTTGAAACTTGTATCGTTTCATGTGCTATCGGTTGATACACAAAATGTTTTAGATTTGGTTTCACTGCATGGTTTGATGCTTGTATGGTTTCGTGTACTATCAGTTGATATACACAATGTTTTATGTTTAGTTTCACAGTATCGTTTGATACTTGTATTGTTTCGTGTACTATCAGTTGATACACACAATGTTGTGGAATATCGCTCATATGGGAGATAAGCGATATACTGCATTGAAAGACCGCTGATTCTCTTGATGGAAACAGCAGACTTCGACAGAGAGTATTCTTAATACACTTGGTTGAATGGTTAGTTCTTTGATCTCCTATTGTACACAGTTTGAAGACCTCTTTAGTAAGCCGAGCTCGCTTCCTGTTGATCAAGAAGCCATCTGCTCCTATTGTATCACCACGCGACTAGGGCCCGGCCCGAACACGTTACAGTCATGCCGTTTGGGTTATGTAATGCCCAGGCAACTTTCCAGGGCATCATGAATGAGGTCTTCCGGGACCTCGTGGATGAAGGAGTTCTTGCATACATGGGTCACATCGTGATTTACTCCAAAACTATGGAAGAGCATGTCACGATTGTAAGATGTGTGATGGAAAAATTGTGGAAAGCCAGACTATGTGTAAGTATGAAGAAGTCCAGTTTCCGCCCGCAGGAACTCAAATTCACCAGATACAAGATCTCTGACATGGGGATCTCTATTTTGTTGGAGAAGGTTCAAACAATCAGGGATTAGGCACCTCCGACCTATGTTGTTGACATTCAAAGCTTTGTGGACTTTACCATCTTCCACTATCGGTTCACGGAAGGTTTTAGCAAGATAGCGAAACCCCTAACGCACTTGACAAAGAAGGACGTCCAATAGCAAGGGACACCTGCTTGTGCGCAGATGTTCAACCATTTGATGGAGGCGTTTATGTCCAAACCCATCCTAGCACCTTTTGATCCTGAATGGCCAACCTGGCCGGAAACCAGCACTGGTGACATTGCACTAGGCGCTATCCTCTCCCAGTTCTGAGAAGATCAGAGGTGGCACCTGTGGCCTATCATAGTCATAAGTTTCACGCAGCTGGAATTAATTATGTTGTCTATAACTAGGAAATAACTGCCATTGTCACGGCATTCAAGGAAGGGGATCACCGGCTACACTCAGTAAAGGACCAGTTATTGATCTATAGAGATCATAAGGATTTGGACTACTTCAATAGTACCAAGGTCCTCAAACCTAGACAGTACAGCTGGGCTGAGTTCCTGTAACCGTTTAACTTCCAGGTGGTTTACCGAGAAGGCCAGTTGAATGAGAAGGGAGATACTTTATTGCAGTATAGCGACCAGCAGGCGGAAGGGGGGCCTGATTTTCTGCCACTGTCATTCTTTTGCCCTGTACAGTGGGCTGGAAGGCAGGAGCGGGACATCTTGGGACCACAGGTGTTGCAGGGGTGTCAAGGATTTCGGCTCCAGTCTTCCTTGTTGGATTAACTGCGGGTAGGGATAGCAGAAGACCAGGAATACTTAAAAATCCGGAAGGCAACAACTGCCCGTAACAAGAAGCTCGACCGACATTTCCTGACGGAAAAGGGCTTGCTCCTGTACAAGGACAGGTGGTATGTTCCTGAGGGTCAGAATCCGAAGCAGACAATCAGAGGAGCTGAACATGACTTCCAAATCGTAGGCCACTGCGGGACTTACAAAACCATTGCCAGGGTTAGGGCTAACTTTAATTGCCCTAGGATGGAGGGGCACATCACAGACTATGTAAGAACGTGTAATGTGTGCCCAAGGAATAAGTCCATCGGGTATAAGAAGTTTGGTCTGCGGGAACCGACTTATGTTTCTATGCGGCCTAGGACAGCGATCTCGAGGGATGTCATTGCAGCACTGTCAGAGTCCGAAGGCTATACCAAGATCCGGGTTATTGTGGACACATTCTCGAAAATGGCCCCCTTTATACCGTTGACCACTGAGGTACCAATCAAGGATCTGCCCTTGATATCCCTGCCAGAAATTTGGCGCCTTCGTGGACTCCCCGAGTCAATCATCTGCGACCAAGATAGCCGATTCACATCCAAGTTCTGGAAGAGTCTGATGCACTTGTTGCAAGTGAAACTAAACGCTTGGACTACATTACACGTGGAGACTGATGGGCAAACTGTGAGGGTTAATAAGACACTAGAGCAGTACGTGCGTAGTTACTGTTCCTACCAACAGGAGGATTGGGTTTCGCTACTAGCCCTTGCGAAGTATGCATAAAACACCTACACAACAGAATCCACCATGTGGTCAACATTTGAGATCAATTATGAGTTTAACCTATGCATAAATTGGTCTGGTGTCGTGTCTGATGATCAAGAGATACACCCTAGCAGTGGACTCTTGGGTCAGGAATGTGAAGCAACCTGACAGGAGATTCGAGAAACGATTCAACATGCACAGGAAAGGCAATGGAAATGGCATGACCACAAAAGGTTGCTATAACCAGACTATGTTATCTGGGAGGATGTGGCCGCTGGCCAGGCAAAGAAAGCAGACCATGTGATGTTAAACCAAAAGAAGATCCGCGCAAAGCGTCCAATGGAGAAGCTGGACCAGTGGATTTTTGGACCCTTGGTGGTCAAACGTCAGGTAGGTAACCAAGCCTACAAACTTCCACCCCCCACCGGACGGAGCATCCACCCAGTTTTCAATGTCACATTGCTCAAACTGTACCGTGAGGATCCAGGATCAGGTAAGGTCAAGCGAGTCCTTACCTCGGAACTGGTAAACAATAAACCAAGTTACGCTATCAAAGCTCTTATGCAGAGTCAACCATGTGGTGGAGCCAAGGGGATGTTGCCACTACGTTTTCTGCAGTACCTGGTTTCATGAGAAGGCTATGGAGATGAAAACAACTCATGGCAGCCCTATGGGATGCTAGAAGGGACTGGCTTACAGGCCACTCGATATTTCAGGGAAAGATATATGTCTAAGCCCTGGGACTACAGTCTCTTAGAGGAATCACGTAGGGGAACTAAGAGATGGCACTGGTGGTACAGGACGGACTGTAGAGTAGAGGCCTGTGGGGCAACGACCCCGCATACAAGAGCTATGGGAGCCGGAACCTACACCCACACAGGTCACTAGGAGGCGCATTGCTAGGAACCAGCAGGCAAGTAAGTACTTGATCTAGGGAGACCCGATGGCCCAGGCTCCCAGATAAACTGAATTACCTGGCCAGGTGCTGGGGTAACTGGATCCACCCGCGAGAGGTGTCTATGGACTTAGGGACCTCGGAAGGGGCAGCTACCCAGCTAAGCGGAGTAACTAGAGAAAGGTCCAAAGTGTCTATCTGTGGCAACAGGATAGACAGAGTAACCAGGAAATGTTACCTTGCCCACCCAACAAGGTTACCCTACCCTCAGGATCAGGTTACCCAGCCCAAAGTCCTAGGTTACCCTGCTTTTTAATACGTAGTCAGTAATGGGGTGTAGGAAAAAAGATCAGAATGTTGGACACGCAAAGCCAGGCGTGATACTAGAATTTTGGGTTCTGGGAGATACTATTGGGCGGCCTACGCAGCTCCGAAGAAGCTGTAAATTCGAGGCATGATTCCTATCATACCCCTCCGGCCCCGCTTTGAGGCACAGATATCGTGGGCAAACGGTTGCGTGGTTGTGTGCAGTCTAGCAAGGAAGGAACCTGGGAGACATGCTTGCAATAGCGTATACGTCGCTGCTGTCCAGTCGATCGTAAGCTGCTCGCAGGATATATACCAGGGCATAGAGCGGACGGTTGGGTACCCCCTGCAAGTTGTGCGGAGTGAAACAGATAAAAACTGACAGGGTTAACAGGTGTTAACCATGGGGGTCCCGAAGCTAGTCACAGGTGCTGCCGCGGCAAGCGCGAGAGTTTTACACCGACCAAGCCTGGAAATGTCCCCAACGCCATAGGCTCAGAAAGGGAAGTATAGAGATACTCAAAGCATGATTCCTACCACAGGTAAGCTAGATCCGAGTTGATGCTCATGGGTGGCACCCATTGGATCACTCCCGGACTACCGTTTCCTGGGGAAGACACCGGAAATCCGAGAACCGTAAAATGATGCATAGATACACCGCTCATGCTAGCTTCCAGGATCAAGTAGAAATCGATGCATATGGGAAGAATGGCAGAGATAGTCCAGTTCGTCATGTGTCTTGACTATTAGTCACTGGCCAGACACCGATGCAAAGAGCTTTTCACTCCGGCTGGCAAAATGCCAATGCACGGCAGAAACAATAACAGCATAAGGTGAACGCCGACTAGGGTGTGTCAACGCATGTATCCCCACAGGGTTAGCCAGGAGATGTGTCCGACCACCCTTAGTGGAGAAGGCTGTGTGCTTGAACAGTGGGAGCAAACCGCGGAGGGGGTTTCTGGCACAAGATCAAACTACCTACAAGTCTATACGAGAACTCTCCTACCCCAACAATCAACAATCTTCTTGCGACCTTAATTGAGTGAAGCGGCATGCTCAGCGATATTAAGTTTTACCCTTTACTTTGGTCTTACATCTGTGTGAACCTTTGTGGATAAGTTTCAAGTAGTTCGATGCAGTCGCAACATTAGAATCCATCTTCCTAAGGGTGCTCCCCTTACACCTACGGAGACCCGATGGCCCAGCCTCTGACATGAACGGTGGTGGCTGGCAAGGTACTTCAGCACTTGGCTAAATCCAGGAATGATGTCGGCATATTTAGCGACCTCGGAAGAGGCTGTTACTCCGCTAGGCCAGGTAACTGTCACAGGGTCCCAAGTCTCCGTCTCCGGTGCTAAAGTAGACAGGATAACAGAGTAAAGTCATCTTGTCCACTGGGCAAGGTTACCCTCCCCTCAGGTTCAGGTTACCCTGCAATGAGACTTGGGTTGCCCTGTCTAAAATCCAAAGTTACACTGCCCATGAATAGAAAGTCCCTGGCAGAGTTCGGGAAAAATGACGGCAATGTTTGTCAGCACAGCCATGCATAATATGGGAATCCAGGGTTTCGAGAGATGGTATGGGGCGCGCTACACATGTTCAAAGAAGCCGTAAGCTGGAATGATCATTGCTATCATGTTCCTCCAACCGTGGCTAGAAGCCCGGACCTCGTAGGTAAATGCCCGCGTAGTTCTGCGCAGTATCGCAAAGATGAATCTTTCGCGACCTGCTTGCAATACCATCTGTGTCGTTGCTGTCCACTCGACTGCTAGCTATTCAGAGTATATACAGTGAGGCATCGGGTCAAAGGTGGACTACCTCCTTCACATTGTGCAGTGCAAAATGCATCAAAACTGACAGAGTTACCTGGGGTTAGCCATGGGGGTCTCAAAGGTAGTTCCAGGTGGTGCCGGGGCGGCCGGGATAGTTTTGTACCCACTAAGCCTGCAAGTGTCCCAAATGCAATAAGCGCCGAACAGTATGTACACAGAAAGTAAAAGCATGATTCCTACTACAGGTAAGGTGGATCCGAGATAGTGGGCATAGATAGCCCATATTGGATTACTGGTGGACCACCGTGTTCTGTGGAAGACACTGGAAGCCCACGAATCGTGAATACTTGACCGATAAACCACTCACGGTAGCTGCTGGGGTCGAGTAGAGATCAATGCATAAGGGAAGAGTCCCATGGATAGTCCTGTTCATGAGGTTTCTGGATGGTGAGCCACTGGCAAGGCACCGATATGACGAGGTTTTCACCCAGGTGGGCAATATAGAAATGGGCCCCAGAAGCGATAATCGCATAATGTGAATGCTGACTAGAGTGTGTTGACACATGCATGCCTGAAGGGTGTTATGTGAGACATGTCGAGCCACCCTTAGCAGAGAATACTGTACTCCAATGGTTAGAGTAAACTGATGGTGGAGTGTCTGGCATAAGATAAAACCACTTGCATGTGTATGGGAGAACTATCCTACTCTAAGAATAGATCCTCTCGAGACCTTAATTGAGTGAAGTGTCAGGCTTAACGATATTATGTTTCACCCTTTACTTTACTCTTACATTTGTATAAACTTTAGGTGATAAGTTTGAAGTTATTCGGTGTGGTTGCAACCTTGGGATCCACCTTCCTAGTGGTGCACGCGCCACAGTCTCCTTGTGTGCCCACGCATTGCAAACCTCTTATGTAATACCTAGCGATACCTTACCCCACCCCGGTACTGTGTCTCTACAGTCAAACTTATATATGTCATCAATTGTGTTGTTCGCGTACTTACCAATATGATGTAGCTTCATCACCAGGTCTTACCACACCAGAGGAGATCGGTCTCCTTCCGCTTGCTCACTGCCAAAGCTTTGTGCCCACCATTGCTGGAATCCTTTCTCTGCTCGCAATGGGTTGCTGTTGTTAACCAGAATTCCAGTATCCTTGGCCGCTGCTTTATTGACATTGGAGTGCAGCCCTGAGTACCATGCCCGAGCAGAGTCTTATAAAAGGGGTTTCACAAGGTTTACCTTATCGATATCGGTCAACAGGGATCCCGCAAAGTACTCGAACTTAATCTCCACCAGCATCAGGAAGCTGGCAAGTTCCGTGTTCTTTCCCTTAAATGCCTGAATGCTACCCTGCTTTTCAGGCTTCTTTTACTGCTGTCCCGAGGATGGCTGGGAGGTCGATCCTCTCCATAATTCATGCAATGGCTTCATACCTCAGCAGTCCCACCATCATTGCTTCCCCTGGGTTAAATCATCTTTCCCTGTGCTCAGATGTGGGGTCCATTGAGGCAGAGAATTGGCATCATTATTGTCTGCACTGTCGTGGTCAGAGTTCGCTTGATCTTCTCCCGCTCCTGTTGTACCACCTCCAGATGGTGAATTTCCGTCTCCAGTAGCTCTGGCATTTTCCCCTTAAGGTCCCTGTAGTCTATTATACCCACCAAACCGCTCCTCCGGGTCCTCTTGACCTCTATCCATTGGGGTGTTAGCCCTTGATAGTCCTGATACCGGTGGTGGAACACGGTGTCGCTCACCCTCAGGAGTTGGCGAAGGGGCTGCCTGAGTTGGCTACAGATACCTCTGAAGCTCTGGGCAACTAAGTGGTTGTATTTACGGCCTGACCTCCCTCCGTGATCCACAGTACCCGCATGTTGGTCATCTATCCCTATTCTAACGCCTTCTTCTGTCATTCATCAGGGTCCATGATCCCTTCTTGTACCCGTATGTGTGGTAATGAATCCATCCCGTATGGGTCTCCTCTGATTTGCAGCTTCACTTACAGAACTTTTCAGGCTGTAAGAATCAGCCCTTGTAATACTAGAGAGACGGGATGGAAGAAGAGGTTTTTCAGCAGGCGGTGGGAATCACTGATGCAGAAAGAATTGAGCGGGCTGGTGTTCCTGGTCCAGGAATTGGAGTTCCCCACGATGTAGCCTCAAGTGCTTGCTCTAACTAGCGCCATACCTGTTTGAGGAATCCAGGTGATGCGGCCCACAGCAGGCGGAACCCTGAGGTACCCAACACTGCCAGCGGGAAGGTTATAGTACAACAGGGGTCTGGGACAGGTAAAGGGACTGGTAGAGATGTGGGTCTTGAACTGGCTATAGGAGGTATGAGAGTTGCAACAGACAGTGTCTTCAAAGGGATGACAGGAACAGGGGTCAGAAGAGGCGCAGAGTAAGGGGTATCTGTTGCCGTAACACCCTTCACCCTCAATGTCCTTTTCTCAACATGATGCCTATCAGCTGGTCTTACTGCTGGACTGCCTGACCCACTGCCCGCCATTCTGGAGGAGATGGGTAGAAAGCCCATGGATGCTCTTGTAAAGGAGGCAGAATGGCTATAGCCCTGAACTTTGAGGCCTTCCAACATCCGTATACCCACAGGGCTTAGGTAAACCCTGTATTGTTCAGTTCTGACTCTCATGGCCAATTCCATCCCAAAGTTCTCACTTTTGGTATGCAGGAGTGGAAGTATGGGTGCAGCCTCTATCCGCAGCACCTCATTCTTGGTATCAATACTACGCACTTCTTCAAAGCCCTTTCCCTACGCTGCCATCCACTCCTTTAATGCCTACTGGTCGTACAGCCTTGGCAGATATGCCTCTTGCTGCACTTTCATCTATTCCACCACTGCCGTAGTAATCTGTTTGCAGAACACCAGCCTGTTGCTGGTAGTTCCAATTTCCCATTTCTCACTTTGCTTTGTCAATCAACTGAGCTACCTCACAGACAATGAAAGGTTCAACAACCCTTGTGACAACTCTTCAAACAGGACACCTCACAGCCCGGGAGACCTATATCATGGAGAATGGTAGAATCTTCACAGAATGAAAGCGCCACAGTGCAAGTGTCCATAATCATAAGATCAACACATTCATCAGGCAACTGTATAGCGGCGCCCAGCAGAAGTAACAGGGGACTTTCCCATTCAATATGGTGAATGTGCACGAAACCTGAGACTCGATATGTATTGCCAATATTTTCATGAAGGTCAAGGTCTGAATCTGGGTTGGATTCCATTCGTGTTCGCAGTTTGTTGCTAGCTATTCCGTTTTCCATGCTGGGCGCCTTGTTCCCGACAAGGTTACCACCAATCACACAAGGTCAGTGCCAAGGGTCAATAAACAATTAATCAGGAGAGGAGTTAAGCGAGGGGGTCGCTTAATGATATTGTAACTGGTACAGGTACTAGGTTATGTTTCATGTTTGATTTAATAGTATCGATTGATACTTGTTATGTTGCAAAAGTAGCGCTTGATACTTTGAAGGTGTTGTGTTTTGTTTTACAGTATCGTTTGATACTTATTATGTTTCACAGGTATTCCTCGATACTTTGAATAGTTTATGCTATCGCTCATACTGGAAGTGAGTAGGAACTTGTACTTAAGCACGCCTGATTGCGCAATGGAAATAGCAGACTTCGACTGACAGTATTCCAAACATACTGGCTTGAACTGGTACTTCTCGATCTCCTATTATACTCCTTTGAAGCCTCCTTTAGTCTACACAGGTCTCGCCCCCTGTCGAACAAGCAGGCCACCTGTTACTATCGTACTCACAGTGTGGTTAGCACCCTAGCTGTGAACACATCCTGTTTTCTTAACCTCAGCAAGTGGTTACAAATATTGTACTTGGGCGAGGCCAGATCAACCTAGAGACATCCACCAAGAAATGCTAGCAGCTGGAAGTGGCAGAACCCATGGCGGTCAGTTCCAGCAGCATACACCACTGAACCCCTCAGAATAAGGAGTGGGAAGCAAGTCCCACAGAAAGGGCTAGAACGCCACAGACAACCCAAGAGGCCAAGGGACACGGCAGAGTCCAGCACTCACGAAGCTGCCAGGCAGCTTGCAAAAGCCCAGGCTTCACGACCCTTAGAATAACCTAAAGAAGAACAAGTCGAGAAATCAGAAGACCCCTCCTATCACCAACGAACTCCTCTGGAACAGAGGACGGCGAGAGTGAGGAAAGCGAATCTGATACCGCTAGCTCAGAAGGCCTGCCACCTCCACCAGTAACCCCAACTGGTTGCACTGATGACCCGCCAGGAAAGAAACCTAAGATACAGTTACTAATATCAGAGAAGTTCAGCGGGAAGCCAGACAACCTCAAGCCTGAAGCATTCAGGCGATGGAAGACCTTGATACGCCAGTACCGGCTAACACAAGAGATCAAGATAGCCGAACAGGAAACCGGACTCTGGGTTGGAACTTTCTGTGCAGGAGCTGCCCTGAAAGCATACCACCAATCTATGGATGAATATGATAATGGTGACGACATCGGTTGTCAGAGAGTTCTAGAATATCTGCAGAAACGATTCTAGTATAGCCGTAACTGAGAAGAACTGTACAAAGGCTTCAACAGCATTCAGCAAGTACAGAATTGCAGAACAGAAAGAATCACAAAGATAGCTACAGGGCTCCTGCTGTATCGAGGATAAATGCCTGAACTCACAGTTAACAACTATGCATTGAAATGAAGATTCTATGACAGCACGGATACTCAACTTAATCGAGCGGTAGAACCAATAGAATGGGAAGACAATTATATAGATAACATCATCGCAAATGCAGAATAACGGGATGTGATCCTGCATGAAACTAGTGCTTGTGGAAAGCAAAGTACAGCGAAGTGAGAGGGAGGCCCACAAGAGAAGTCGTACCAACAGGAGAGGAAGAGGAAACCGACCCAGAAAAAGATCCCTAGAAATACCAAACAGAAATGCAAGCAGAATAGGAAATGCTTTGAATGCAGAAAGAATGGACACATGATACGAGACTGCCCCACCAAAGGACAGAATAATACAGAAACCTCAGCAAATCAGGTTGAGATACAGGAGTTTGAAGAACTGGAGATCAACTGACCAGATGCAGAGACTGTGATTGAGTGCTAGTGAACCCTTCCAGCCCCTGTCCTTCACCCCCACTGAGCTTTGGAGAGAACCATCTGGATTAATGGCGGATGTGCCAGTGTATTGTTGGACATAGGAGCAGTGGGCGCAGACATCATTAGCAACACCTTCATCACAACCCAGGGTATCTCGACTCACTTGGTGAAAACACTGGTCACTGTGAACATGTCCATGGAGGGATCACGATCAACCAGTCATAAGACTTGTGAAGTGACCATCTAACTCAGTTCAGCAAGACTGGCAAACCAAAGGGTGATGGTTGGGAACATGGCAAAATATGATGCACTACTAGGGATCCCATTCCTGACCCTGCACAGGCCTGTTATCCGGTATGGTGAAGTAGCGATTGAACTCCCTGTGAACCAGGTGCGAGTACTATGCAAACCAACCAATGCGGGGTTCAAAGTAGCAATTTGCGAAACCCGACAGAAGGAAATCCTAACCGAGTTTGCAGATGTATTCCCAGAGAAGATTCCGGAGACCTTGCCACGCCTTAAAAAAGGTGAGCCACCGCATTTGCCTAAAGGATATAACAGACCTCCAAAACGAACTGACATAGACGATACCTGAAGCATACATAGCAAAGCTCTGCGCCTGGATAAATGCGAAACTAAGGACTAGAGTTATCTAGTGGACCAAATCCCCAGGAGCAGTGCCCATGTTCGTTTAGCCGAAATCCAATACCAGAATCAGCCCAGTGGTAGATTTGAAACTACGAAATAACAACACAATCATGGATAGCTCGCAGATCCCAAATCAGACACAGATCATGAACACTGTGGGCAGGGCAAGATTCTAAGGCAAGATAGATCTTAGTGTTGCCTACCTCCAGACCCGTGTTGACCCAGGAAATGAGAAGTTCAATACCTTCAAAACCTCTTTTGCTGGATTTGCGAGCAAGGTCATGTTGCAAGGCGATATGAATGCACCCTCCACATTCATCTGCATAATGGAGGACTTGGTCCATGACTTTCTACATCACCTTGTGTGGGTGTATATGGACAATACTCCTATTTATTCTAACACAGAAATGGAGCACATTCAACATATTAAAAGGGTATGTGAGTAATTACAACAGCCAAGGTTTTACGCCACCAGAAAGAAGTCAACACTATTTGCGGAATCACTGGAAGTACTAGGACTTGTTATAGAAAATAAAGGGATTCACCCCTCCCCTGGAAAGCTGGCTACGATCGGGGAATGGGCCACACCAAGGAATTGGAAGGAACTGCAGCAATCCCTGGGCCTGGTAAACATTATCCCGCAATTCCTACAACATCATGCTACTGTCATGGCACCCCTTACGGATCTGACAGCCAAAGCAGAGTTTGTCAGAACTGACAATCACGATAACGCATTATCCAATATCAAAGAACTGATCAAACAAGTGCCAGTAATCAGGCCAATAAATTATAACTGGCAAGACCCTATATGGCTGATAACTGATGCCTCGTATATCGGGGTCAGAGCACAGGTTGGGCAGGGGCAAACATATAAAACAGCATGCCTAGCAGTACTCCATAGTTGGAAGTTTATAAACTAACACACCAACTATGGTACTGCAGACAAGGAGGCACTAGCGGTAATCAATGCGCTCCAAGCTTTCAACCATATGCTTATGGGTTTCAAATTTACTATTATCACAGACCACCAACACCTGGTAAATCTAAAGACTGACCACATCCCTGGCTGAAGAAGGACTCGTTCGATATGTGAACTGTGCAAATACGATGCCAAGGTGGTGTACAGCCCAGGATGAATGAACTATTTGGCAGATGCACTCTCCCATATCTTTGAACATTCTGATGACCAGACTCCACCACTTGCCCTCAATCATACCCTTGAGGATGATGATATCTCTGACTCTACCTGCTACCAAGATCCTTCAATAGCACAAGCCTGAATGGCACACAAAACTCTCCTACCTCTCCAGCTTGCTCCCTGCAGTTTAGGGAACTGCACACTTGCCCCCAACCCAAGATGGAGGAAGACAAACTCCCCTCCGCAGGCAGTACTAAATATGGCACTGAATGGGACAAACCCATGTGCCAGGCAGTGGCAGCACTGTCTGACGAGCTAATGCAACCTCCAGTAACCCTCCTAAGGCCTCACCCACAATGACACCTTTCTCTCCCAGCAATAGAAACCCATGGGACGACCCCTCCGTCGCGTACACTGGGACTACGTCCAGCAGGCCCCCTGTATAAACAATCACTTACCATCAACAACAATGAACGGATTGTCTCAATTGTACCCCCCCCCAATGGATGCATACCCCGTTGCCTTCTATGATGTCCGAGAAGAAGAACAAGATACAGGACAGACTATGCCCATAGCGTAACAGATTCAAGGTGAACAGGGCATTATCAATACATCACGCGAAATGCGGAGCCTGATCCCACAAGGGATAGTATCTGGATACCGACATGAACCGATCTACTCCGGTGTTATGAGACGCGTTGGACAAGGAGACCGAGAAGGCTGTAACCTGGGCACCTCTGGGAAGGTGGATCCCAAGGTTGCCACAGCATCGAACAACTTCAAACTTATCACCAGAAGGTCACACAGGTGTAAGAGTAAAGTAAAGGGTAAAACTTAATATTGTTCAGCCTGATGCTTCACTCAATTAAGGTCCCAGGAGGATTGATTTTTGGAGTAAGAGGGTTCTCGCATAGACTTTCCAGTAGTTTTATCCTATGCTAGAAACCCCCCCATCAGTTTACTGCAACTGTTCAAGCACACCCTTCTCCGCTAAGGGTAGTCCGATACGTCTCCTTGCATACTCTTCAGGCATGCATGTGGCGACACACTCTTCTCGGCATTCACATTATGCGGTTATCCTTTCTGTGTTGCATTGCCATTTTGCCTGCCGGATTGAAAACTTCTTCACCACAGTGCCTTACTAGTAGCTAACAATAAAGACAGTGAATGAAGTGGACTATCAATCACACCCTTCCCATATGCAGTGATCTCTACTTGGCCCTGGAAGCTACCATGAGCGGTTTGGCTACCTACTGTTTACGAGTCTCAGGCTTCCAATGTCTTCCGCAGGATGTAGTGGTCCGAGAGTGGTACAATTTGTGCTACCCATGACCACTATGATGGGTCTACCTTGCCTGTCAGAGGAATCATGCTTTTAGTGTCTTCTGCACTTCCCTTATGGAGACTGTGGGGTTGGGGACAGCTTCAGTCTGGGTAGGTGTAAAATTCTCCCTGTCACCCCGGCACCACCCAAGACTACCTTTGGGACCGCCACTGTTAACTCCTGTTAACTCCGTCGGCTTTGTTCCATTTCACTCCCAACACCCTGGAGGTGATACTCCACCTTCCATCCTATGCCCTCCTATATATCCTGCAAACAGCTTGCAGTTGACCAGACAGCAGCGACGTGTAAGGTGTTGCTAGCAGGTCTGTAAAGATTCCCCTTTGCTAGACTGCACACAGCCAGGCAACCGTTTGCCCATAATGTCCAGGCCTCAAGGTGGCGCCGGAGGGGCATGATAGGAATAATGTCTGCAATTTACAGCTTCCTCGGAGGTGCATAGCTCGCCCAATAGCATCTTCCCAAACCCTAGATGCAATATTATGCATGGCTCGTGTGACAAATGTTCCCGTCCTTTTTCTCCAACTTCCCATGGAACTTCATATTGAAAGGTAGGGTAACTCAGCACTTTGGGCAGGGTGACCTGATCCTGACGGTAGGGTAACCTTGTCTAGTGGACAAGATAACTTTTCCCTGTTACCCTGTCTATCTCATCGCCAGATAGTGACACTTCTGACCTTCCTCCAGTTGCTCGGCTTGGCTCAGTAACCGCCATTTCGTAGGTCCCTAAGTATGCTGACAGCCCTCCCACAGGTGCCCAGGTACCTAAGTACCTGGCCAGCTAATTCTGTTCATGCCCGAGCCCGGGCCAGTAGGTGTCCGTCACGTAAGTACTTGCTTGCCTGCCGGTTCCTACTAGTTCGCCTCCGGGCTACCTGTATTGGTGTAGGTTCCGGCTGCTATAGCCCATGTATACTCGGTCAATACATCACTCCCCTCATCTCTATGGTGGCTCCTGAACCATCAGCGTCGTCTCCTTTGTCTCCCACTTGATTCCCCCAAGCCCCTATAGTCCCAGGGCTTGGACAGACATCTTTGATGGAAATCCAGAATGGCCTGTAAGACTGTCCCATCTAATATCTCATAGAGCTCCCATGAGTTCTCCTCAGCACCATAGCCTTCCCAGGAAACCAGGTACTGGACAAAGTGCGACAGGTACTTCGTATATGCCCCACTGTACCAGCGACTGTCGACAACAGCTGCAACAATGTAACTTAGCTCAATGTCCACCAGTTCCGTGGTGGGGACTGCCTTGACCCTACCCGATCCCGGATCCTTACGATAGGGTTGAAACAATGTGACATTGAAGACCTGGTGGATGCTCTATCGGACGGGCAGTTGGAGTTCTTATCCTGAGGTACTCACCTGACAGTTGACCGCGAAAGGTCCAAATATCCACTGGTCTAGCTTCTCAATTCGATGCTTCATGCGCAAGTCCTTTGGGTTCACTATCGCGCAGTCCGCTTCCTTGGCCCGCCCAGCGGCCACATCCCCCCACGTAGCATAGTCCAGTGATGGCAGCCATTTCCAGTCTTGTCATTTCTGTTTGCTTTCCTGTGCCCATTAAATCATTGCTCCAATCTCTCAGCTCGTTCCTTCCCATTCCTTAACCAAGAGTTAACCAGTAGGATGTATTCCCCGATTGTCAGACACCAGACCAGACCAGTTTGTTCATGGGTTAGACCCATAATTGATCTCCAAAAGTAACAACTGGTTGGATTCTGATGTTGAGGTGTTGTACGCACACTCCACAAGGGGCAGTAGCTAAACTCAATCATCCTGTTGGTAGAAACAGCAGCTATGCAAGTACTGCTCCACTGTCTGATTGACCCTCTCAGTTTGCCCATCAGTCTCAGGGTAGAATGCAGGTGATACATTTGGTTTAATTTCCAAAACGCGCAGCAGACTCATCAAGAACTTGGATGTTAATAGGGTATCTTGGTCGGAGGTCATTGGCTCCAGGAGTCCATGAACGCAGCACACTTCCTTTATGAACATCAAGGCAATCCCCATGATTAGTACCTCTGTGGTCAGGGGTATGAAGTGTGCCATCTTTAAGAATCTGTCCACAGTGACCCAGATCTTTGTATACCCTTCTGACTCTGGGAGCGCGACAATGAAGTCCCTTGAAATGACTGTCCAAGCCCTAATCGGAACATGGCTAGGTTCCAGCAGACCGAACTTCTTATCTCTTATAGACTTATTTCTTTCGTATGCATCACATGTTCGCATATAGTCTGTGATGTGCTCATCCATCTTAGGCCCATAAAAGTTAGCCCTAACCCTACTAATGGTCTTGTAAGTCTTGAAGTGTTCTGCAATGTGCGAGTCATATTCTGCCTCCATGATTGTCGGTTTTAGATTCCCACCCTGGGGAACATACCACCTGTTCTTGTACAGGAGTAAGCCCCTTTCCATCGTGAAATGTCGGTCGACCACCTTGTCACTGGCAGTCATTGCCTTCAGGATTCTTAAGTATTTCTGGTCTTCAGTTATCGCTACTGGCAGTTGATCCAAAAAGGGCAACTTGAACCAACGTCCTTGGCACACCTGTAACACCTGTGGTCTCAAGATGTCCTCTTCCTGGCTGCCAATCCACTGTCAGGGTGGAAAAAACAAAAGTGGCGGAAAACCACTCATGCCTTCAGGGCGGTAGTCCCCACGCCGCGATGAAGCGTCTACCTTCTCATTCAACTGGCCTTGTAGGTAAACTACCTTGCAGTTAAACAGTTACAGGAACTCAGCCCAGCAGTGCTGCCTACAGTTGAGCACATTGGTACTATTAAAGTACTCCAAATTCTTGGGATCCATATAGATCACCAACTGGTCCGTTACTGCACGTAACAGATGATCACATTCCTTGAATGCCACTGCGATGGTAGTCATTTCCTTGTTCTGAACATTACAATTCATCTCCGCTGGGTAACACTGCCAACTATGATAGCCCACTGGATGCCATCTCTCATCCTCACAGAACTGGGAGAGGACGGCTCCTTATGGAAAGTTACTAACGTCAGTTGGTAGTTGGGTTGGCCGTTCAGAGTCAAAATATGCTAGAATAGATTTTGACGTGAACGGCGACTTCAAATACTTGAAGGCCTGCTCATACACCAGTGTCCATTCCCCTTGAACAACCTTCTTTGTCTAGTCCATCAGAGGTCTTGCTATCTTGGTGAAACCTTCTATGCACCGACGATAGAAGTTGGCAAAACCCATAAACTCTTGAACGTCAACAACGCATGTCCGAGGTGCCCAATCCCTGATTGTTTACACCTTCTCGGACAACATAGAGATCCCCATATCAGAGATCTTGTATCAACAGAATTCAACCTCCTATTGGTGGAAACCGGACTTTTTTGTCCTCATGCATAGTCTGATGTTCTGCAATTTCACCATCACATGTCTCACCATCGCGAGATAGTCTTCCATGGTTTCGGAGTAGATCTGGAGGTCATCCATGTATGCAATGACTCCGTCATCTATATGGTCCCGGAAATCCTCACTTTTTCACGGTCTGGACAGTTGCCGTGGCGTTATATAATCCAAGTGGCATGACTGTGTATTTATGCAGTACATATCTGCACTGGAGGGCCGTCTTCCATTCCTCCACCTCTGCCATGCTCAGAAGCTAGTAGATGTTCTTCAACTCGAACTTGGTAATTACAAGGGCTTTTATAACCTGTCTCGCCCTTGATTTATCAATGGTAGAGGATCCTGACTCATAACCGCGATTTTCTTCAGCCCTCCGTAATCCATTACCAGTCTTGGTGCACCATCCGGTTTTGGCACGAAGAGCATAGAGGCTGCTGCCAAGGAACTGGATCCCTGTAGCTTTCCCGTTTATAGCATGCCATAGAGGTAGTCCTAGAGCGGCTTAAGCGTGTTTGCCGAAAACGGAAGGATAGGCCCAAACAAGGATTCAGTCCTGGATTGCAACTTGATCGCGTCGTCAGACTTCCAGTGCTCCGGCAGTGCCTCAATCCGTTCTCGACTAAAGATATCCCCACAGTCCTTATACTCCTGAAGTAGCTTAAATGTGATGTCAGCACCTTCCTCATTGGAGAATTGCACAATTCCCAACTGGTACGCATTGCTAGGGTCTTAGGCTAATAACTCTTCATCGGTCATGAATACTAACTGCCTCTGCTCTACTAGGCAGTTGGTCTTGCAGAAATCTGAGCATCAGGTTACCGATCCTGCCTTCCAATCTATGTCAGGGTTATGGTCCTTCAACCAAGACATAGGTAGGTAGCCACCACCTTGGTGTCAGGTATATCTGTGACTTCACAGGGCATCTCCTTATAGTGGTCGCCTATTTTCATCTCCAATGCCTGGTTATAGTGCAGACCTGACCCGGAATGTCATTGACACTTGTGTCACTTATCAGCATGTGTATCTTTCATCGTATACAAGGTGCCAGAGTCTGTTTAACCTATCAGCTACTAAGCAGCCGTCCTGTAGCTCCACTGCCGCATAGCAGGAGTGCTTCTGCGCTTTCTTGCCTAGCTCCAAGCTTCTAGTCTAGCTTCACTCACAAATGAATAGACGTGGTATGATATGGTATATTGCCCTGTTTGTGCCTCTTTGCTTGTTTCAGGGGCTTAGTCATCTTGGCTTACTGGTTTTGATGTCTTGTCTTTCGACACAAGAGTGGCCACAATGGGTCGGTAAACATTTGAGACCTTGGGATACGTTTTATCAATAGCTGAGGTGTTTACTATCACACCCACATGATTTTGGGTACTAAACCCTCCCCTGGTGAAGTTGGAAATAACGCTGTTTATTCGATCAAGTCCAGTCTGGACCAATTCCGCTTATACTAAACATAATAATTTTCCCCGAGAGGTCTAGAGGTCCACTGTTGGACTGGTTCCAAGTGAAGCATCCTTGCTTCCCCCATGTCTAGTGTCTCCTCTAACAACACCCCACCCAGCCCCACCCGAAATAAGGTCCAATGACTTGCTCATCCAGCTCAGGAAATCCTGAAAGAAATACGTATAACCAGAACAAAGGAAATAACTAGGAACCCAACCAAGAAAGGATGGCCTAGTCTACCGTGCACAGCCCGTAACACCTATTGGCCCATACCACCTGGGTGTAGTTAGTATCAGGATCATTCATGCAGTAGAGAGGTACTTAGCAATTGCAGAAGCCACTTTCAGGATGCCTTTCCATCCATCCCTCCTAGGTCTATAGATACGGGTTAGTAAGGTTATGCCTTTAGCAGAATAGGTTCTTACCTATTCTGAGATGTCAGTATCAACCTCCAAGATCAGAGGTGGTGCATGTCGGACTTCAAGTATCTTCAACAAGGAAGCCAGAGGTGGCGCTTCGATGTGCTTTACCCTCTTGTCTGTACCCCAGGGCTCGCCCGCCAGGGCTGACCGTTTCAACCCACTAGGCGGTCAGGACGAACTAACACCTGGGGACACCGCGGTACACTTTCTCCAGAAGCGACCAGATTGTCCACACTGGGTGCACTGGTTGTGCTTTCTCCAACATTCGGTCAAAGCTCACTAGATTTCCTCATGCCCTATTGCATAGTCAGAAGTCACCCGCTTTGCCTGTTTCCCCATATTGAAATTAGTAGGTTTGGCAGTCCTCTGGTTCTGTCTGCCCATGCCATTTTCCTTCCTTTTAAAGATTCCGGATGTTGATTATCTGTACACCTTCTTATCCATGGGCTGCGAGTGTTGGACAGGGTGGATAACGCGGTTACTGAACCACGTGTTGTCTTCCAGGATGCGTCCAAGTTGCCGCACAAGATCAAGATAGTCGTTCAAGTCAGTTGAGTGGGACTCCATGAGTGCCCATGCATTCTGAACCTCTTGGGTAATACCCAACCATACCTTATCTTGTACCTGCACTAGGTCTGTATTAGTAAGTTTATACATGTAGTCAATTATCTTGTCCAGGTACTCATTGATGCAGTGTGCCTGCATTACTAGTTCCTGCCATGCGAGAAACGATCGATCGCACTCCGCTTGGTCACCGCCAAAACTTTATTCGAGCCGTTCTCAGAATTCTTTCCACACCCTCAACGGGTTACTGTTGTTAACAGGAACTCCAGTATGCTAGGCTGCCTCCTTGTTGATGTGGCAGTGCAGTCCGAGATACCATGTTCAGATGGTGTCTTCTAAAAGTGGCATGACAAGCTTTGCCTTGTCCATGTCGCGCAACCTGCATCCAGCAAAATACTTGGACTATACGTCCACTAACATCAGGAAGCTTGCAAGTTCAGTGACCGGTCCCTTGAACGCCAGGATGCCAGGTAGCTCTTCTGCCTTCTTTGGCTGCCATGGGGAGGATGGCCGTGAGGTTGATCTTCTCCGCAGTTCCCGTTGTAGCTTGTCAGTATGGCGGTCCTACCACCATTTCAACTTGGCGCTCCAGCCATCCCTGCAGGTGCCGAGGAAGTGGGTTAAATCTGGGAGAGAATCGGCGTCATCATCAGCAGAACCATCATGGGCAGAGTCCCCTTGAATCTCCTCCCGCTCCTGCTGTACCACCGTCAGGTGCCACATTTTAGTCTCCACTACCTCTGGCTTTTCTACCTTGGGTTTCCCATGGTCTCTCGTACCCATCAAACCCTTGCTCGTGGCCATACTGATTCGGTTCCATGGGGGAATTAGCCCCTGATGGCACTCATGCCAGTAGTGGAACAGGGCATCGCCCATCCTCAGGGGTTGTGTTCGGAGCCACCTGAGTTTTTCACAGTAATGCCTAGAGCTTGGGGAAGTGCAGGGTTGTGTTGAGGACCCAGTGTGTCACCGTAACCCACAATACCCGTATGTTGGTCGTCTGTCTCCTTCCTTCTGCCTTCTTCTCTACCTTACCGAGATCCGTTGTTCCTTTCTGCACGCATATGTGTGGTAATGAATCCACCCCATGCTGGTCTCTTCCGGTTTGTAGCCCAACAGACAGAACTTGTCTTGGCTCTCCGACTCGCCACTTGTGATCGTGGGGAGGATGGAGGGAAGAGTCGGTTGCGAGAGGGCAGAGGGAATGAGAGGTACCCAAGAAATGGGGCAAGCAGGTGTCCCAGGTCCATGGATTGGTGTAACCAGTATGGGTTACTAGGATTTTATGTTTGGTTTCACAGTATCGTTTGATACTTGTATTGTTTCGTGTGCTATCGGTTGATACGCAGATTGTTTTATGTTTGGTTTCACGGTATCGTTTAATACTTGTATTGTTTCGTGTGCTATTGGTTGATACACACATTGTTTTACAATATCGCTCATACTCGAGATAAGCGATATGCTGTTTTTAAAGACCGCTGATTCCCATGATGGAAACAGCACACTTCAACAGACAGTATTCTTAAATATACTTGGTTGAACGGTTATTTCTTTGATCTCCTATTACACCGCGTTCGAAGCCTCCTTTAGCAAGCAGCGCTCGCTTCGTGTTGATCACGACGCCATCTGCTCCTATCATACCGCTACGTGACTAGGGCCTGGCCCGAACACGTTATATTTTTTTAACCTCCGCAAGTGGTTAAGAAACCTGCAGGGACCTGGTGTGATCAACCTACGAAAAGTCCAATCAGCAAAGCTAGCATCAGGGAGCGGCAGAACCACGAGAAGTTCGGCTCCGCCAAAAGACACGACTGAGTCATTAGAGACTCGGAGTGGGAAGCAGGTCCCACGAGAAAGCCTTACCAAGAAAAGGCAACCTAAGAAATGGATAGGGCCAAAGAGCGAATTTTCGATCGATGAAGCAGAACGACAAGTAGCGCGAGATTTGGCCAAGCAGACCTTTAGCCAGTCGACAGACGAATTAGTAAAGACTGCAACCACCCTTCCTGGGCAATTTCCCTGCAACCCCAGTAAAGGCAAGGGACCGGCGCAACCACCAAAGAAAGACAGCATACCTATGGGGCCACCTAAGAAGGCAGAAAGTGAAGAAGAAGGATCAGATCACTCGGTAGTAAGGTAGCCACCAGATAATAACCCTAGCGGTTTTCCAGAAAGCTCCTCAGATGACAGTTCTAGTAACGAAGAGTCTGAACACGAAATGTCCGCAGATGAATCCGCCAGACCGCCCGGCCCAGGGGCCAGGCGAGCAGGACCTAAAATCAAACTTCCAATGCCACCATCATACAAGGGCAAAAAGGACGACCTAAAACCTGAAGTATTTGACCGGTGGGTCATAACAACTTCGCAATACCTTACCCTACATGGAGTGGGCAAAACCAAGAAAGGAAGCGGAGCGTACTTTGGAAGCTTCCGTACCGAGAAGGCAGAGGAGGCATACCACCAAGCAATAAACCACTATGAGAGTGGGGACAAAATCCGAGGAACGACCCGGATAAAGTACTTGAGAGATAGATTCCAATCCTCGCGTAACACGGAGGAACTATACAAGAGGTTCAAGGACATCCAGCAAGTACGAAATGGCAAAACAGAAAGAATGACCCTGGTCGCGATAGATCTCTTGATGTATCATGGACGATTGCCTACCGGAACAGTGTCTTAGTATACGCTGCGACAAAGATTGTATAAAGCAATGCATCCCAGACTACGTCAGGAGGTAGAACCCATGGAGGAGGATGATGATTCCTTTGACAAGATAGTCAAGCGGGCCGAACGGAAGGATACTATCCTGTATGAAACAGGAGTTTACCGAACCCATGTGCCACAGCAAACGAATAGCAAAGGATCATCATCGCGGGACGATTCGAAGAAGGATAAACCATACCGCAAGGATTCAAAGGACAAGGAGGACAAGAAACAGAAATGATGCGAGGAAGGCACATGTTTCGAATGGGGGAAAAAGGGACACTACGCAAAGGATTGCTATGCCAAGAAAGGAAAGGGAAAGGCCGCTAAGCGAGAGACAAGCACAAATCACATGGAAGCAACCCAATATGATGAAGTAGAAATTAACTCCATGGAAATGGAAAGCCTGCGAACACAACCGACGCTGGCAATCAGACCCTGGGATGCTCTTGAAGGAACGATTTATATAGAATGCCACCCAGCAAAGGTACTATTTACCACAGGAACAAGCGGCTGCGACATAATTAGCCCCACCTTTATCTCCACTCATGGAATACCAACTGAGCCTCTCCCCCAACCAACAACAGTCAATATGGCTATGAAAGTATCCCGCTACTCAAGCCACAAAAAATGTGGACTGACCGTAGGAATCGGGAAAAAGAAATGGACAAATCAGGACATGTTGGTAGGGAACTTAGCGAAGTACGACGCCCTGATTGGAATGCCCTGCCTGAAAAGACATAATGCTCTTATCAGGTGTGGGGATACAGCAGTGGAATTCCGCGATGACAGATTACGGGTGCTATGCAAACCAACAAGCGGGGAAATCCGAGCCGCCGTAACAGATACCAACGCAACAACCTTGTTGGAAGAATACAAGGATGTATTCCCAGACAAGGTCCCTGAAATGCTACCCCCAGTGCGTAAGATTAGCCACCACAGTTGGCTAAAGGATCCAACCAACCTACAAAACCAACCAACATACTTGATCCCAGAAGCTTACAAGGAAAAACTCATGAACTGAATAAACGAGAAATTATGAAGTGGAGTAATTGTACGACCAGAGGTTCCCGGAGCGGCACCTATGTTTGTACAACCCAAATCCGATAGAAGGATCCGCCCCCTAGTGGACTTGAAAGTGAGGAATGATAACACGGTCATGGATAGCCCTTCAATTCCAAATCAACACCAGATCCTTAACCGAATAGGGCGAGCAAATTTCAGGAGTAAGATCGACCTAAGCGATGCATACTTCCAAACACACGTGGAGAAGGACAGTGTTAAGTTCAACTCGTTCAAAACCCCCTTGGGAGGCTTTGTGAGCAAGGTCATGCTCCAAGGAGACATGAATGCACCAGCAACATTTGTGTGAATAATGGAGGACCTCCTAAGCGAATATTTACATCACTCTGTATGGGTATACATTGATGATATCCTCATATTTTCAGACACATCAGAAGAACACGAGAAACACATACGCCAAGAATGTGAAAGACTCAGAAAGGAAAAATTCTTTGCGAGCAAAAAGAAGTCAGTACTGTTTCCAGACAAGTTGGAAGTATTGGGACACATAGTGGACAACCAGGGAATCCATGCTTCCCCCCAGAAAATATCATCCATTGCAGAATGGGAAACACCAAAAAACAAGAACGAATTGCAACGATTCCTAGGAATAGTGAACTATGTGGCCCAGATTCTCCCACACCACGCTACATTGACTGCACCACTAACCGACTTAACGGGAAACGCCGAATTCATATGGACAACAACCCACCAGACCGTATTTGATATGGTCCCGAAGAGCATTATCAATCACCAAGTCATACATCCAATAGACATAAGGAGCAAGGAACCGATTTGGTTGGTTACAGACGCCTCAGATTTAGGAGTTGGAGCATGGGTGGGACAAGGACCCAGTTATGACACGGCACGACCAGCTGCGCTACACAGCAGAAAGTTCACCAATGCTCAGATGAACTATGGGACCACTGATAAAGAGGCCTTAACGATAGTGGAAGCGCTTAATCGGTTCCACAATGTACGAATGGGAAATTCCTTCACGATAGTTACAGACCACCAACCCTTAACACACCTGCGAGCGGCCAAGAACCCTAGCAGGAAACAGGTGAGATGGCTAAGTGCCTTGGAAAGATATGATGCGAAAGTAGTCTACACACCAGGAAGCACAAACTATTTAGCTGATGCCCTTTCCCGAATCTACGAGTGAGAACCAGACTTGAATCCACTCTATGTCCAAGATCATACGAAAGAATCGGATGACATCTCGGATAACACAGTCTACGAGCAAGAATCAAACACAATGGAGCCCACGCAAGAGTTCTCCCCTACTTCCCCTCCTTTCTTCTATACTGAGTACACCAACGAGGCCCCTGTACCTCCCGAAAGCCCCTGCTCGATTGTTGCAGGAAACGATTGCGGTGATGCGTGTACTCTACGCAGTACGCCACCAGAAGAACTGCAACATAGTGCCCTACACTACTCACACTGTTACGTGGATCATTGCCCATATCATTAAACTGAGATCAGATTTACAAACAACCATCCTAGACGACGGGGAAGATCGATCCCTTACCCACCCAGTGAAGGACCGAGCCCCCCAAGTATGGAAATCGATCCGAGCCCTCCGGAGTCTCCCCAAATCAATGACTGGGAATGGCAACAAACCATGGGCGAAAGACCAATAAGTGCGGGAGAAGGACTGTCCACCCTTGCCCTGCCAACGCCCAGGTCTTATGCAATTCCGGCACTCCTAAACCCGGAAGCCCCAGCATTCCAGATGCCGGAGCCAGAACCAAGAGGAAACCTTATGACCGAGACCATAGCGGCATTCCGAATGCCAGGACCTGACAGCCCAACACCAATTCGGCGAGCGGAACGGCTAGAAAGCGTTACCAATGAGACCATAGTCTCAGTAATGCCCCCGACAATGACAGAATAACGGCGTGGGCTTTACGATATCTTAGAAGACAATGAGGAAGATGACATACCTGAGAGAACCAGAG
>PYWC01000014.1:2308656-2331034 GCA_003182015.1 Tuber magnatum
CAGTATTGTTTGATACTTGTATTGTTTCGTGTGCTATCGGTTGATACACACATTGTTTTATGTTTGGTTTCACAGTATCGTTTGATACTTGTATTGTTTCATGTGCTATCGGTTGATACACACATTGTTTTATGTTTGGTTTTACAGTATCATTTGATACTTGTATCGTTTCGTGTGCTATCGGTTGATACACACAGTGTTTTATGTTTGGTTTTATAGTATCATTTGATACTTGTATCGTTTCGTGTGCTATCGGTTGATACACATAATGTTTTACAATACCACTCATACTGGAGATAAGCGATATGCTATATTTAAAGACCGCTGATTCCCGTGATGGAAACCGCAGACTTCGACAGACAGTATTCTTAAATATACTTGGTTGAATGGTTACTTCTTTGATCTTCTATTACACCCCGTTTGAAGCCTCCTTTAGCAAGCAGCGCTCCCTTCGTGTTGATCACGACGCCATCTGCTCCTATCGTAGCGCTACGTGACTAGGGCCTGGCCCGAACACGTCACAATTGGAGTGCCCCGTGATGGAGCCATGGGTGCTTCGTCTTCCCGGCCCCTTACCTGTTCAAAAACTCCATGTGACGCCATGTGCAGTGGCTGGAACCTGGGGGTGGCCGATACTGCTGGTAGGAAGACTGTTGCTGGAAAGGTATCAGGAGTGAGCAATAAAACCAGTAGAGGTGTGGGTCTTCGGGCCGCGAGGGGAGATGTGGGAGTTGCTACGGAAGGAGTTCCAGGAGCCTTGATTGGGGCAGGGGTAGGACAAGGAGTAGGGTCAGGCCTGGCTGATGCCGTAATGCCCTGTCGCTTCGGCATTCTTTTCTTGACACCGCATCTATCAGTCGCTCCTAGCACCACACTTCCCAAATAACTGCGGGCGATTATAGAGCACACTGACAGAGACCCTGTGGATGCTTTTGTGAAGGATGATGTATAGCCGTAGCCTTCACCCTTGTACCTTTCCAACATTCGTATACCCGCAGGGCTTAGGTACACCCTCTACAGTTCCTCTCTGGCTCTGGTAGGCAATTCCATTCCGAAGTTCACGGGCTTCACATGTACGAGTAGAAGTGGGGGCACAGCCCCTATCGTCAGCACTTCATTCGCACAATCAATACTACACCCTCGTGGAAGAGTCCTTTCCAAAGCTGCCATACACTCCATCAATGCCTCCTGGTCTTTCAGTATTTGCAGGTAAACCTCTGGCTGTACATTCATCCATTCCACCGCTGCCATAGTAATCTGTTTGCAGAACAACTCCTGTTGCTGGTTGTTGCAGTTTCTCATCTCTCCCTTGGCTTCCTGGAGTGACTTGGATACCTCACGGACGATGCAAGGTTCAACAAACCCATGCGAGAAATGGCTACATGGGATATCTCCCGGCGGCACAGTGCTCGTATTGTTGACAAGGGTGGAATCTTGGAAGAATGAAAGCACCACAGCGCGAGGGTCAGTAATCATAAGGTCAACAAATCCATCAGGTAACTGAATGGTGGCAGCCTCTAGGAGTAGCTGGGGGCTGTCACAGTCAGTACTGTAGACATCCGCAAAGCCCGTCGCACAAACCATGTAGGCGGTATTCTCGTCAAGCTCTAGGTCTCAATCCGAGTTTCATTCCATCCGGCTTCGAAGTTCAGTAGCAGCAATTGCGCTTTCCACCCGTGGCTACTTGTTCGGAACAAAGGTACTAGTGTTCACGCAAGGTTAGTGGCGCAAGTCAGAAACAAATTTGTCAGGAGAGGAGTTCAGCGAGAAGGTCACTGAATGGTGTACTCTAACTGCGGCACCCCTAGGAAGGTGGATCCCAAGGTTGCAACTGTATGCAACAACTTCAAACATATTGCCCCAAGTTCACACAGATTCAAGAGTAAAGTAAGCAGTAAAACTTAATATCCTTAAGCCTGATGCTTCACTCAATTATAGTCTCAAGGTGATTGATTGTTGGAGTTGGAGAGTTCTCGCATAGACTATCAAGTGGTCTTATCTTTTGCTAGAAACTCCCCAATCAGTTTACTCCCAGTGTTTGAGTACAGCCTTCTCCACTAAGGGTGGTCCGACCTGTCTCCTAGCACACTCTTAGGGCATGTATTTGTCCCACACCCTAGTGGCCGTTCACCTTGTGCGGTTATAGTTTCTGCCATGCATTTCCATTTTGCCTACCAGAGCGAAAACCTCTTCGCATCCGCACCTGGCGAGTGGCTAACAGTCAAGACAGTGAATGACGTGGACTAGCAATGACACTCTTCCTATATGCGTTGATCTCTTCTTGGCCCCAGAAGCTACCATGAGCAGTTTATCTATCTAGTATTCCCGAGTCTCGGGCTCCCGGTGTCTTCCGCAGGATGTAGTATTCTGGGAGTAGTCCAAGGGACGCTGCCCATGATCACTACCGTGGGTCCACCTTACCTGTGGTAGGAATCATGCCTTTGGTGTCTTCCGCACTTCCCTTATGGAGCCTATGCCATTGGCGACACTTTCGGGCTCTGTAGGTGTAAAATTGTCCCTGTCACCCCGGCACCACCTGGGCCTACCTTTCGGGACCCCCATGGTTAACCCCTGTTGACTCCGCTGGGTTTGGTCCGCTTTACTTCAAACAACTTGGAGGAGGTACTCCACCTTCCACCCTGTGCCCCCTTATATAACCTCCCAACAGCTTGCACTAGACTGGACCGCGGTGACGTATAGGGTGTTGCAAGCAGGTCTCCCAAGATCCTTCTTGGCTAGACTGCATACAACTACACCACTGTTTGTGCATGACATCCAGGCCTCAAGGCGGGGCCAGAGGGGTATTATAGGAATAATGTCTCTAATTTACAGCATCTTCAGAGCAGTGCAGCTCGCCCAATAGCATCTCCCGAAACTCCGGATTCCAGTATTATGCATGCCTTCATGTGACAAACATTTCTGTCATTTTTCCCAAACTCCTCTTGGAACTTCATATTGAACAGTAGGGTAACTCAGGACTTTGGTCGCGGTAACCCAAGCTCCATGGCAGAGTAACCTGACCCTCAGGATAGGGTAACCTTATCCGGTAGACAAGGTAACCTTTTCCCTGTTACCCTGTCTATGCCCTGGCCTGAGATAGACACTTCTGAGGTTTCTCCAGTTATCCAGCTTAGCTGAGTAACTGTACCTTCAGAGGTCCCTAAGTACACCGACACCGCTCCCAGGTGTACCCAGATATCTAAGTACCTGGCCAGCCAATTCTGTTCATCTCGGGGCCCGGGCTATCGGGTCTCAGTAGGGCAAGTACTTACTTGCCTGGCAGTTCCTACCCGTTCACCTATGGGCTACCTGTATGGTATGTAGATTCCAACTGCTATAGCTCATGTATGCTAGGTCATTGCAAAGGCGCCTATATCGCGGATGCAATGCTATACATGAGGACACATGGTAGTGAATACTGCCTTTTTATCCCTGAAGAACAGGGGTTCAGTAGGACGACTTTACGATAATATGCCATGTATGAAATACATAGCAAAGGACACCACAGTGCAGAACGAAACCTCTGATTTGCAACTGAATACATCTACTAGCCTGAGATGAGGAAGGATTTCTGCGACTATGTCAAGCAATGTGATACCAGCTGGATTAACCAGGAATTAACCCACCGACCACAAGGAAGCACCCAAACACTTGACCCAGCTGCTGCGGTGTTCGAGTCGATCGCCATTGATTTCCCAGAACCCTTTAACCAGTCAAATGTGTTTCACCTTGTCCTGGTAGCAGTGGATCAATTAAGCAGCTTAGTGTGGCTTATACCTACCAACACCACAGTCATGGTGGAAGGAACCATGAAACTCCCGCAATGAGACCTCTTTACCGCTCACCGCCACCCCCTATCAATAATCAGTGATGCTAACCCTGGCTTCAAATCTAACTGCTGGAAGCTGGCATACCACTCCCTTGGAATCGAACACATCAAAGCGGCGCCCGGCCACCATGAGACTAATAGACAGGTTGACCGAAAGATTGCCAACCTCAAGACCAGCTTATGGAACATGGTCAACCGACCCCAGACAAACTAGGAACCCCTCCTCGCTACGCTCGCAGCATACCTGAATGCTGGCTACTCCATAAACCTCAACATGTCCCCATACAAGGCAACGTATAGATGCAACTACCCCCTACTTCCGGTAACCCTCTTCAGGAATTCCCCAGTCCCCACCTGAGATGACTACCCCAACAGGGACCAAACTGATTGGAACTTAGCTTTCAAGACTGTGAAACAAGCCAGATACTGAAGTGCAACTACAGCAGAATGATGCAGGAGACCTCACAAGCCTATAGCTGGTAGAGAGTTGGTCCTGGGACATGGAGCACTGTTTGCATTGACGTCTTGGAGGAGCACGAAGCTACAACCTCGCCGGTGAGCACCACGCAAAATACTGGAATTCGATAGATTTGCCGAGAACTGCACAGTTAAGATGGATAGACGAACCTACCGGCAGGACACTGGTGTCTTCCACTATACCTCAGTAAAATCCTACCCCCCAAATGGCAACCAAAGATTTCCCTGGATGAGCCCAGACTCACCCTACTCCAATCCTACTACAAGAGAACCAAGAGTGTGATGTTGAGGAAATCTTGGACCACAGAAAACGATACAATGATAACGAATTCCTAGTGAAGTGGAAAGGATATCCACCCAGTGAAGACAGCTGGGAACCTCTAGAAGGTCTTGAGCACAGCATGGAGCTGGTAATGGAATGGTGGAACCACAACAAGGCAGAAACACCACCCAATATTCAACAGATCTCAATAGGAATCGCCAGACCAGCCAGGAGGTACTAGTTCACCAGGGATGCCTGATACCCACCAGTTAGGAGAAGAAGTCGATGAAGGACCAGCAAAGGAAAGCTTTTGGGCTGGTTACTTTGATAGTGAATTCAAATTGACAAGCAAGGAGGATGAAGCAGTGGAGGACACAGCACTTGACTACAACCTCTAGAACCTAATACCGCTCCATCTGAAACCATAATGATGTCAAACTATGTAGAACTTAGTGTAGGGCAGCGCTATTAGCTTGTGGGATTCTTGGTGAATCGCAGTACTATCCCATTATCTGAATATTTCTCTAAAATTTACTGCTCATACTGCGAAGAATGTGGGATGGTGCAAGTGACCTGTGAGGACAATGTTGCAGTGCAGAACTACTATGACATGCCCTGGTATGACAGTAGGTTTTTTGCTGGAGTTGCAGTTTGCACTTCTTGTTTGTCATCTGATTACGTGTTGGGCGATGATTTTCTTGAGAAGGAAGGTTATGGCAATGAGGATTTCTTGGAGAATATTGATGTTTGGGATTATTAGTTTTGTTTCGGGTTAAACAGTTGTCTTGTTTTGAGGAATGTAACCAGTACAGGTACTAGGTTATATTTTATGTTTGATTTGATAGTATCGTTTGATACTTGTTATGTTGCAAAGGTATTGCTTAATACTTTGAATGTTTTATGTTTTGTTTTACAATATCATTTGATACTTGTTATGTTGCAAAGGTATTGCTTGATACCTTGAATGTTTTATATTTTCTTTTACTGTATCGTTTGATACTAGTTATATTTCAAAGGTATCGCTTGATGCTTTGAATTGTTTATGTTATCGCTCATACTGAAAATAAGTGAGAACTTGTATTTGAATACCCCTGATTTCAGAATGGAAACAGCAGACTTCGACTGACAGCATTCCTAATTTACTTGGTTGAACGGTTACTTCTTAATCTCCTATTACGCCCCTTCAAAGCCTCTATTAGTCTATGCAGCACTTGCCTCTTGTCATGCAAGTAGGCCACCTGGTACTATCGTACTCGAAGTGTGATTAGCACTCTAGGTGTAAACACATTACAGATATAGTATAACAGAGGCACCCCGTAGAAGATAGATCCCGATGTTGCAACCACATCCAGAAACTTCAAACTAATAGCCAAAAGTTCACACAGATGTAAGAGTAAAGTAAGGGGTAAAACTTAATATGGTTCAGCCTGACACTTCACTAAATTAAGGTCTCAAGAGGATTGACTGTTGGAGTAGGAGAGTTCTCATATAGGTTCTCCAGTACTTTTATCTTATCCAAGAAACTCCCCCATCAGTTTACTCCAACTATTCGAGTATACCCTTGAGGGATACATGTCTCAACAAACTCTAGGTAGTGTTCACCTAATGCAGTTATCGTTTCAGTTGTGCATCTTCATTCTGCCTCCCTGAGTAAAAACCTCTTCACATTGATGCCTTACAAGTGGCTAACAGTCAAGGCACCTGGCGGGCTGGACTATCTATAACACCCTTCCCATATGTATTGATCTCTACGTGACCCCAGAAGTTATTATAAGCCTTTTATCTCTCTACTATTTACAATTCTAGGGCTTCTGGTGTCTTCCATCTGAGTTGATAGTCCGGTAGTGATTCAATTGGCACTGACCATAACCGCTATATCGGATCCACCTTATCTCTGCTAAGAAACATGGGTTTAGTGTCTCTGCACTTCCGTTACAGAGCCTATGGGGTTGGGGACAGGTCCGGGCTTCGTATGTGTAAAACCCTCCCTGTCACTCCGGCACCTACCAGGACTAGCTTCGGGACCCCAATGGTTAACCCCCATTAACTCTGCCTGTCTTGGTCTGTCTCACCCCAACAACTTGAAGGAGGAAGTCCACCTTCAACCCTATGTTCCCTTATATATCCTCTGAACAAATTGCAGTTGACCGGACAGCAGTGACGCATACGGTGTTGCAAGCAGGTCTCCAAAGATTCCACTTTGCTAGACTGCATACAACTTCCCAATCATTTGCTTACGACATCCGGGCCTGAAGGTGGGGCCGAACAGCCATGATAGGAATAATGTCTCCAATTTCCTGCCTTTCAGGAGCTGCGTAGCTAGCCCCCTAGCATCTTGCGGAAATACAGATTCACATGTTATGGGTGGCTTCACGCAACAAACATTGCGGTCATTTTTCCTGAACTCCTCGAGGGACTTCATGTTGAAAGGTAGGGTAACGCACAACTTTATACCAGGTAACCTAAGCTGCATGGCAGGGTAACCTGATCCTGAGAGCAGGATGACCACGTCTGCTGGGCAGGGGTTTTACCCTCTTGCACTGTCTATTGTCTTGCCAGAGATAGACCCTTTTAACCTTCCCCCTGTTACCTTGCTTAACAGAGTAACTGCCTCTTCAGATGTCCCTAAGTACACTAGCATCGCTCCTGGATGTAGCCAAGTACCTAAATACCTTGCCAGCCATTTCTGTTCATGTCGGAGCCTTCGCCACCAGGTGCCCATAAGTCAAGTACTTGCTTGCCTACCTATTCCTACCAGTCCGCCTCATGTCGGTCTGTATGGGTATAGGTTTGGGCTGCCATAGCTCCTGTATGCTGGGTTGTTGCACAGTTATGAGTCAGATGGTTAGTGTGGTAGGAGAAGCAAATATAAAAATGGCTCAGGAGACCTGAAAGGATGAACCCATCATACCATTATCATTAGATCCTTCTCACTATAACTTTACTATTCTATCTACTCATATAAAGTGGCTATATCTCTGAAATACTCTTCTCAGATTGTCATATAATAGAAGTCTTAAACGCTTTACTATAAATACAACAAACAGAAGAACAAGAGCCCTTGAGATTGAGTCCAAGGTATTGTCCCCTATGTCTAACATTACTAACCCGTAGCAAATATTATATTTATATTCTTCAATTACTATTAAGTTTTTACTTTTTTACTATTTCTTAATTCTTATTCCTATTACTTTTATATCACTCCTGCTAGCTTGAAACATCTGCTTTTATAATGAACTATTGTCTCTAACCATTTTTTGAAACTCAACTTAAGCTTGGTTTTCTATTCTTCATATTGGCTTACCAAATCCATTATTTCGTTTCAAGTTGCAAATTTTATTATCTGTCCTTTAGTAGTAAGTCAATTTGTCCTCAGCCTATTTGAATCCTGTTTGAGGTTCAAGAATCTCTATTGAGCCCAAAACAGAGATTTTCAAAACAAAACTATGAAAATCTATTTTTTATGAAATCTTATAACTAGAAGCATTTCAAGATATACAAGAATATTACAACTATGGTACTACTACTTTCAACTATAGATACTAAAGAAACAATAAAAAAAAAATATCTGCATACAAATACTTGTATTTTCCTCTCAGTGTTTCATTTTTATTTTTATTTTTTTAACTAACTTTTTTTGACCTTGTTCGCCTAATACCTGAGGTGATAATTATAGACAAAGTCCATTTCCTGGTCTCACGCCCTATCAACCTGCTATACTGCCCTGGCTCTAATACCTTCAGACTGTACTAACTTGGTGTAACTACTCATAATATCCTGATGTTCGTGAAAACGACCAGGCTTGCATCAGGGTGTATTAGGGTGCATTGGGATGTATGTAAGCAATTATTATTGATTGAACTGCCAAGGGGTAAACAGAGTAAATATCAGAGTATCATGGACCTTGTAATGTCGATACAGATAGTATGATTAACGCAAGCAAACAGTATACAGCAGAGCAAAGGAAGAAGAAGAAAAAAACGGAGAGGAGGAGAGTAGAAGGAAGCGGAAACAGGAAATATGAAAGCTAGAAATTGAAATTATTGCCCCCATCATCTGCAATACAGGCTTTAATCTATAAAGACCTTGATTCAATATGGTGATTTACCCGCTCTTGTGGATAGTTTCTCCACTCCTACTTGTTATACTGGAGAAAACTATAATATACTAAATCAATAAAAATGAATATGATAAAAAGGGTAATAAAACTTACTTGTTCTAGTACTCTGCAAATGTCTTGGGCTATCATTCAAGGTCCAATCTGTTCATGAAGCTTATACTTAAGGTCTATCCAAATCGTCTCAACAGGATTTAGGTCCGAACAGTTAGCTGGCCAAACCAACTTCTTATATACCAATCTTTCCCAACATAAATTATAATAATAGTTGCTATATGCTGGAGCATTATCCTCCATCCTCATGATATCATACTCAGGAAAGTCTTGTATAGCCTGTTGTGTAAATGAATACACAAGCAGTGTCAAAATTCTTTTACGATAGATACAACAATCTATTCCTCCTTTCCGATCAACCTTCTGAACCTTGAGTTCAGGTTCTGGAAATGATGCTGGATGTCCCATTAATAATTTATTTCTATTTTCTCCTACTTCGTAGTCATATCCTCTTTACAGAACTGCAGTGGTATCCTTTGGTTGCTGCAAGGATTTACCAGATGATGCATACATATAATATGGAAGTTGATTTTCTTAATTGTATTTATTAGCTTTTATATACATTAAAGCAATTATTTTAATAATAATAATAATAATAATAACCTAAACTACATACCAGACTTGCCATATATGATTGCTGCCCAAAACATTACTGTTGCCCTCGGGGCAAACTTTCGTTATATGTTTTGAGGCTTATAGGCCTCTCCAGCATGGCCTAAAACACTATGTGCATGGCGCCAACGGAGATTACCAGTCTCAAAGTCAGATTCATCTGTAAACATGACCTGCTTCCAGTTCTAGTCTTAATGTAAATTGCAAAAGGCAACCTTTGCTGCCTTTTGGGCTGGATGGAGAGATGGTTTGGTTGTGGACTTTCAACAATGAATCTTGTTTGCAGCTAGTACTCTGGATACTGTTTGTCTGCTAATATCTAAATTGGCTATTATATTAATTATTATTTTAGTTATATGTATATAATAAGAATATGAATTAATTATTCAATTATTTAAATATAAACTTACCGGCCTCAGCCAGTTTCATAAAAGTCATACAACAATGCTCAGCATCCTTCAGTACTGTATTAACCAAGTGACACTTTTCAGCCTCCTTCAGAACCTCATTTGACCCCTTCACAGAAGTGGGCAAGGGAATGTGGTTCTCTATCGCACAGAGATCTGAGATGCTATTTTTGTGTACTCATTGTCGTGCTGTTCAGATGATATTTGAGCAAGTACTGATTAAAACACCAGTTTTGTCTGATATCTGCTGTAAGGTTATTTTTTGCGCACTGTCCAACATCGTATATCCCATAATTTGTCCTCGTTTGGTCAATGATGTTGTCCGACCTCGTGGTGTTGGCATTCTGAATCAATATTGAGATACTTGAAGATTTTTGTTGACGTTACAGTATCTACTGCTCATCCCTTAATTGTGTTGCTGGTCACTTTATTTATTTCCTGACTAATTTACAATATGTTCACTTCTAATTAGTTGCTCCCTCAAATACCAGCTAATGCACCCTCATGCACCCTAATGCAAGCCCGGTCGTTTTCACAAACGTCAGGACATTACGAGCACAGTTGGAGGGTGCAATTTGTGTTTTGCAGTTCCAGCATTTTTAGCATTTTAGAACCCCGCGGGCAACCAGACGCACCCTTAAAAATCTGGAAAATCCTTGTTCCGGTTTTAGTCCCCACCAACCATACCTCAATCCTCTCCTCGCCAGCTTGCCTGCCCTGCAAACCCTCCGTTTGATAGTATCAACATCACAAACAATGACCGAACCCACTCTTGTCGAGTCTTCACGCACTTCTCGTTCAATATACCCTAAACCGAGCGCATTTTCCTTATCCCACTTCTCCGTACGCATAAACCGACCCCCCTTGGTCAAGCTTCCTGTTGGAAACTAACGGCGGTGAATCTATAGACCGCTGATTTTATCGTAAAGGACTTCATAGAGGGTCTTACCAGCTCCGCAATTCCCGCGAACCGTCGGTCGGGAGCAAATTTCGGCAGTATCATTACTCTCCATCCATCCCAGTCCTGTGAGTAGTTCGATGGCTAAAACGTTGCGCAGCACCAACCTTTGACCCCAAACCCTACATCCGCACTTTCGAAGGGGCTCTAGAGCAGCTGAAAGACCTGGATGAAGACCTCTCAGCCAAAGAGTCTGAACTTAAAGAAGGTGTGCGAAGGGCAGAGATCGACCACGCCCGCACCATCGATCGCTTAAGTCTCAAATTTAACACCACCCTGTCAGAGTTTCAACGCCTCGACAGCAGCATCACCGATGGCGGGGGCATGGCCTCTAGGATTGGTGGACAATTGGAGCAGCTAGAGAAGCAACATCAGCGGGCTGCAGATGCGAAGTTCTTAATACAATGCTATATCGAGTTTAGCCGTGGAGATACCTCTCGATTAGAAAGGCTGCGGCGAACCCCCTGGGTTGAGGATAGTATCAAGTGTGCCGTTGTAAGCCGGCAGTTGGGCTTGGTTGTTAAAAGGAACGAGGGACCAGCCAGGCCGGGGACAAAGGAACTGATCGAGGCCTTCTCCGAAAGCCTTGAGCAGGATTTACTGAAGCAATTTGATGACGCATATCGGGAGTTTAATGTGCCGGCCATGAAGGGCTGCGCCAAAGTCTTGCATGACTTCAATGGTGGAGCATCAGTGATCAGCAATTTCTTGAATCAAATGGACTTTTTTATTGCAGCCGGCAAGATCAATGCTGGCGAGGTTGTCATAGAAGATGACCTCAAAGAACAGTTATCAGATCCCGATGCAAATCCTCCGGGTCTAGACCCAAGTCTGCTAACCCTAGTTCATGAAATCCGGGACGTGCTGAAAATGGAATCAGAAACTATCAAAGAGGTCTTCCCATATCCCGAGGCAGTCCTGGGCATCTTCTTGCAAAGAGTTTTTCAACAGTCCTTGCAACAACGACTGGAGATGGTACTAGAGCACGCTTCTAATATCTCTGCTCTCGCTTTCTTGCGCACATTACAGGTTTCCAGAGCGCATGTCATGGCGCTGTCAGATGATTTGAAGGCTCACGGACTCACAGAACATCCTGGGCCGTTGAGCTCAGGGACGACGATGCTTTTGGACCAGAATGTTGAAGAACTATTCGCACCATACCTCCAAGATAGAGGATATATGGAGAAGGAAAAGGAAAGCCTGGAGCAGCTATATACAGGGCTTCTACTCAAATTCCACATGTTCCATGTTTGTCTCTCCCCACATACCCAAAAGTTCCCAATCTTATAAAAACAGGAACAACGCAAGGAGCAGAAAACTCTCGGAGTCCTCGACCGACTCAGGAAGTCCCGAGAACGAGCCATAGAAAAAGTCCTCGAAAGTGAGCTTGCGAAGTCACAAAGCGACGCGCTCAGCAAGATCATCGGCTTCGAGCGTAAAGCTGGGAAAGATAATCATCTCTCCGACGTACCCCTATCCGATGCGGATGGGAAATTAAACGTCGAATTTCCAAAGAGAATGCTCAAGTGGCTTGCAGAAGCTGTAGGAAGAAGTCTGGAATTGAGTTCGCAGGCTGATACGTGCGATCTCGCTTTCCCCGAGTGAGAATTTGGGATACTAATGAGCGCAGCCCGAGGGACGTGTCCGTAATGCTGAATATCCTGGTCGAGAATATGAGGACTATGTATTTAGATGTCGCTCTAGACGTGTTTGTGCTCTTATCCCCACCCTGAATCGCCCACTAATACTCCTCTCTGTAGCGCCATTGAGACCGCCGAAGCTCAGACAAAAGGTGAACCGGATCTATCATACCTACAAGAGCTGAAGCCCGCTACCATAATAATGCACCTAATGTTCGCATTCATAAACACAGCTCTGACCCCACTATCGCAGACCTCGCTAACAATCAAACGAGAAATGGTAAAATTGACTAATACTACACTCTCCGCATTGGAACAGAAAGTGAATGGAGTGATTCAGAGGACTATCGATAGTACGACCCCAGCCCCCAAGAACCCTTCTGTAGCCTCCCGCTGACTAATTACTTAGTTGTCCTTGCCCACATAACCCTCCTCCTAAGTCAGCAGCGCAAAGCAGACTTCAAACCCCGCGACGACGAAGTTCGCTTAACAACCCTCCAAACTCCCGTAAGTATCTCCTCCTATTACCTTACCCAATGCACGTCACCCAACTAATCAAGGAACCAAGACCTGCATCTCAACAACAACCTTCCTCGCAAAACTAACCCAAACTGCCACCGCCTCCCTCGACGGCGCAAACCTCGCCCACTTCCTCACCGAAATAAGTCACGGCTTTCGCACCGCCCTGCTAGAGCATCTCAAACGCCACGCGGTGAACCAAGCTGGCGGTATAATGCTCACCAAGGACCTAGCAAAGTACCAAGAAGTCGTGAATTCCTGGAAGATACCCGCTCCGCGGGATGCATTCGAGATAGTCAGCGAGATCGGAACGCTGTTTGTCGTGAGGCCTACAGCAGTGAGGGACAGAATGAGGGATGGGGTGCTAGCTAAGGTGAAGCCGCAACTTTTGAAGCCGTATTTGAGTCGCAGGGAGGATTATGCCTCGGCAGGGATTGAGAAGACGGTTTGTTACACCCCGGCGATGCCTAAGGTTGGGCCTGGTGGCTAACTCTTGATGCAGTTAGCGAGTGAGCTCTAGAGTTGCAATGCTCTGTGCGAGGAATGTGTTGGGTGATATACGTTTCTAGTACACGACCTCGTGGCATGCGTGGGATTGGAAAATACCTACATTTTGGAACTAGTAGCACTCATGGATGATCACTCGGTATTTCACTACTAACCGGCCCCGGGATCGCGGATCCCAACCTTCTTTTCTTTTATGATACATGCACTCAAATGATCTCACAAACCCGGCAATCCACAAGGGAGCTCGAGTATACACCTCTCCCCAACCTACCTGTACCTGCAATCTTCATGAACAACGACCTTCAATATCTCTATCCTCCCCCACACCCACCTAGCGCGTACCCCGGGGGGGGGGAAGAAAAAAAAGAAAAAAAAATCACACTTCAATATAACCTGCCCTCTCCCCACGTAGTCCCCTCCTCCGTCTTCCACACTCGCACGTCCGATAAGCGCAACCTACCCGCTTCGACCGCGTTCCAGCGCCGCTCCACATCATCACCTATCAGTACTTCTACCCTAATTCACGATGCAACACCCAACCTGCCCCTACACGATCGATCTCTACTGCACAGTCACACCACTAGACTCAACACAATCCTAGTCCCATCTCGAGTAGCCACCGGTGAATGAAGGTTTCTAACGCAATACTGCATCTATCACTTAAACAACTTCTGCGTTCCCGGGATCTAAGCTACTCTGGCCCGAATAGGTTCCATCTGCTTAGGCATTTCTGGGGCCTCACTGGTCCGTGAGCGGGTAACGGCTGGAAGTACCGCTCCTTCGGTAGGGTTTGATTTGCTGCTGCTGGCGCACTGACGGCAAGTACGAGTGCAAGGAAGGATACTATGAAACTCCAAGCGTTTCACAGATTACAAACAAAACCCCACGCACAGGCACTGCGTAGGCAATGAGAAGGATAATCTCCGGTGGAAATGGGTTTCAATTTTGAAGCTATATAGAAAAGAGGAAAAGGTAATTGAAGACCCGACTCAAATGCCGAGTCGTGTGTATATGTTTTCGCCGGTTGAACGATCAAGACACCCAGACCCACGCAAACCCTAAACCCAATAAAAGACAAATGAATGAAAAATAAAAATGAACCCATGATTTCGTGAAATTTTTCAAACGCCGATGTTGAATCTCTCCATACACCAAACCCTGCCCAGAGCCTCTAAAAAATTTTGTCAGGGAGACTCATGTTGAACTAAGCCTGATGCTTGGCACGGAACTCCTTGGCTGCCTTGACCATTATGTCCAAAGCGGCACGGGTCTCGGGCCATTGGCGGGTCTTAAGACCACAGTCGGGATTAATCCAGAGCTGCTCTGGCTTGAGGAATCTATAATAGTTGTCAGTGATTGTTTATGCAACCAGGTGTTGAAATACCTACTGCAACATCTCCTCGATACGGGCCCTGATCTCTTCCTGTGGCGGGACACGAGGGGAGTGGATATCATAGACACCGGGGCCGATGTGTCTCGGATAAGCCTCATCCTCAAAGACCTTCAATAGCTTAGCATCAGACTTAGAGTTCTCGATAGATAAGACATCAGCATCCAAAGCGGTAATAGCGTGAAAGAAGTCTTGGAACTCAGAGTAGCAGAAGTGAGAGTGGATCTGAGTGACATCTTTGACGCCAGTCGTGGCAAGACGGAAAGACTTAACGGCCCAGTCGAGGTAGGCGTCACGCTCCCTTCCAGAGCGGAGGGGAAGACCCTCACGGAGAGCGGGCTCATCGACCTGGATAACATTGACACCAGCAGTCTCAAGATCGACGACCTCGTCACGTAGAGCAAGGGCAAGTTGCTCAGCCTGCACAGACTGGTGAACATCATCACGGGGGAAAGACCACCTCAAGCAGGTGATCGGGCCAGTTAGCATGCCCTTCACTATTGCGGCAGTCAGCGTGATATCCAATTTTTAAAAGATATTTGCCAACTTACTCGGCTTGCTAGTAATAGAGGCAGCATACTTGGACTCCTTGACGGTCATGGGAGCCGGCCTAGAAATATCGCCGACAACAATCGGGGGACGGACACAACGGGATCCGTAAGATTGAACCCATCCAAAGTTCGTGAAAACATAACCAGTGAGCCTCTCACCAAAGTATTGGACCATGTCGTTACGCTCCGGCTCTCCATGGACAAGAACATCAAGGCCAAGGGCCTCTTGTTCTCTCACAACAAGCTCAATCTCCTTTTCGATGAACCTCTCATACTCAGCCGCAGAGATATCACCCTTACCAAACTTTTGCCTGGCAACACGAATTCCCTTGGTCTGGGGAAAAGATCCAATAGTAGTGGTGGGGAACAACGGAAGACCCAAGTGCTCTTGTTGAGCCGAGATACGCCGAGTGAATGGAGATTGGCGCTCGTACATGGCTGCGGTAACCTTAGACTGACGCTCCTTAACAGCAGGGTCATTGGTGCGTGCAGAAGTAGCACGGGAATGCATGGAAGCCGCGTTGGCATCAAGCTCAGTCTTGACAGATGCAGCTCCTTCAGTAACAGCTTTGGCAATGATGGCAACCTCCTTAGCCTTCTCAGAGGCGAAGGCGAACCAGTCGGCAACCTCAGCTGGGAGGTTCTTCTCACTAGCAAGAGTGTGAGGAGTGTGCAGAAGAGAGGACGAAGTAGCAACAACGACCCTATCAGCTCCCAAAGCATCGATCGCCTTCTCAACGATGGCGATGGCTTCCCGAAAGTTGGTCTTCCAGATATTTCGTCCGTCTACAACACCTGTAGACAGGATCTGGCCGGGAGCGAGAGCGGTAATGACGGCGTTGAGTTGCTCGGGGTTGCGGACAAGGTCAACATGAATGGCAGAGACGGCAGTCAAGCTGGAGAGGACGTCAATATTGTGGGCAATGTCACCGAAGTAGGTAGCGACAGTGATCTTAGGGATCGAAACCCCAGCGGCGGCAATCTTAGCGTATGCAGTCTTGAAAGCAGCCTTAACCCTAGAGGGCAAGTCGAGAACGAGAACAGGTTCGTCGATCTGGACGGCCTCGGCACCAACCTCCTTGAGCCTGGTCAAGAGTTCAATGTAGGTAGGGAGAAGGCTCTCAAGCAGGGTGATCGGATCGACAGATGCGCCACGGTCCGGCTTGCCTAGATGGAGGAAGGAGACTGGGCCAACGAGGACCGGGCGGGTGTTGACGCCCTGGGCTTTTGCCTCAAGAAATTCACGGACGGGCTTAGGATCAGCAGCAAGGGAGAATGTCTGGTTGTCCTGAAGAGTGGGGCGGACATAATGGTAGTTCGAATCAAACCATTTCACCATTTCCTATAACAATTGTTAGCAATAGTCCCCCACTTCGTATAATTGCTCCACACTCTGCCACACGGGAATATGCAAGCCCAATCGATGCTCTAAACTAATTCTAATTGTGGGTATGGCCACAATATGGCAATGACAATACGGGATGGAATACTAACCAAAGCGGGAACATCGACAGCAGGACTCGAATCAGTAGCAGCCCTCTGAAGACCTCTGCCCATGGCGAAGAACTCGTCAAGAGCAGGAAGGTTATATTTCCTATATCTACTGGGGACGGCCTATAGAGTGTTAGTGCAGGAATTGCACGGTAAAGGGTGATAGCGGGCCCAAACATTAAATAGCTGAATGTGGTCCAAGACATGATCGTAGTAAGAGAAATCGTTGCTAGCAATAGTTCCAGCACCGGCATCCTTCTGAATCTTCCAGTGAGAGGCGCGGAGGTTCTTTCCGGTCTGAATGAGCTCGTCGGTGCTGATCTTGCCAGCCCAGTATGCCTCAGTCGCTTTCTTAAGCTCGCGATTTCCTACAGGAAAATTAGATACAATGCCCGACAAAATATCGATTAGGAATTAGAGGATGAACAAACCTCCCATACGAGGGAACCCAAGAACAGAGCTAGAAATCCCAATTGAATATCAGCCAATTGCTATCAAAGGATGAACCAAGATGAACATTTCATCTTCCGGAAGGATTTTCTCCTTTAACGAAAACTTACGAGGTAACCATTGTGAAAGGGTATTGGATATTCTAGTGTCTTAGAATGGGACGCTTGAGATGGTAACGAATTTGGGAGTGATGCAAAATATTTTTGAGGAGCCCGCAATGGAAGTGGTTGAAAGATAGGACTGGTGAGGAGAACGGCAAGCAGACTGAGGAAAGGCAAGAGAAGGAAAAAAATTGGGGGGNTCATAGTAATCAATCTTCAAGAGTAACCCTACATCCATCGTACTCTGGTAGAGCAACGGGATGGGGTACTTTTACCCATCCTCCCCGCCAAGCTTACAAAATCCGACATCGGCAAAGGGCACAAGCGTGTTTATTCTTTTCTTTTTCTTCTTCCCTTAAAATTTCTCTCACCAGACACCCCCCCCGCTGCTGATTTCGCCATTCCTACCGCTCCTCATAACCAATCATAGTAATCAATCTTCAAGAGTAACCCTACATCCATCGTACTCTGGTAGAGCAACGGGATGGCACCGAGTCAGCAGAGCAGCAACCAACCTCTCACCTCCACCAACGAACAACAAACTCGTCAATCTCTGCTTGTGGCCAATAGACTAGCTTTGGTCCTTTGCAGTTGTCGTTCAGTCCCCAGTATATCCAATTGCCGAATATCGGTAATATCCTCTGGCTACATTATCAATGTTTGGTTCGGATTTGCAAGATCTGTTCCTGCAGTTCCCGTCATCGCGGAAACACCGAGCCACGAGCGAATATCCATGCTGCATGCAGAAGCTGTATCCTGGACCTTCGCGCGGTGTTTATCGTTATGGTAGGGTTCTGGAAGATCTACGGATGGCGGTGTGTTTGGGTAGCACTCGGGTCCCGATTTCTGGCGGTTTAGACACCCCCTGTATTGTACAGTGCTTGACCGTCTTGTGAGAATTCTTTTGACCACCGTTCGGCCATTCGCTGCAGGCGGATAGAGCAGTGGAAATACCCAAAAGATCAGTAGATATTTACCCTCCCTGCTCTTCAGATAGATACTCCAGTACTGGAAATTGGATCGCTAGAAACTTAGAGGAATGTGCCCCCGTCGATCGTGTCGCGCGATGTATGATATGAGATTAACCTTACAACCTTCCGCCCGTCCGTTTGCACCAGACCCAGCTGCGGGCATGGACGATCACTCGCAACCTGAGGGACCAGTAGGGAGTATGATAGGGGTCGTTTGGTGGCGCGACCGGGGTCCAAAACACGCCAACCAATATTACGGGAGCTTGAGCTATCATTACCCAACCACCGTCGGCGGAGGCAGCGCGGAGGGGAAAAAAACAAAAACCCGCTACAATAGCACGCGGATAGAAAAAGTCGGAGTTTTCATTTCTTCTTTAATCCCCTGAGAATAGTGAGGCATGGAATGTTCTTTCCCTCGTGGTATGATACCCGTCAAGACCAGTGTTTTCTGTACAGGAAAAAATACTCGTGCCAAGGGTGTGGCTTGCAGCCACACCCCCCGGCTGCTCGCTCGCTCGCAACATGGGGCACTCTTAAGGGAGTGCCCGCCAGCTCAACATGACTTGCCAGCTCAACATGACCTATGGTTCAACACAACTTTTTGTGGCTCAACATTGTGGCTGAATACAACAGTGTGGCTGAATATGTCAGAATTAGTCTATAGTACTAAACCTTCTAGTTTGCATTTATTTTTCCTAATCTCACTTGCTTTTTAATACTTTTAATAATAAGTTTTCCAAATTTTTTTTTTATAGGCTTGAATTTTCCCCCTTTTTTTCAAGTATAATTGAACCTCATCCAGAAGAGACTTTTACTTGGCTTATTCAATTCTCCAGCTTACATTTTTAGCTTGTTGTAGCTGTTTTTCTGCCTTTTCCAACTCTGTATCTTTCTGATCTTTTACTATTTGATGAGCTTGTGAAGCATGAAAAATACCTCCTTTTTTGATTTGCCTTTAGTTTTGTGCCTTATATCTTGTAGTCCTTACTTCTTCCACTCCCTGAGTATGTTCCATATGTTCCCTTGCTAAAGCTCATAATTGAGCTTGAGCCTACCCTACTTGTAATACCATTTTTGGTTTTTTCTGAAAGGTTGGTGGTTGGTTGCTAGCATTCTTTTGTAATTTCTTACACCTTCATTTTAGGCTACAAACAGTACGAGAAACAGTAGCGTTGCATCCTCTTGGAAGTGTGATTGGGTTGGTTTGAGGCATAATAGTCTCTTGTAACTTCGATATAATAATATTTGAATTATAGAAGATAAGACTAGTAGCTATAAAGGCAGGTGGGATTGTTGTTGACTTGAAGGTCTATTGTCAGATAGAGTTGATGGAATCAGAAACACTATCTTGTCAAACTCACTACAACCTGTATGAGTGGCTGCTTTGATAGCCTCAGCATGGTAATGCTTATAGAGGTAAAATACTATAATATCAAGAGGCTGAAGAAGATGGTTGGTATGGAGAGGCAGACAAAAGATAATAATTTTATACTAAACACAAAAATCAATAAACTGTTTTGTAAAGTGGAATCCAAAGCCATCAAGAAATAAAAGATAATAAGTACCAACTTTCTGCTGTTCAATAAGCTACTCAAAAAGGAGTAACTATTTCATTGACAAGATAACCTTACTGGATCTAGTTTTCAAAGTTCCAATAAGATAATTATCTAGTATTGATGTTGCTGTATATCAGGACTGCTAGTGAATAACAGCAGGAATGATAACCAAAGATGGTAAAACTGCTGTATCACTACTGATTGTTTCATGAACAGAAATAAGTTCTCAGCTCATTGAACTTACCAAATATGACTATTATGAGGCATATTGGATAACAATCCACTGGTCACGTCCAATACCAATTCTGAAGCCAGTTTTATAAAAATTATAGCAATCTCTAGTCTGAATGCTATATCGATCCGCAATAGCAATCAGGAAAAAAAAGGATGCATCCCATGGGTCACTATTGTATTCAGATACAACTGATATTGGTTTTGTATCCTCAGCATACTGTGTGCTCAGGTATCTGTTCCAATGCCTGCTCACATCCTGGTATTGATTGCAATCCCCTTTTACATTCTGGCAATCTGAGTGTGACTAGACTCACTTAGATCCTGATATAGGGTTGCATCAGATCCATATCCAGTCCACATCAAGGTAATTTTCCAGAACTCTATTCAGAACTATACCTTGTATGTCTTGGCAAGGATGTCACCAGGTCACCGTGAGGCAAGCAAGGATTCTGAAATTTTATTTTTCTATATGGACAGATTCTATTTTTAGCTCTTTAATATTGCAGTAGTAAGAATGGACCTATGTTCTACTCTGAATCTGAGTGATAGCTATGGTCCAATGGTGGATGCAGTACTGGCCTGGGCACTTTGTGGTAATTTCACATGACTAACAACTTTACAAGACGTTTCTAAACCTTTATCTACAACACAACTCTACTACAAATAGAGATACTACTAATAACAGCTCCATGATTACTCCCAGTATGCTATCTTATTCGATTCTATAAGGTATGGTCTAATCTATTGGCTACTATGGATTTCATTACCTGAAACATAGCCAAGTTCCAAGACCATGGCCAGCTGTTCTGAGAGTAGTCTGCTCTTGCAAGGTTCTGATATCGGCTAAATTTGATAACAGATTCCTCAGGCAGCCTTTGGCCATGATACTTCATACTCTACAGTACAGGTCTACTTAGTGTCAGTTTTCTAGTAGTCTAAAGAACATCTACCAGATAGTATTATTAGTGGAGCTACAGGCTATCATGAATAAGGTCTTTTCTGGCAAGGTTTTAGTGAGGTTCTGACTATGGTCAGGCTTTGGCACTAGGTTACTAGGGGATCCTTACGGTATGCTACTCTATACTCAACACCGCAGGTCTATTCGACAGCAGGTTTCTAGAGACGGAAAGGTTGTCTACACACAATCAATATTAGTAGGTTTACAGCCTATTATCAGGGGAGTGTTTGCCGGCATTGCTCTGACTATGTACTGATTTTGACCCCGGATTTCTTATATGTTCTTTGGCTACAGCTCGCCATAGTTTGCACTATGAACCAAGAGGACACCAGCTTTCAAATTACGTAAAGAACATCTACTCGGGGGCAATATTGGCAGAGTTATAGCCTGTTATGAAAGTGGTCTTAGTGTCTGGATTCTGACTTTGTACTGATTTTGATACCAGACTTCTCCAGGGGTGTCTTTGGCTACAGCCCTTGATATGTGTAGCATAGTAGAACGACCCAACATACATGAGCTGTGGCAGCTAGAACCTACATCTATATGGAGAGCTATGAGGCAGACGGGTAGGAACTGGATGGGCAAGTAAGTACTTGACACATGGAGACCTGATGGCCTGGGCTCTGACATGAACAGAAATAGTAGACAAGGTAGCGGGGTACTTTGCTAGGTTGAGGAATGATGTTAACATACTTAGAGACCTCTGAAGGAGGGGTTACCCAGCTAGGCTAGGTAACGGGAGAAAGGTGAAAAGTGTCTATCCCCTGCAACGGAATAGACAGTGTAACAGGGTAAAGTGACCATATCCACTGGACATGTTTACCCTGCTCTGAAGATCAGGTGACCCTGCCATGCGGCGCAGGTTACCCTGTCTAAAGTCCTGGGTTACAGTCCCGTTCAATAGAAAGTCTCTCAGTCGGTGTGGGAAAAATGACCAGAATGATTGTCACATTTTTTTTTTTTCCATGGGAGACTCGAGTGAATGTGCTGTGGGTAGGAGTTTTTGATGTACATTTTAAGTCTCAATTGTACATTCAGGGCAAAAAAAAAACTAAAACTCAACAGCTTAGTTTAATGAGTAACAGAAGGGTTGTCAAATTCAGTACCACGGTGGCGACTCTGCGCAATAGGTACAAGTACGAGATGTATGGAAGAAAATTACTTGATGGAAGTAGTGTTATGCTCGTATTCCATGACCCCCGTCCCATCCATACTGATCAACCACAAAAAAGCGTCACTGCCACCTAACCCGGTAGTCAACTCCTATCATACCCGAAGAAACAAGGAGCCCACC
>PYWC01000014.1:2345935-2436712 GCA_003182015.1 Tuber magnatum
GGGAGTTTCTGGCATAAGATAAAACTACCTGAAAGTCTATGCGAGAACTCTCCTACTCCAACAATCAATCCTCTCGAGACCTTAATTGAGTGAAGCGTCAGGCTTAACGATATTAAGTTTTACCATCTACTTTACTCTTACATTTGTGTGAACTTTTGGCGACAAGTTTGAAGTTGTTTGGTGCCGTCGCAACCTTGGGATCCATCTTCCTAGGGGTGCCCCCGTTACAGTCGCACCATTTCCCTTGCCTTTCCTGTGGCTGCTGAACCCTTTCTTGAATCTCTTGCGAAGTTCCTTCCTATCCCTCAACTCAGAGCTCACTGCTAGGGTGTATGGCTTGATTATAAGAATCTACACCAGACCAGTTTGTTCATAGATTAAACCCGTAATTGATCTCCAATGGTGACAACCTGGTGGATGGTGACGGCGAGCTGTTGTATCCATACTCCGCAAGGGGTAGTAGCAAAACCTAATCATACTACTGGTAGAGGCAGTAACTACGCAAGTACTGCTACAGTGTCAGATTAACCGTCCGAGTTTGTCTATCAGTTTTGGGTTGGAAAGCAGTTGAAACATTTAGTTTCACTTGCAACATGTGCATCAGACTTATCTAGAACTTGGATATCTATTGGCTATCACGGTCAGAGGTCATTGACCCTAAGAGTCTATGAAGGCCCCCAGCTTCCTTCACGAGTACCAAGGCAAGCTCCTTGATCGGTGCCTCAGTAGTCAGAGGTATGAAGTGTGCCAGTTTCGAAAATCTGTCTACAATGACCCAGATCTTGGTATACCCTTCTGACTCTGGCAGCAGTACAATGAAGTCCCTTGAAATGGCTATCCAAGGCCGTATCGGAATATCAATAGGTTCTAGGCGACCAAACCTCTTGTGCCTGATGGACTTATTCCTTTGGCAAACATCATATGTTCGCATGTAGTCGGTGATGTGCTCATCTATCAGAGGCGAATAGAGGTTAGGCCTAACCGTGACAGTAGTTTTGTAAGTCCAGAAGTGTGCGGGGATTTGGGAGTCATGTTCAGCCTCCATGATTGTCTGTAACTGATTCTGACCCTTGGGAAGACACCGCCTGTTCTTGCACAGGAGTAAGCCCTTTTCCGTCGTGAAGTGTTGGTCAACCTCATTATCACCAGGAGCCATTGCCTTCGGGATCCTTAAGTATTGCTGGTCCAGTTTTATCACTACCAGCAGTTGATCTATGGAGGAAGATAGGAGCCAAAATCCTTGGCACACTTGCAACACCGCTGGTTGCAAGATGTTCAGTTCCTGGCTCCGAACCTACTGTCCATGGTGAAAAAACAACTGTAGTGGACAATCACTCCCCCTTTCAGGGCGCTAGTGCCTACACCGCGACAAACCATCTCCCTTCTCATTCAACCGCCGTTCTTCATAAATGCCCTTGAGGTTAAACAGTTGCAGGAACTCAACCCTGCAGTGCAGCCTATGGTTAAGGACCTTGGTACTATTAAAGTACTGTATATTCTTAGGCTCTGTATAGATCAGCAATTGGTCTGCTACCATGCATATTTGATGATGCCATTCCTGGAATGCCGTCATGATGGCAGTCCTTTCCTTGTCACAGATAACACAATTAATCTCTGCTAGGTGAAACTTCTGACTATGATCGGCCACTGGATGCCGCCTCTCTTCTTCACAGAACTGGGAGAGGACCACTTCTAATGCAATGTCACTAGGGCCGGTTTCCAGCCCGGTTAGCCATTCTGTGTCAAAATGTGCTAGGTTAGGTTTGGACATAAATGCTTCCATCCAATGGTTGAAGGCCTGCTCACAAGCGGGTGCCCATTTCCATCGGACATCTTTATTTGTCAAGTCCTACACGGCTTTCACTATCTAGCTGAAACCCTCTATGGACTGATGATAGAAGTAGCCCAAGCCCACCAAGCCTTGAATGCCGATGATGCATGTCAGAGGTGCGCAATCGCTGATTGTCTGCACCTTCTCCCACTACATAGATATTCCCATATCCGCAATCCTGTATCTGCGGGATTCAACTTCCTGTTGGTGGAAACTAGACATCTTTATGCTTACGCATGGTCTGGCTTTTTTGCAATTTCTCCACTACAGGTCTCACCAGCGCTACATGCTCTGTCCTGGTTTCAGAGTAGAGCAGGATACTATCACTGTACACAATGACTGCTTCATCTGGGAGGTCACTGGAGGACCTTCTTTATGATGCTCTGGAAAGTAACTCTTGTGTTACATAACCCAAATGGCTGGATTGTGTATTCATGCAGTCCCTATCTTTACTGGCAGGTCATGTTCTATTCCTGGCATTCAGCCATCCTCTAAAGGTAGTAGCCATACTTCAAGTCCAACTTAGTGAACATAGGGGCCTTTCCCAACCTATCTTGCAGTTCGTTCATCAGTGGGAAAAGGATACTTACTCTTAATCTTGATTTTGTTCAGCCTCTCGGTAATCCATTACCAGTCTTAATATACTATCTGGTTTTGGGAAGAAGAGGATAGGGGCTCCTGCAGAGGAACTAGATCGCCACGGCATTCCAGTTCCCAGCATATCGTTAAGACATTCCAGGAGCGCCTTGAGCTCCTTTTCCGATAACGGATAGATAGGCCCAAACAGAGGTTGAGTCCCGGGTTGTAACCCGATCATATGGTCATACTTTTAGTACTCTGGCAATGCCTTAATCTGCTCTTGACTGAAGATATCACCATAGTTCTTGTACCCTGAGAGCAGCTTGACCGTAATGTCGGTACCTTCCTCATCGGGGAATTCTACAATGCGCAATAGGTACACATTACTAGGGTCTTCGGCTATTAAATCTTCCTCCGTCATGAACACTAACCACTGTCGCACTGCTAGGCAGTTTGCCCTGCAGAAATCTGAGTGCCCAGTTAGTGATCCTGTCTTCCAATCTATGCCAGTGTTATGGTCCTTCAATCAAGACCTAGGTAGGTAATAATCCATCTTGGCGTCAGGCATGTCTGTGACTTCAAAGCACATCTTATTATGGTGGTTGTCTATCCTCATCTCCAATGACTTGGTATAGTGCAGACTTGACCCAGGAATGTGATTACCGCTTGCATCGCTTATCGGCATGAGTACCTTTCGCCCTCTACAAGCCGCCCGGATATGCTTAACCTATTGCCTACTAAGAACTGGCCCGTTGCTCCACTATCAACCAGTAGGAGCGCTTCAGCACTTAGCCATCTAGCTCCAATTGTTCAGTCTAACTCTACTCGTAGGTGAATAGACTTGGTATGATGAGCCAAGTTGTCACATTCCTGCCTCTTTCCTTGTTTCAGGCAGTTAGTCATCTTGCCTTCACAATTTTGGTCTCTTGCCATTCGACACAAGAGCAGGCGCAACAGGTCAGTAAATGTTAAGGGATTGGGATTTACTTTATCAAATTGCTAGGGTGTTTGCTACCACCCCAGCATGGTTTTGGGTACCAAAGCCTACTCAGGTGAACTGCGAAACAATACTGTTTATTTGATCAAGTTATGCTTAAACCAATTCCGCTTGTACTAAAGATAACCATTTTCCAAAGTTGGGTTGAGGTCTACCATTAAACCAGTTCCAAGCCAAGGCTCATTGCTTCACCAATGTCAAGCACCTACTCTAGCAAGACCTCACCCCACCTCATCAGCAACAATGTCCCATTACATGCCCATCCTGCTAACAAAATCTGGCAAGAAATATGTGTAACCAAAACTAAGGAAATAACCAGAAACCCAACAAAGGAAAGATAGTCCATTCCACCACGCACGGCCCGCAACATCTCTCTGCCCGCAACCCCCTGAGGGTAGTTAGCACTAGACTCGTTGCTGCATTAAAGCGGTACTTACCCATCCCAGAAGCCACTTCCTAGGCTCCTTTCCACCCACCCCTCATAGGTCTATAGATCCACGTCAGTAAGGTTATACCTCAAGCAGAATAGGCTCTTACCTATTCCAAGCCCTCCATGTCAACCTCCATGATCTGAGGTGATGCCTGGCGGACGCCAAGTATTTTCGATGAGGATGCCGCAGTTGGCACTTCAACAGGGTTTCGCAGCTTGTCCGTACCTCAGGCCTTACTTACTGGGGCTGACCGGTTTAACCCACTAGCCTGTTGGGATAAACTAAGAACTGGCAACGCCATGGTACACTTCCTCCTGAGGTGATCAGTTTGTCCACACCTGGTGCACTGGTTGTGCTTCCTCCGACATTTGGTCCAAGTCGATGGGATTTCCTTATGTACTATAGCATACCCAGAAGTTGCCAGCTTGGCCTGTTTCCCTATGTTGAAAGTAGTTGCTTTGGCAGGGCTCGGGTTCCATCTGCGCAAACCTTTTTCCTTCTTTTTAAACCTTGCGGAAGTCAATAACCTAGTGTCCTTCTTGCCGGTTGGCAGACACGATTGGACGGGGTGGATAACACAGGCACTAAACTGGTTGGTGTCATTCAGCGGATGTGCCACTTTCTAAAGGAGATCAAGCTACCTATTCAAGTTGTTTACATGGGGCCCCTTCCATGCCCAGGAATTCCGCACATCTTGGGAAATGCCTAACCATACCTGAACTCATACCTCCACTAGGTCTATATAGCTAGGCTTATACATGTAGTCAATTATCTTGTCCAGGTACTTGTCAATGTGATGTGGCTTCATCACCAGGTCTCGCCACTTGAGAAGAGATCGGTCTCATTCCAGTTGCTCACCGCCGAAACTTTGTCCGAGCTGTTGCCTGAATTCTTCCCACCTTCTCAACGAGGTACTCTTTTTAATGGGAACTCCACCATGCTTGGCTACAGCCTTATTGATGTGGGAGTACAGCTCTACATACTATGCCTGAGCAGAGTCTTCTAAAAGGGGTATCACCAGATTTACCTTATCCATATCGGTCAACATACCCACGGCAAAGTACTTGAACTTAACCTCCATCACTGTCGGGAAGCTGGCGAGTTTGGTGACCTTTCCCTGAAATGCCGGAATGCTTCCCAGCTTTTCTGGCTTCTTCTACCACTGTCTGGAGGGTGACTGTGAGGTTGATCCACTTCATACTTCCTGGGATAGCTTCTTAGCACGGTGGTCCCACCGTTCTTTGTTCCCCTCACTCCAATCATCGTTGCGAGCACCAAGAAAGAGGATTAAACCAGGGAGAGAATCAGCGTGATCACTATCCAAACCGTTATAGTGACAGTCCCCTGGATCTCTGCCTGCTCCCACTGTACTACTGCTAGGTGGCACATTTCCATCTCCACTCCCTCCGGCGTTTCCGTCTTGTGTTTCACATAGTTTATTGCACCCGCCCAACTGTTCCTCCTGGCTATTCAGATTTCCACCCCCGGGGGGGTTAGCTCATGATGGTGCTGATGCCGGTGGTGGAACGGGGCATTGCACACTCTCAGGTATTGGGATAGGGGCTGCCCGTATTATCGGTAGAGATCTCTGCAGCTCGAGACAACTCAGGGGTTGTATTGATAGACCAGCGTGCCTCCATGATATACAATACCAAGGAGTTGGTCGTCCATCTCCTTCCTTATCTCTTATTTTATGCTTCACCGAGGTCCGTAGTCCCTTCCTGCACCCACATCGGTGGTATGAAATCCACCCCATGTGGATCGCATCCAGTATACAGCCTGTTAGAGGGAACAAGTCTTGGTTGTCCAACACCTCACTTGTGATGGTGGCGCGCCCTGATAGAAGAGTTGGTTTTGAGGTAGCGGAGGGAATTACCAGTCCCCCAGGAACGGAGTGGGCAGGTGCCCTGAGTCTTCGGATTGGAGCTCACCATGATGGAGCCTGGGGTGCTTGCTCTTGGTGGCACCATACCTGTCCAAAAAGTCCCAGTGATGTAGCCCGCAGTTGCCGGAACCCAGGGGTAACCAATACTGCAGGTGGGAAGGTTATGGCAGGAGAGGGGTCAGGGACAGGCAACGGGACAGGTTGAGGTGCAGGTCTTGGGGTGGCTATGGGAGGTATGGGAGTCATGACTGATGGCACCTCTGGAGGGATAAATGGAGTAGGGGGGACAAGAGGTACGGTCAGAAGTATCTGGTGCTGTAATAGCCTTTAGCTACGACATTGATCTCTGGACTCGACGTCTATCAGTTGGTCTGATCAGGGGACTGCTCGAACCACTACGTACCATTAAGGGGGGGACAGATAAGGAGCGTGTAGGTGCTCTTAAGAAGAAGGAGGCATTGCTGCAGCAATCATCTTTCTGCCTGTCCAGCATCCGTATACTGACTGGTCTTAGGTAGGCACTGCATTGGTCATCTCTGGCTCTCTTGGTCAATTCTATCGTGAATTTCTAGAGTGTAGTAGGGACAAGCGGAAGTGGGGGCTCGACCTCTATCATCAGCACATCATCTTCAGCATGAATGCTGTACCCTTCTTCCAAGGCCTTTTCCAATCCTGCTCCCAGAGTTTTTAATGCCTGCTGATCCCATAACTGTGGCAGGTATACCTGCAACTGCGGTTTCATCCATTCCACCGGGGCCATAGTAATCTGTTTTCCGAATACCTGCTACTAGTTGTTGCAGTTCTTCTGTTCCCACTTTACTTTGTCAATCCACCAAGCCAGCTCACGGAAGATATAAGAGTCGACTGACTCGTGCGAGAACTCTGTGAAGGGGACACCTTCTGGTGCAGGAGGGCTCATGTTGGGGACAAGTATAGAATCTTGGAAAAATGACAGTGCCGCAGGGCAAGGGTCTGTAATTATAAGATCAATGCATTCAACAGGTAAGGGAATCGCGATGGTGTCTAAAAGCAACTAGTGATCGTCCCATTCAATGCCACAAAGATCCGTGAAAACCGGCACTTGAAACCTATTGGCAGTATGTTCGTCAAGATGACAGTTGAAATGTGAGCTGGAATGCATTCTGGTTCCAAGTTTGGTAATAGCCATTGCACTTTTTACCCAGAGTTACTTCGTCCAAACAAGGCTACTAGTATTCACGCAAGGTTAGTGCTCAAGGTCGATAAGGAATTGATCGGAAGAGGGGTTAAGTGGGGAGGTCGCTTAACAGTATACTGCAATGGGGGCACTTCGGGAAAGATGGATCCCCAGGTTGCAAACCTTACTGAACAACTTCAAACCAGTCACTAAGGGTTCACACTAGTGCAACCATAAATTGAATGGTAAAACTTAATATCATTAAGCCTCACGCGTCACTCAATTAGGGTCTCAAGAGGATCAATTCCCAGAGTAGAAGAGTTCTCGCATAGATGTTCCAGTAGTTTTATCTTATGCCAGAAACTCTCGTATTAGTTTACTACAACCATTGGAGTACAGTCTTCTCCGCTAAGGGTTGTCCGACATACCCCCTGGTACATCCTTCGTGCATGCATATGTCGACACACCCTAGTCGGCGTTCGACTTATGCCGTTATCATTCCTGCCGCGTATTTCAATTTTGTCTACCGCAGTGAAGGCCTATTCATCTTGGTGCCTTGCTAGTGGCTAATAGTCGAGACACCTGATAAACTGGACTATCGATCACACCCATCCTGTATACATTGATCTCTACATGATTCCAGAAGCTACCGTGCGTAGTTTATCTATCTACTAGTTTAGATTCTCGCGCTTCTGGAGTCTTCTGCAGCATATAGTGGTCCAAGAGGGATCCAATTGGTGCTACCCATGACGACTAACCCTGATCTGTCTTACCAGTGGCAGGGATCATGCTTTTAGTCTCTCTGTACTACCCTTGTAGAGCCTATCAGTGTGGGGACCAATTTGTGCTTGGTGGGTGTAAAACTCTCGGAGTCGCTAGGGCACCACCGGGGACTACCTTCGGGACCCCCACAGTTAACTCCCATTAACTCCGCCGATTTTGGTCCATTTCACTGCGAACATCTTGGAGGAGGGACTCCACCTCCCACCCTATACCCCCTTGTACACCCTGCGAACAGCCTACGGTCGATCAGACCGCAGTGACGTATATGGGGTCGCAGGCAGGTCTATAAAGATTCCTCTTTACTAGAATGCATACAACCACACAAATGTTTGCCGATAACGTGCGGGCCTCAGCGCCTGGCCGGAGGGGAATGGTAGGAATAAATTCTCCAATGTATACATTCTCTGGAGCTGCATAGCTTGGCGAATAGCATCTCCTGGAACCCCAGATTCTAGTATTATGCTTGGCTTGGCGTGACAAACATTGCGGTCATGTTTCCCAAACTCCGCGCGGGACCTTATATTGAAAGGTAGGGTAACTCAGGCCTTTAGACAGGGTCACGCGAGCCCTTTCGCCGCATAACCTGACCTTGAGGCTAGGGTAACCTTGTCCCATGGACAACACGACTTTACTCTGTTACCCGGTCTATTCTGTCACCGCAGATAGCCTGGTCCAAACTTTCTCCCGTTACCCGGCTTAGTGCAGTAACTCCACTTTCAGATGTCTGTAAGTACTCTGCAACCACTCCTGGGTGCAGCTAAGTACCCAAGTTCCTTGCCGGCCATTTCTCTTCATCTCGGAGCCTAGGCCATCCAGTCTCTGCAGGTCAAGTGCCTACTTGACCTTTCAGTTCCTACCAGTTCTCCTCTTGGCTATCTGCATGGATGCAGGTCTCGGCTGCCACAGCTCATATAATGCTGGGTCGTTACATACACCTAGCAAGCCAGAACATGTCCCCAGTGCCATATGCGCTGGAAGGGATGTGCAGAGAAACTGAAAGAGTGATTCCTACCACAGGTAAAATGGATCTGGGATATTGGTTATGTGTAGTACTACTTGGATACCTCACATACCACTGTATTGTACACAAGATACCGGAAGTCTGAGAATCGTAAATAGTACTCAGATAAACTACTCATGGTAACTTGCTAGCTCATGTAGAGGGCAATGCATATAGGAAGTGTATTATAGACAGTCCAGTTCACCACATGTCTTCACGGTTAGTGACTGCCTAGGCACCGATACGAAGAGGTATTGACTGCGGTGAGCAAACTGCAGATGCGCTGCAGAAAGGACAAGGGCATAAGGCAAAGGCCGTCTAGAATGTGTCAACACATGCACGCCTGAAGCATATGGGAGGAGACAGGTCAGACTACCTTGTTTGGAGAAGGGTGTGCTTGAATGGTTGCTGTAGACTGATGGCGCAGTTTCTGGTACAGGATAATACTACTTGAACGCCTATGCCGAAACTCTCATACTCTAACAATGAATCCCCACAGGACCTTAATTGAGTGAAGTGTTTGGCGTAACAAGATTAAGGTTTACCATTACCTTACAGTTATAACTGTCTAGACTTTTGGCAATCAGTTTGACATTGTTCGGTCCTGTCACAAGCTTGGGGATACATCCTACTAGGGGTAGCCTTATTACAGTATATTATTAAGTGTGCACCTTACTTAACCTCACTCTTGACTGATTGTTTGGGTTCGAAACCGACCTGGCGTGAACAGTGGTAATCTTCTCTAGAACTGGAAGCCCAGGATGGAAAGCAGAATGGTCAGTACCGACATCCACATCCGTGCGAACCATGACCCCTACTCAGATTCAGACCCTGACCCTGACAAATACATCGGCTACACATTTTAGGTATTGGTTTTTATGATATTTCCTGTACCAAATGGGATGGCCACTAGCTGATCCTAGAGCCTGCCCCTATTCTATTACCTCTTGAATGCATTGATCTTATGATTGCAGACCCTCGCACTACAGTGTTTTTATTTTTTGCAAGGTTCTACCCTTGTCCACAACATAGGCCCTCAGCCGCCCGGAGGTATCGTCTTCGGCCAGTCATCGCGCGAGTTCGTGGGATCTTAAATTATCTCTGTGGTAGCGGGGTCAATCGGAGAAGTAAAGCAGGAAACGTAAAACCAGAACAACCAGTAGTAGTAGGTGTTCTCCAGACACAATTACTATGGCCCCCGTAGAAAAGATGAAAGTGCAGACGAAGGCATATCTGCGGATGCTGAAGGAGCAGGAAGCATTGAAATATCACATAGCAGTGTTGGAAAAGGCCTTTGATAGAGGGTCTAGTATACCTGCTGAAAATAGGGTGCAGATGATAGAGGCTCTGCCCCCACTTCCACCCGTCCATACCAAATCCACAAATCTCGAACTGGAATTGGCTATAAGAGCCAGAAACGGACAATGGAGTGTGTAGGGAAGCCTGGTTGGCATATGGATGTTGGAAAGCCACGAGGGTGAAGGCTATATCTTTAGCCCCTCCTATACAAGAGCGTCAACGGGGTCTCTATACGTCCCCTCCGCAATTGAGCCGGGTTGTTCCTGCAGTCCCACGAATGCACCAACTGATGCACATTGCATGACGAACAGGACATTAAAACCGAAGAGCATTATGGCACCAGAGACACCTGACCCTACACCTGATCCAACCCCTATCCCCATTATCCCTCCCGAGATACTGTCAGTTGCAACCCACTTACCCCCTATAGCTCTTCTGTGACCCACCCCACTCCCAGTCGCTCTGCCTGTCCCTGACCACTACCCTACCTTGACTTTCCTACCTGCACTATTGGCTACCCTAGGGGTCCACAAACTCTGGGCTTTATCATCCGGACCTTTCGAACAATAAAGGCACAAGCAAGGGCAGGCACCCATGGATTCATTGCACGAAACCCCAATCCCCACACACTGCGCACCAGCCCACTCAACGCAGTGGTTACCAGTGATTCCCTCCGTTCTCTGGAAACCGATTTGTCTGTCCGATGTCACCACCAGCACTAGTGCCGATTTCGGCAGCCAAAACGAGTCCTATCAGCCAGGCGACAAATCGGAAGAGACCCGTATACGGTGGATTCATGACCATACATTGTAGTGCGAGACGGGAGTACAGACCCCGGTGAAGTACAGAAGAAGGTACAAGGAAGATGATGGATGACCAACATGTGGGTATTGTGGATCATGGTGGTATGTCGGTCCACCAATGGAACCACGTAGTTGCCCAGAGTTTCAGCAGTCCCTGTGGACAACCCAGGCAGCTCCAAATCCAAGCTGCGAGAGTAGGTGATACCCTGCGCCACCACTTGCATCAGTGCCACCAGGTGCTAACCCCCCCATGGGTGGGAATCAGGATGGCTGGTCAGAACTGCTTGATGAGTACGATGGACCACAAGAAAACCAAGGCACAAATGCCGGAGGCAGTAGAGACAGAAATTGACCACCTGGAGGTAGTGGGGCGGGAGCGAGAGGAGATCCAGGGGACTTTGATGATGACAGTACAGATGATGATAATGCCGATTCTCTACCATATTTGACCCACTTTCTCAGCGCTTGCATGGATGATTGGCATACTAACATGGAGCGTTGGTGGGACTGGTACGTTAAGCAGCTATAACGTGGACTTCGGACCAGATCGCTCTCACGGTCACTCTCCCAACAGTGGTAAAAGAAGCCGGAAAAGCTGCTTGCGATTCCAGTGTTTAAGACAAAGGTCACTGAACTTGCCCCCTTCTTGACAATGGTAGAGGTCAAGTTCAAGTACTTTGGTAGGTGCAGGTGAACCGATATTGATAAGGTAAACCTAGTGATACCTCTCCTAGAAGACTCCACCTGAGTATGGTACTTAGGACCGCACTCCCATATCAATAAGGAGGTAGCCAAGCGTATTGGAATTCCTGTTAACAACAGTGACCAATTGTAAATATAGAATGGATTCCCGGAATGGCTCGGACGAAGTTTCTTCTATGACCAAGGGGAACGAGACCGATCCCTTCCCTAGTTGTGAGACCTTGTAACAAAGCCATCTCACCTTGACAAGTACCCAGACCAGATGATTGCCAACATGTATAACCTTAGCTATACGGATTCAGTGCAGATACGAGATAAGGTATAGTTGGGCATTACACAAGAGGATTAGAATGAGTGGGTACTGAAGGAGCCCAATGCAGCCAACATGAACGAGTACCTTGATGTTCTTCGGAAGGTTGAATATACGCTAGAAGTCAATGACCAGTTTAGTAATCACCGTGTCTACCCAATCCAATGGTCTCCGCCAACCGAAAAGAAGGAAGATAGGTCCTGGACTGTGGGAAGGTTTAAAAAGAAGGACAAAGGTTCAGGTACACAGAATCAGAGATCTGCCAAAACTACTAATTTCAATAAGGGAAACAGGCAAAGCCGGCGACTTCTGAGTATTCAAGGGCACAAAAGGAAATACTGACGTCTTTGAAGGAACATGAGAGAAAGCACAACCAGTACGCTAAGTGCAGACAAACTGGACACTTATGGAGAAAGTGTGCCACAGCATCCGCAGTGGTTAGTTTATTGAAACAGTCTAGTAGGTTGAGACGGTCAGCTCTGCTAAGTGAGCCTTCAGGTACGAAAGAGTAGCTAAAGGGTATTGAAGCGCCAACTCCAGCTTCCTTGTCAAAGATACTAGAAGCCCGATGGGCACCACCTCAGATCATAGGGCTGGATACTAGCTGCTGGGAATAGGTAAGAACATATTCTATTTACAGTATAACATAACTGACTAGTATCCATAGACCCACAAGGGAGGGACGGGAAGGAACCATGGAAGGGGTTCTCAATGGGTAAGTCCTCCTCTACTGCATGAATGAGTATGGTACTGACTACCACTAGGGGGTGTGGGCAGGTAGATGGTGCGGGCCGTATGCGGTGCATTGAAGTATCGTTTCTTTGTTGGTTTCTGGTTATTTCCTTTGTTCTAGTTGTAAGCATCGGTTTCAGAATTTTCTTAGCTAGATGGGCAAGTCTTAGGATATTATTTCTGTTGAGGCTATGCAAGGTCATACTATAGAAGAGGTGCAACATTGGGGAAGCAATACAATACAGCGCTTGGGACTGGTCTGATAGCAGACCTCTACCCACCTCAGGAAAATTGTTATCTTTAGTGTAAGAGGAATTGGTTCTGGCAAGACATGATGAAATAAACTGTGTTATTTCCAAGTTTACCTGAGGAGGGTTTAGTACTCAAAAGCATGCTGGCGTGACAGTAAACACAGTAGCAATTGTGATACAAGGAATCGCAATCCTCCAAACATTTAGGAACCTGCTCTGGCTGCTCTTGTGTCACAAGGCAAGAGAGTAATATTAGTAAGCCAGGATGACCAAGTCACTGAGACAAGCAAAGAGAAACAAACGTGACAACTTGCCTTGTCATACTAAGTCTACTCACCTACGAGTGAAGTTGAACTGGAAAATTGAAGGGAGACAGGTAAGGGCTGAAGTGCTCCTGCTGCTTGATGGTGGAGCTACTAAGGCTGTACTCAGTAGTTGATAGATTAAACTCACTCAGGCAGCTTGTGTACGGTGAAAGGTACATGTACCGATAAGTGATGCCCGAGCTAATCACATTCCTAGGTCAGGTCTGTACTATACCAAGTCATTGGACATGAGGATAGGTGACCACCAGAATGAGATGTGCTTTGAAGGCATAGATATGGCTGACACGAAGGTGGATGAGTACCTACCCATGTCATAGCTGACAGACCATAACCCTGACATAGATTGGAAAACAGGTGCACTAAGCTGGCATGCAGATTTCTGCAAGGTTAACCGCCTAGCAGAGCCGGGATGGTTAGTATGTATAACAGAGGAGGGGGTAATAGCTGAAGACTGGAGTAATGTCTATCTGCTGGGAATTGTCCAATTCTCTGGCACAGACAGTGCTGAGATTACGGTCAAGCTACTTCCCAAGTATGAGGACCAGGGGGATATATTTAGTCAAGAATGGATAGAGGCTCTGCCGGAACACGAGAAATAGGATTATACCAGGGGGTAACAGGGCAGAACTGAACCTCCATTCGTGCCCCTCTATCGGTTATCAGAAAAGAAGCTTAAGGCACTCTACCAATATCTCAACAAGATGCTATGAACTCAATAGCCACAGGGATCTAGTTCCTCTACATCAGCCCCAATGCTCTTGGTACCAAAGGCAAAAAGCAAGTTAAGGTTGGCAGTAGACTACCAAGGACTAAACAAGATTATGGTTAGTAGTAAACACCCTCTACTACTGCTGAATGAAATCCCAGACCACCTAGAAAAAGCCATTGTGTCCACTAAGCTGGACGTGAAAACTGGCTACTACCTTCGCAGGATGGTAGAAGGTGGGGAATCACAGAAAGACTTCCGGTGTAGATACGCACTATACAAATACACAGTCATAGTGTTTGGGTTATATAACGCCCCAGCAGCCATGCAGGGTATGATAAGGGAGGTCTTTTGCGGCCTCTTGGATGAAGGTCTCATTGCATACATGGATGACTGCCTGACCTACTCTGAGACCATGGAGGAACAGGTGGCGCTCGCCAGTTACATGATGTAGAAACTGCGGAGAGCAAGACTGTGCCGAAGCATGAAGACATCTGGTTTCCAACAATGGGAACCTGAATTCCCAGCATACAAGATCTCTGGCATGGGAATCTCGATGCTGTCGGGGAAGGTGCAGACAATTAAAGAGTGGGCAGCTCTGACATGCATTGTCGACATTGTAAGCTTCATGAGCTTTGCGAACTTCTATGATCGGTTCATAGAGGGTTTCAGCCAGATAGTAAAACATCTGAAGGACCTGACAAACAAGGATGTGTGATGGGAATGGATGCCTGCTTATAAACAGGCCTTGAATGATTTGAACTAAGCATTTACATTCAAACCCATCCTAGCATGTTTTGACCCTGAACAGCCAACCAGGCTGGAAACTGGCTCTAGTAACTTTACATGGGGGCATTCCTCTCTCCCAGTTCTGTGAGGACGAGAGGAGCATCCAGTGGTGCATCAGGGTCAGAGGTTTTGCCCGGGGAGATAGATTATAATATCTATGACCAGGAGATGACTGCCATCCTAGTGGCATTCAAGGAATGAGATTATCAGCTATGCTTGGTAATGAACTAATTGGTGATCTATACAGATCACCAGAATTGGGATTACTTTAATAGTACTAATGTCCCTAACCGCAGGCAGCACGGCTGGACTGAGTTCCTACAACCCTTTAACTTCAGGCTGGTTTATGGAAAAGGGGGGTTGAATGAAAAGGCTGATGCTTTGTCGCAGCGTGGCGACTACTGGCCTGAAGGGGGGAGCGATTTCCCACCACAGTCACTTTTTCAACCTAGGAAGTAGGTTGGGAGCTAGCAACAGGATATCTTGCGACTACAGATGTTGCAATTGTGCCAAGGCTTGGGGCTCTAGTCTTCCTTTTTGGATCCACTGTCAGTAGCGATATGACAGCACTATGAATATATAAGAATCCGGAGTGCAATTAGTACTGGCGACAAGGATGTCAACCGACACCTGATGATGAACAAAGGGCCTACTTCTGTACAAGAACAGGTTATATACCCCTAAATGTCAGAATGTGAAGTAGGCAATCATGAAGGTGGAATATGACTCGCAAATTGCAGAACACGTGAGGACTTACTTAACCATTCCCAGGGTTAAGCCTAACCTTTATTGGCCTAAGGTGAACCAGCACAACACAAACTATGTATAAACCCGTGATGCATGTCAAAGAAATAAGTCTATCAGGTATAAGTAGTTTGGTCTGCAGAAACGTCTTGATGTTCCTATGTGGCCTTGGACAGTCATCACAATGGACTTTGTTGTAGGACTACTAGAGTTGGAAGAGTTTACCAAGATCAGAGTCAATGTGTCCAGATTTTTGAATAGAGCACACTTCAAACCCAGGACCTGTGAGGTACAAGTCAAGGACCTTGCCTGGGTATTCCGGAACCAGTTTTGGCACCCCCATGCACTCTGTGAGTTAATACTATGTGACCAAGATTTCCAATTCACATCCATGTTTTGAATGAGCCTGAAGCACTTGTTGCAAGTTAAACAAAAGGTTTCGACTGGTTTCCATCTGGAGACTAAGTGGCAAACCGTGATAGTTAATCATACACCAGAGCTGTACTTCAGTCGCTACTGTTCCTGCGAACAACTTGATTGGGTTTCGCTATGACCACTTGTGGAGTACACATATAATACGTCAATATCGGAGTTTACCAGAATGTTGGCTTTGGACATCAGCGAGATAATTAATCCATGTATAGACTGGTCTGGTGTAGTGTCTAATAACCAAGGGGTACAGCCCATCAGTGAGCTCTAAGTTCAGGAAAGAGAAGGAACCTGGCAAGGGATTCGGGAAAAAATCCAAGGGGTACAAGAAAGGCAATGAAAATGTGATGACAAGTAAAGGTTGCAACTAGGGGAGAATGTCTAACGGGGACACCCCTAGGAAGATGGATCCCAAGGTTGGGACCACACCGAACAACTTCAAACATTGCCAAAAGTTCACACAGATGTAAGAGTAAAGTAAGTGGTAAAACTTAATATCGTTAAGCCTGATGCTTGCCTCAATTGAGGTCTCGAGAGGATTGATTGTTGGAGTTGGATAGTTCTCGCATAGACTGTCAGGTAGTTTTATGTTATGCCAGAAACTCCCCCATCAGTTTACTCCAACAATTCGAGCAGACCTGTCTCCGCTAATGGTGGTCCGACACGTCTCCAGGCACACCCTTCGGGCATGCATCTGTCGACACACTCTAGTCGGTATTCACCTTGTGCGGTTATCGTTTCTGTGGTGCATTTCCATTTTGCCCACCGGAGTGAAAACCTCTGCGCATCGGTGTCTTGCCAGTGCCTAACAGTCAAGGCACCTCATGAACTGGACTAGCTATAACACCCTTCCCATATGCATTGATCTCTACTTGACTCTGGAAGCTACGGTGAGCAGTTTATCTATTTACTATTTACGGGTCACAGGCTTCCGGTCTCTTCCGCAGGACACGGTAGTCTGCGTGTATTCCAATGGGCGCTACCCATGACCACTACCTCGGATCTACCGTACCTGTGGTAGGAATGATGCTTTTAGTGTCTCTGTACATCGCTTTCAGAACCCATAGAGTTGGGGACACTTTCAGGCTTGGTAGGTGTAAAACTCTCCCAGTTGCCCTGGCACCACCCGGGACCACCTTCGGGACCCCCATGGTCAACACCCGTTAACACAGTCAGTTTTGGTCCGCTTTACTGCCAACAACCTGGAGGAGGTACCCCACCTTCCACTATATGCCCCCCTGTATATCCTGCGAAAGGCCTGCGGTTGACCAGACGACGGCTACGCATACGGTGTTGCAAGCATGTCGCCAAAGATTTCTCTTTGCTAGACTGCGCACAACTACACAACCATTTTCCCATGACATCCGGGCCTCAAGGCGGGGCCGGAGGGGTATGATACGAATAGTGTCTCCAATTCACAGCTTCATCAAAGGTACGTAGCTCGCCCCATAGCATCCCCCGGAACCCCAGATTCCAGTGCCATGCAAGGCTTCGCGTGACCAATATGACAGTCAAATTTCCCGAACTCCCGGAGGGACTTCGTATTGAAAGTTAGGGTAACCAAGGACTTTGGGCTGGGTTACCTGATCCCGAGGGCAGGGTAACCTTGTACAGCGGACAAGATAAGTTTTCCCTGTTACCCGGTCTGTAACGTGTTCGGGCCAGGCCCTAGTCATGTAGCGGTACGATAGGAGAGGATGGCTTCGCAGTCAACGCGAAGCGAGCGCGCCTTGCTAAACGAGGCTTCGAATGGCGTGTAATAGGAGATCAAGGAAGTAACCATTCAACCTAGCATATTTTAAGAATACTGTCCGTCGAAGTCTGCTGTTTCTATTGCGGAAATTAGCGGTCTTTAAATACAGCATATCGTTCATCTCCAGTATAAGCGATATTGCAAAACAAGGTGTGTATCAACCAATAGCACACGGAACAATTCACGTATCAAACGATAATGTGCAACCAAACATGAAACAATGTGTATATTAACCGATAGCACGCGAAACAATACAAGCATCAACCGATACTGTGAAACCAAACATAAAACAATGTGTATATCAACCGATAGCACACGAAACAATACAAGTATCAACCGATACTGTGAAACCAAACATAAAACAACCTAGTAGTACCCGTACCGGTTACACTCCCAAAAGAAAATAACAATTTCACCAAATAAACAACCTAATGAAATCCTAATAGCCAGTAATTCCGCTATTCTCCTCAATGTCTGCTCAGGACCTATCCTCATAGTCGTCGCTATCCTGCAACAATCTCATGTCGTCCCGCAACATCCATTCCGCACCTTCTAGCCATCTTTCCAAACACTCCCCACATGCCGCTCCGTGCACAATGCAACCTGACTCCCAGTAGTGTGGCAGGTCCACGAAGTTCCATACTATCCGGTCCTCCCATTCCTCCGTCTCGACATCGATTCTTCCGCAATCTTCGAAGTGATCGATATAAAATATCTGCCAGTATGCGTCTTCTAGAATTATTTGTCAGTAAAGTAGGTACCCCAAAATGAGCTCTCGTCCCTTAATGCTGACTTCTGTGTAGGTTGACATTTTGTTTCTTTTCACGTAAGGGTAAGTCTGTCATAGGGTGAAGGATTTTGTAAGGGGTTAAACGTTTGGGGGTCTGGTAGTGTGATCTGTTGTCTTCGGCAGTTTAGAGGGCTGGTGGGTGGTGTTTATGTTTCGGTCGTGGCCTGGCTTAGGTGTTGGCCTCGCTTCAGTCTTCAGAGAAAGGAGGGTGCTGCTTAATTTCGCTTTCTTCCGTCTCCCTGCAACCATCACATTTTTCTGTGCTCAGGTAGCACCCGCTACCAAAATGGAAAACATCTGACACTGTTGCTCCCCATATTTGTCCCGTTGATTCTGTCGTTATTTCCAGGCATTTGTTGTAGATGTGTATGAATAGTCAGTGTGCAAGATATCGTCTACGGATAATATCACGGTTCACCAACAGTCCCAATCAGCTGATGGCGCAGTCTCCAAGGTACTTGCTCATAGTTTGACATCGTAAGGCTGTTGGATGGTATGTTTTTTCTTTTCGCTATTGCCAGTAATCCACCTTGGCCAGCCGGGCTAGGTATGCTGCTTCATCTTCTCTTACCCAACTTTCATCTTCGCTGCTTGCGAAATCGCTCTCAAAGTGGGCGGACCAACATCCGTGCTGTATCCCTTGGTCCGTGTCCTGGTGCAGGTGTTTGATTTCTGGCGGTGTTGGGCTCCACGCCCTCGTCACATAGTTCATCTTAGGGGGTAAGTCGTCCTCCGGCTTGTTGTCTTCCCACCATCGGTTAACTGCTTCCATCGCATTTTCCAATCCCTGTAGGGGTTCCCAGCTGTTTTCTGTTTCCCGGTACCACACCCATTTCACCAGGAATTGGTCACGGTCATATCGTTTTCTGTGGTCTCTTATGGTTTCCACTTCCCATTCTGGTTTCTCGTTTACCAGGATCGGGGGTGGTTTTCCGTGGCTCTTTCTGGGGAAGGATGTATCCTCGTTAGGGAGGTATCTTTTCACCGTGGATGCATGGAATGCCGCTTCCCGGTTTCCGTACATTTTCCTATCCATTTCCACCACGGAATTTTGTGCATGCTCATCGTACCTGATTATCTTGAATGGTCCTCGCCAGCGCGGTTGCAATTTCTTACTACGTCCCGACTCCGTTGCGAATAAACTTCCATATACCAGTAACAGATTACTCTTCCCTATCGGTGTATGGTGACCGCGTCATTTCGCTGCCATTCTGGTGCATCTGAATAGTGACAATTTAATCGCATTGAAAGCTGTGTTCCGTATTGCTTGATGTCTGTTTAACAATTCGTTGGCAGCCAGTACTGCGCAGTTCTTGAAGTTCACTAGGGGTAGTAGTGGGTAATTCTTTCCGCAAATAGCTTTATATGGTGACATGCCGAGAGTTTCTGACCATCGTGCATTCAGGTATGCTGCTGTTTCCGGTATGGCATCAAACCAGTTGTTTTGTCTGGCGTCGACTAGGCTTCGGAGAGCTGTCTTCAATTCTCGAATTTTCCTTTCGACCTGTCTATTCGTTGCATGATGGCCTGGTACCGCCTTGATATGCTCAATGCCTAACAATCGACACTGTTGTCTCCACAAATTTGACTCAAATCTTAGGTCCGCATCGCTTACTAGAGATGTTGGGTAGCCATGGGGTTAAATATTTTGTTGCGTAGAGGTTCCCAGGTTGTTATTGCTGTTACTTGCTTTGTTGTAGGTATTAGCTACGTGAATCTTGAAAACCTGTCCATCGTAACTAGGATCGTATGGTATCCCCATAAACTGTGGAAGGGTCCCGCAAAGTCAATGGCTATTGATTCGCAGATTTCGAATGGCAGGGTAATTGTCTGAGCCTTTCCTTCTGGAACTTTTGTAGGCTCCTTATTTACCTGGCATGTGTGGCACTGGGTTACATACACGCTAAAGTCTTTCCACATTTCAGGCCAAAACAGGTACTCCATTGCGTACCGCAAGTTTCGTTCAACACCATAGTGGCCTTTGTTGTGAATTTCGCTAATGACATATTCTCGTAACGTCGTATTTCCGTATGCCGGGCCTTTCGGAATAGACAGGCAGTCTTCTCCGTATCTGGTTTTTGCGTATAGCATTCCGTTTGCAACCTTGTAAGAGGACAAATCTCCTGCGGAGTTCATATTCTCATTTACCTTCTTCGAAATTGGTTCTTTCCGGTATGCTGCTACCATGTATGGTCGGAACATCCCAATCATTTCATTGACTGCTTGAATGGTGTCGCGTTCGTCTTCTATCTCACTTCCTCTGGTTGCCTCCGGTAGGTCTTCATCCTCATTGTCTTCTAAGACATCGTAAATACCGCGCTGGTATTCTGTCATTGTTGCGGGTATTACTCAGATTATCGTCTCAGTGGTAACTCTTTCTAGCCATTCTGCTCGTCTGATCGGTGGTGGGCTACCAGGCCCTGGCAGCCAGAATGCCGCTATTGTCCTGGTTGTAAGATTTTCTATTAGTTCCGCCTCCAGCATCTGGAATGCTGGGGCTCCTGGGTTTACCAGTGCCAGAATTGCATAAGACCTGGGTGTTGGCTGGGCAAGCGTGGACGGTCCATCTCCCGCACTACTTGGTCTTCCACTGGTCGTTTGTTGCCGTTCTCAGTCATTGATTTCGTGGGACTCCAGAGGGCCTGGGTTGATTTCTGTACTTTGGGGGCTCGGTCCTTCACTAATTGGGTAAGGGGTCGCTTGTCCCCGTCGTCTGGGGTGGTTGTTCATGAATTTGATCTCGGTTTGATGATATGGGCAATGATCCACGTAACAGTGTGAGTAGTGTAGGGCACAATGTTGGAGTTCTTCTGCTGGCGTACTGTGCAGGGTACACTGGTTACGACAATCATTTCCTGCAATGATTGAGTAGCGGCTTTCGGGGGGCACAGGGGCCTCGTTGGGGTACTCAGTATAGGAGAAGAGAGGGCAAGTAGGGGAGAACTCTTGCATGGGCTCCCTTGTGTTTGATTCTCGTTCGTAGACCGTGTTATCCGAGATGTCATCCGATTGTTTCGCATAATCGTGGACATAGAGTGGATTCAAGTCTGCTTCTCCCTCGTATATCCGGGAAAGGGCATCAGCTAAATAGTTCATACTTCCTGGTGCGTAGACTATTCTTGTGTCGTGTTTTCCCAAGACACTTCGCCCTCTTACCTACTTCCTGCTAGGGTTCTTTGCCGTTCGCAGGTGTGTTAAGTGTTGGTGGTCTGTGACTATCGTGAAGGAGTTTCCTATTAGTACATTGTGGAAGCGATTAAGTGCCTCCACTATTGTAAATGCCTCTTTATCGGTAGTCCCATAGGTTATTTAAGCATAGGTGCACTTTCTGCTGTATAATGCGGCTGGTCATGCCGTCTCATAAGTGGGTCGCTGTCCCACCCATGCTCCAACTCCTACATCTGAGGTGTCTGTAACCAACCAAATTGGTTCCTCGCTCCGTATGTCTATTGGTCGCATGACTTGGTGATCTATAATTCCCTTTCGGACCATATCAAATGCGGTCTGGTGGGTCGTTGTCCATACGAATTCGGCGTTTCCCGTTAAGTCGGTTAGCGGTGGCGTCAACATACCATCGTGTTGGAGAAACTGGGCCGCATAATTCACTATTCCTAGGAATCGTTGCAATTCCTGCTTGTTTTTTGGTATTTCCCATTCTGAAATGGATGATATATTCTGGAGGGAGGCGTGGATCCCCTCGTTGTCCACTATGTGTCCTAATACTTTCCATTTGTCCACAAAAAGTACTGACTTCCTTTTGCTCGCATAGAATTTTGCTTTCCTGAGTCGATCACATACTTGGCATATGTGTTGTTTGTGTTCCTCTGATGTGTCTGAATATATGAGAATATCATCAATGTATACCCATACAAAATGATGTAAATATTAGCTAAGGAGGTCTTCCATTATTCGCATAAATGTTGCTGGTGCATTCATGTCTCCTTGGAGCATTACTTTGCTCACAAATCCTCCGAATGGGGTTTTGAATGAGTAGAACTTAACACTGTCCTTGTCCACGCGTGTTTGGAAGTATGCGTCCCTTAGGTCTATATTACTCCAGACTTTTGCCCGCCCTATGCGGTTAAGGATCTGCGGTTGATTTGGAATTGATGGACTATCCATGATCGTGTTATCGTTTCTCACTTTCAGGTCCACCAGGGGGCGGATCCTTCCATCTGATTTTGGTTGTACAAACATGGGCGCCGCTCCAGGTACCTCTTGTTGTACAATCACTCCACTTCGTAATTTCTCGTTTATCCAGTTAATGAATTTTTCCTTGTAGGCTTCAGGGATCGAGTATGTTGGTTGATTTCGTAGGTCGGTTGGATCCTTTAGTCGAATGTGGTGGTTAATCCTACGCACTGGGGGTAGCGTTTCAGGGACTTTGTCCGGTGATACATCAGTGTATTCTTCCACCAATGTTCCCGCGGTAGTGTCTGACACAGCGGCTCGGAATTCCCCGCTTGTTGGTTTGCATAGCACATATAGTTTGTCATCGCGAAATTCTACTGCGGTATCCCCACACCTGATAAGAGCATTATGTCTTTTCAGGAATGGCATTCCAATCAGGGCATTGCACTTTGCAAAGTTCCCTACCAACATCTCCTGGTTTGTGCATTTCTTTTTCCCGATTCCTACGGTCAGGCTACATTTCTTGTGGCTTGAAGAGCAGGATCCTTTCATAGCCATATTGACGGTTGTTGGTTGGGGCAGGGGCTCTGTAGGGATGCCATGGGTAGAGAAAAAGATGGCGCTAATTATGTCGCAGCCGATTGTTCCCATGTCGAAAAGTACCTTTGCTGGGCGGCCTTCTATGTGAATCGTTCCTTCAAGAGTGTCAGGGGGGCCTTATTGCCAATGTTGGTTGCGTTCGCAGGCTTTCCATTTCCACTGAGTTAATTTCCACTTCGTCATATTCGGTTGCTTCCATGTAGCTTGTGCTAGTCTCTTGCTTAGCGGACTTTCCTTTTCCTTTTTTGGCATAGCAATTCTTTGCGTAGTGCCCCTTTTTCCGGCATTTGAAACATGTGCCTTCCTCGCGTCGTTTCTGTTTCTTGTCCTTCTTGTCCTTTGAATCCTTGGGTTATGGTTTATCCTTCTTCGTATTGTCTCGCAATGATGATCCTTTGCTATTCCTTTGCTATGGCATGTGGGTTTGCTAAACTCCTGTTTCATACAGGATAGCGTCCTTCCCTTTGGCCCACTTGACTATCTTGTCAAAGGAGTCCCCACCCTCCTCCATGGGCTCTACCTCCTGGCGTAGTCTGGGATACATTGCTTCATACAATCTTTGTCGCAGCGTGTACTGAGAAACTGTTCCGGTAGGCAACCGTTCATGATATATCAAGAGATCCATCGCGACCAGGGATAGTCTTTCTGTTTTGCCATTTCATACTTGCTGGATATCCTTGAACCTTTTGTATAGTTCTTCCGTGTTTCGAGAGCATTGGAATCTCTCTCTCAAGGAGTTTATCAGGGTCATTCCATGGATTTTTTCCCCACTATCATGGTAGTTCATTGCTTGGTGGTATGCTTCTTCTGCCTTTCCAGTGCAGAAGCTTCCAAACTATGCCCCACTTCCTTCCTTGGTTTTGTCCAATCTGTGTAGGGCAAGGTATTGAGAAGTTGCTATAACCCATCAGTCAAATACTTGAGGTTTTAAGTCGTCCTTTTCATCCAAGAATGAGGGTGTCAGCGGAAGTCTGATTTTAGGCCCTGTTCCCCCGGCGGAGTCATCTTCGGACGTTTCGTGTGCGGACTCTTTGTTACTCAAACTGTTGTCTGATGAGCTTTCTGGAGAGTCGCTGGGGGATTCGTCTGGTGACTGCGTTACTACCGAGTGATCCGATACTTCTTTGTCATCGTTTTCCTTCTTAGGTGTCCTGACAGGTATGCTATCTTTCTTTGCTGGTTGCGCTGGTGCCTTTCCTTTACTGGGGCTGATGGGAAATAGCCCAGGAAGGCTTGTTGCTACCTTTGCTAATTCGTCAGTTGATTCGCTAAAGGTCTGCTTGGCCAAGTCTCGCGCTAGCTGTCGTACAGCTTCGTCAATCGAGAATAAGCTCTTTGGCCCTTTAGGTTTCTTGGGTTGCCTTTTCTTGGTAAGGCCTTCTCGTGGGACCTGCTTCCCACTTCAAGTCTCTAGTGACTCCATGGTGTCGTGTTGGCAGAGCTGAACTTCTCGTAATTCTGCCGCTCCCTGATGCTGGCGTCGCTTTTAGGACTTTTCGCAGGTTGATCGGACCAGGTCCCTGAAGGTTTCTTAACCACTTGGTGAGGTTAAAAAAATGTGACATGTGCGGGCCATGCCCTAGTCACGTAGCCATACGATAGGAGCAGATGGCTTCGCGGTCAACACGAAGCAAGTGCTGCTTGTTACTGTAACAAACCAGCATACAGGAGCTATGGTAGCCGGAACCTACACCCATACAGGTAGCCCGGAGGCGAACTGGTAGGAACCGGCAGGCAAGTGTGTACTTGACCTACGGAGACCTGATGGCCCGGGCTCCGAGATGAGCAGACTTAGTGGACACAAGTAATTAGGTACATGGCTATGCCCAAGATTGGTGTCAGCGTACTTAGGGACCTATGAAGGGCCAATACACAGCTAGGCTGGGTAACTAGAGAAAGGCCGAGTGTGTCTATCCCCGGAAGAGGGATAGATAGGGTAACAGGAGAAAATCCACTTGTCCACCGGACAAGATTACCCTACCCACAGAACAGGGTTACCCTGCCTTGAGGCTTGGATTACCCTGTTCAAGGACCTGAGTTACCCTACCTGCCAATACGAAGTCCCTCGGGGAGTTTGGGAAAAATGACTGGAATGTTTGTCACACGAAGCCATGCATAATACTGGAATCTGGGGTTCCGGGAGATGCTATTGGGCGAGCTACGCAGCTACGAAGAAGCTGTAAATTGAAGACATTATTCCTATCATGCCCCTCCGGCCCCGCCTTGAGGCCCGGACGTCATGGGCAAACGGTTGCGTAGTTGTGTGCAGTCTAGCAAAGGAGGATCTTTGGAGACCTGCTTGCAACACCGTATACGTTGCTGCCGTCCGGTCGACCGTAAGCTGTTCGCAGGATATATAAGGGGGCATAGGGTGGAAGGTGGAGTACCTCCTCCAAGTTGTTCGGAGTAAAACGGACCAAAACTGACGGAGTTAACGGGAGTTAACCGTGGGGGTCCCGAAGGTAGTCCCGGGTGGTGCCGGGACGACTGGGAACGTTTTGCACCTACCACGCCCAAGGATGTCCCCAACGCCATAGGCTCTGAGAGGGAAGTGCAGAGACACTAAAAGCATGATTCCTACCGCAGGTAAGGTGTATCCGAGGTAGTGGTCATGGGTAGCGCCCATTGGATCACTCCTGGACCACCGTACCCTGCGGAAGACACCGGAAGCCCGAGACTCGTAAATAGTAGATAGATAAACCGCTCACGGTAGCTTCCGGCGTCAAGAAGAAATCAACGCGCATGGGAAGGGTGTCATAGATAGTCTAGTTCAGCAAGGGGTCTTGACAGTTAGCCACTGGCAAGTCCCCGATGCGCAGAGGTTTTCACTCCGGCGGGCAGAATGGAAATGCGCCGCAGAAACGATATGCACATATGGTGAACGCCGACTAGAGCGGGTCGACACATACATGCCCGAAGGGGGTGTCAGGAGACGTGTCGGACCGCCCTTAGCGGAGAAGGGTGTGCTCGAATAGTTGGAGTAAACTGATGGGGGAGTTTCTGGCATAAGATAAAACTACCTGAAAGTCTATGCGAGAACTCTCCTACTCCAACAATCAATCCTCTCGAGACCTTAATTGAGTGAAGCGTCAGGCTTAACGATATTAAGTTTTACCGTCTACTTTACTCTTACATCTGTGTGAACTTTTGGCGATAAGTTTGAAGTTGTTTGGTGCGGTCGCAACCTTGGGATCCATCTTCCTAGGGGTGCCCCCATTACAGTTACAGGAGTCTTTGAATGGGGTGTAATAGGAGATCAAGGAAGTAACCATTCAACCAAGTATATTTCAAGAATACTGTCTGCCGAAGTGTGCTGTTTCCATCGTGGAAATCAGCGGTCTTTAAATACAGCATATCGCTTATCTCCAGTATGAGCAATATTGCAAAACAATGTTTGTATCAACCGATAGCACACAAAACAATTCACATATCAAACGATACTGTGAAACCAAACATAAAACAATATGTGTATCAACCGATAGCACATGAAACAATACAAGTATCAAACGATACTGTGAAACCAAACATAAAACAATATGTGTATCAACCGATAGCACACGAAACAATGCAAGTCTCACCCGATACTGTAAAACCAAACATAAAACAATTTGTGTATCAACCGATAGCACACGAAACAATACAGGTATCAACCGATACAGTGAAACTAAACATAAAACAACCTAGTACCCGTACCGGTTACACGGTCTATCCGGTCGCCGGCGATAGACATTTCTGACCTGTCTCCAGTTAACTGACCTAGCTGCGCAAATGCCGCTTCAGAAGTCCCTAACTATGCTAACACCGCTCCCGGGTGTATCCAGGTACCTAAGTCCCTGACCAGCCAATTCTGTTCATTCTTGCACACTGGGCCATCGGGTCTCCGTAGGTGAAGTACTTACTTGCCTGCCGCTTCCTACCAGTTCGCCTCCAGGCTACCTGTATGGGTATAGGTTCCGTCTGCCATAGCTCATGTATGCTCAGCCATTACATCACTGCCCTGTTCTCTACGGTCCGATCCGGACCGTCAGTATCCTCTCTTATTTCCACGACTCGATTCCCCCAAGACCCTCTGGTCCCTGGGCTTGGACTGATATCTTTGGTGGAAATGCCGACTGGCCTGCAAGCCTGTCCCTTCTAGCATCTCACAGGGCTCCCATGTATTCTCCTGCGCCCTGTAGCCTTCCCAGGAAACGCAGTACTGGACAAAGCACAATGGAAACTCCCCCTTCGCTGCTATGTACTATCCGCTGTCCACAACGCCTTCGATAACGTACCTGGGCTTGTTGTCTACAAGTTCTTGGGTAGGGACTTCCTTGACCCTACCTGCTGCCAGATCCTCGTGATAGGGTTCGAGCAACATGACATCGAAAAGTGGATGGATGCTCCATCTAGTGGGTAGTTGGAGTGCGTAGGCTAGGTTACCCACTCGATGTTTGACCATAAAAGGGCCAAACATCTAGTGGTCCAGCGTCTCCATCCGACATGTTGTGCAGATGTTCTTTTGGTTTAACATCACGCGGTCCGCTTTCTCCGCCCGCCCAGCGCTCACATCCTCCCAGGTAACATAGTCCCATGCTGGCAACCTTTTCTGGTCATGCCATTTCTGTTGCCTTTGCTGTGCCGTTTGAATCCTTTCTCCAATCTCTTCCCAGGTTCCTTCCCATTTCTTGAACAAGAGGTCACTGCTAGGGTGTATTCCTTGAGTATCAGACATGACACCCGACCAGTTTGTCCTTGGGTTAAACACATAGTTGATCTCAAATAGTGAAAACCTGGTGGATTCTGATGTCGAGGTGTCGTATGCATACTCCGCCAGGGGTAACAGCGAAACCCAATCATCTTGTTGGTAGGACCAGTAACTACGCAAGTACTGCTCCAGTGTCTGCTTAACCCTCTCGGTTTTCCCATCAGTCTCAGGGTGGAATACAGTCGAAACGTTTAGTTTCACTTGCAACAAGTGTCTTAGACTCATACAGAACTTGGATGTGAATTGGCTATCTTGATCGGAGATGATTGACTCTGGGAGTCCATGATGGCACCAAACCTCCGCGAGGAATATCAAGGCAAGCACCTTGATGGGTACCTCCGTAGTTAGGGGTATGAAATGGGCCATTTTCGAGAATCTGTCAACTATGACCCAGATCTTGGTATACCCTTCGGACTCTGGTAGCGCTACAATGAAGTCCACTGAAATCGCTGTCCATGGCCGCACAGGAACATCAATAGGTTCCAGCAGCGCGAACTTCTTGTCCCTGATGGACTTATTTCTTTAGCATGCATCACATGTTTGCACATACTCGGTGATGTGCCCATCCATCTTTGGCCAATAGATGTTAGCCCTGACCCTGCCAATGGTTTTGTATGTCCCGAAGTGCCCGGTGATTCACGAGTCATGCTCCACCTCCATGATTGTCCGTTTCAGATTCTGGCCCTTGGGAACATACCACCTGTTCTTGTATTGGAGTAAGCCCTTTTCCATCGTGAAATTTCGCTCAACCTCTTTGTCACCGGCAGCGGTTGCCATCAGGATCCTCAAGTATTTCTGGTTTTGGCTTATTGCTACCCGCAGTTGATCCAAAAAGGACGACTGGAGCCGATACCCTTGGCACACCTGCAACACTTGTGGACGCAAGATGTTCCATTTCTGGCTCCCAACCCACTGTCTGGGGCGAAAAAAGGACTTTGGCGGAAAATCACTTCCCCCTTGAGGGCAGTAGTCCCTGCGCCGTGACAAAGCATCTGCCTTCTCATTCAACCGTCCTTCTGGGCAAACCACCTTGAAGTTAAATGGTTGTAGGAACTCAGCCCAGCGTCACTGCCTACAGTTAAGGACCTTGGTACTGTTAAAGTACTCCAAACCCTTATAATCTGTATAGATCACCAATTGGTTCTTTACTGAGCTTAGTAGATGATCCCATTCTTTGAATACCGCCACAATGGCAGTCATTTCCTTATCATAGACATCATAATTAATCTCCACTGGGTGAAACTTGATACTATGGTAGGCCACTGGATGCCATCTCTTATCTTCACAGAACTGGGAGTGGAGGGCTCCTAAGGTGAAGTCACTAGCATCGGTTTCCAGCCAGGTTGGTCGTTCAGGGTCAAAATATGCTAGGATAGGTTTGGACGTAAACGCCTTCTTCAAATAGTTGAAGGCCTGCTCACATGCAGGTGTCTATTCCGATCGGACATCCTTCTTTGTCCAGTCGGTCAGAGGTTTCACTATCTTGCTGAAACCCTCTATGCACCGACAACAGAAGTTGACAAAGCCCATAAAGCTTGGAACGTCAATGATGCACGTCAGAGGTGCCCAATCCCTGATTGTCTGCACCTTCTCCAACAACATAGAGATCCCCATATCAGGGATCTTGTATCCGCCCAATTCAACCTCCCATTCGTGGAAACCGGACTTCTGCATCCTCACACATAGTCTCGCTTTCCACAATTTCTCGATCACACATCCCACCATCGCGATGTGCCCCTTTCATAGTTTTGGAGTAGATCAGGATGTCATCCATGTACGCAATGACTGATTCATCCCGGAGATCCCAAAAGACCTCAGTTATCATGCTTTGGAAAGTTGTGGGAGCATTACACAACCCAAAAGGCCTGACCATATATTCATATAGTCCATATCTGCAGCGGAAGGCTATCTTCCATTCCTCACCTTCTGCCATCCTCAGAAGGTAGTAGCTGTTCTTCAAGTCCAACTTGGTGAACACAGCGGCTTTTCCTAAGCTATCTCGCAGTTCATTTATCAACAGTAGGGGATACTTACTCTTCAAAGTGATTTCATTCATCACTCGGTAATCTATTACCAGTCTTAATGTACCATCTGGTTTGGGCATGAAGAGGACAGGGGCTGCTGCCGAGGAACTGGATCGCCGTAGCTTTCCCGTTCGCAGCATGGCATTGAGATATTACTGCAGTGGCTTAAGCTCCTTTTCCGATAACGGAGATATAAGCCCAAATGGAGGTTGAGTTCCCAGTTGCAACTCGCTCGTCTGGTTATACTTCGACTGCTCTGGTAGTGCCTCAATCCGTTCTTGACTGAAGATATCCCCATAGTAATAAAACTCAGAAAATAGATTAACAGTAATGTAGGCACCTTACTAATCGGAGAATTGCACAATTCCCAATAGGTACACATTACTAGGGTCTTTGGCTAGTAACTCTACATCAGTCATGAACACTAACCACCCCTGCTCTGCGAGGTGGTTAGCCTTGCAGCAATCTGAGTGCCAGGTAAGTGATCCTGTCTTCCAATATATATCGGGGTTATGGTCTATCAACCAAGACATAGGTAGGTACCCATCCACCTTAGTGTCAGGCATGTCCGGGACTTCAATGCACATCTCATTATGGTGGTCACCTAACCTCATCTCTAATAACTTGGTATAGTTTAGACCTGACCCAGGAAGGTGATTACTGCTGGTGTTGCTGTAACGACCCAGGATACATGAGCTATGGTAGACGGAACCTATATCCATTCAGGTAGCCAGGAGGCAAACTGGTGGAAACCGGCATTCAAGTTAGTACTTGATCTACGGAGACCCGATGGCAGGGGCTTCGGGGATGAACAGAATTGGCTGGTCAGAGACTTAGGTACCTAGATACACCCAGGAGTGGTGTCAGCGTAGTTAGGGACTTCTAAAGCTGCAGTTGCTCAGCTAGGCCAGGGAACTAGAGACAGGTCAGAAATGTCAATTGCCGGCGACGGGATAGACAGGGTGACAGGGAAAAGTTATCGTGTCCACTGGACAAGGTTACCTGGCTCACGGGATCACGTTACCCTGCCCTGGGGCTTGGGTTACCCTGCCTAAGGTCCAGAGTTACCCTACCTTTCAATATGAAGTCCTTGGGGGAGTTCGGGAAAATTGACTGAAATGTTTGTTATGCAAAGCCATGCATGATACTGGAATCTGGGGTTCTGAGGGGTGCTATTGGGCGACCCAGGTAGGTTTGGTGAACCTGTATGTTGGAGACATTATTCCTATCATAGCCCTCCAACCTGGCCTTGAGGTCCGGATGTCATGGGCAAACGGTTTTGTAGTTGTGGGCAGTCCAGCACCGCGGAATCTTTGCGGACATGCTTGCAACACCATGTACAGCGCTGCCGTCCGAGCTACTCTAAGCTGTTCGCACATTATATATGGGGGCATAGGGTGGAAGGTGGAGTACCCCCTCCCAGTTGTTCCGAGTAAAAGAGACCAGAACTAACACAGTTAACGGGTGTTAGCTGTCGGGGTCCCGCAGGTAGTCCCGGGTGGTGCGCGGGCGACTGGGAGAGTTTTACACCTACCAAACCAGAAAGTGGGCATAACGCTATAGGCTCTGAAAGGGAAGTGCAGAGACACGAAAAGCGTCATTCCTACCACAGGTAAGGTAGATCTGAGGTAGCTGTCATGGGTAGCGCCCATTGGATCACCCCCCGACTACTGTGCCCTGCGGAAGACACCAGACGCCCAAGACCAGTAAATAGTTAACCGACAAACCACTCCCAGTACCTTCCGCAGAGAAGTAGAGCTCAATGCATATGGGAAGGGTGTCATAGCTAGTCTAGCTCATGAGCTGTCTTGATTGTTGGCCACTGGCAAGACACCGATGTGCAGAGGTTTTCACTCCGGCGGGCAAAATGGAAATGCACGGCAGAAATGATAACCGTACAAGGTGAATGCCGACTAGAGTGTGTCGACACCTGCATGCCCAAAGGGTGTGCCAGGAGAGGTGTCGGACCACCCTTAGCAGAGAAGGGTGTGCTCGAATGGTTGGAGTAAACTGATAGGGGAGTTTCTGGTATAAGACAAAACTACATGAAAGTTTATACGAGAACTCTCCTACTCCAACAATCAATCGTTGTGAGACCTTACTAGAGTGAAGTATCAGGCTTAACGATATTAAGTTTTACTGTTTACTTTACTCTTACATTGGTGTGAACTTGTGGCGATAAGTTGAAGTTGTTCGCTGCTGTCCAACCTTGAGATCTATCTTCCTAGAGGTGCCCCCGTTGCAGTCGCTTATCCGCATGTGTCCCTTTCGTCGTACACACAGTGCCTGAGTCTGCTAAACCCCTTGGCTAATAAGCACCGGCCCCATAGCTCCACTATCGAGTTGCAGGAGCGCCTCCACCCTTACCTGTCTAGCTCCCATCTTCCAGTCTTACTTGACCCGGGGGTAGATAGACTTTGTATGATGAGGCAAGTTGTCACACTTCGGCCTCTTCGCTTGTCTTGGGGACTTAGTCATCCTGGCTTAGTGAATCCTTTTAGTCTGTTGCCTTTCGACACAAGAGCGGCCACAATGGGTCGGTAAACGTTAAGGGATTGGGATTCGTCCTCATATCATTAACTATGGTGTTTGCTATCACACCAACATGAATTCGGGTACTGAACCCTCCTCAGGTAAACTTGAAAATAGTATCATTTATTTGATCAAGTCTAGCCTGAACCAATTCTCCTTGTACTAAACATAACGATCTTTTTCCCCAGGTGGGCAGAAGTCCACTGGCGGACCGGTTCCAAGCGAAGGAGCCTTGCTTCCCCAATTTCAAGCATCTCCGCGAGTAGGACCTCACCCAGCCTCAACCAAAATAATGTCCTATGACATGCCCATCCAGCTAATGAAAATTCTGAAAGAAACAGGAATAACTAGAACAAAGGAAATAACCAGAAACCCAACAACGTAGCGACAGCCCAGCCCACCACGCATGGTCCGCAACATCTACCTGCCCACACCACCTGGGTGTAATCAGTATCATGGTTGTTTATGCGGTAGAAGGGTACTTACCCATCTCCACAGCCACCTCCGTGGCTCATGTCCATCTATCCCTTAAGGGTCTATGGCTGCGGGTTGATAAGGTTACATCTAAAACAGAATACGTTCTTACCAATTGCGAGCCGCCAGCATCAACCTCCATTATCTGAGGTGATGCCTGGCAGACTTCAAGTATCTTTGACGAGGAAGCTGGAGGGGGCGCTTCAATGCGGTTCAGTCACTTGTCCGTTCCTGTGGGCTTGCTTACAGGGGCTGACCATTTCAACCCATTGGCCTGTTTGGATGAAATAATGACAGGGGCCATCACGGTACACTTTCCCCACAAGGGACCTGTTTGACCGCACTTGGTGCACTGGTTGTGCTTCCTCCGACGTTCGGTCAAAGTTGCAGGGATTTCCTTATGCACTATTGCATACTCAGAAGTTGCCGGCTTTGCCTGTTTCCTCGCGTTGAAATTAGTAGGTTTGGCAGACCTCCAGTTTGGTCTGCCTCCACCTTTTTCCTTCTTCGTGAACCTGCCCACTGCCGAGGATCAATCCTGCCTCTTGTCTGCGGGTTGAGACCGGGGTGCTGGGTGGATGACATGGTAACAAAACCAGTTGTTGTCCTCCAGTATGTGCTCGACCTTCCGGAGAAGACCAAGGTACTCATTCAGGTTGGTCGGATGGGGCTCCTTTAGTGCCCATGCATTCCGAACCTCTTGCGTGATGCCTGATCGAACCTTGTCCCGTACCTGTACTGGAGCTGTATAGCTAACCTTATACATATAATCAATTATGTTATGCAGGTACTCATCGATGTGATGTGGCTTCATAACAAGGTCTCGCCACTCGAAAAGGGATCGATCTCGCTCAGGCTGGTCTCTGCCAAAACTTCCTTCCAGTCATTCCCGGCACTCTTTCCATGTCTATAAGGGGTTGCTATCTTTGACAGGGACGCCAATGCGCTTGGCGGCTTCCTTGTTAATATGCCCATGCAACCCCAGATACCATGCCCAGGTGGAGTCTTCAAGAAGGGGGATCACCAAGTTTACCTTGTCCATGTCGGTTAACTTGCAATCCGTAGAGTATTGCAATTTGACCTCTACCGTGGTCAAGAAGTGCGCGAGTTCTGCAACTTTGCCCTGGAATGGAGGGATACTACTCAGCTTCTCCGGCTTGTTGTGCCGGTCTCTTAGTGTTGGCGGTGAAGCCAAACCAGTACCCCTCCAGGCTCTTGCCAGCCTCTTGGCCCGGTGATCCTACCGTCGTTTCTTCTCCTTGCTCCCGTCATCCTTGCGAGCCCTGAGAAAGGGGGTCAAATCCGTGAGAGAATCCCCTTCATCATCATTATCCACGCTATGATGGTCAGGGTCACCTAAATCTCCCCCTGCTCCCGCCGTACCACCTCCAGGTGGTGCATTTCCGTCCCCACTACATCTGGTGTTCCCTGCTTGGGATTCCTAGGGTCTATCGTACCCATCAAACTGTTGCTTCTGGCCATCCTGGTTACCATCCTCCAGGGGGTTAGGCCCTGATGGTCGTGATTCCGGTGGTGGAAGAGGGTATCGCCCACCCTTAGGAGTTGGGTTGGGCGCCGTCTGTGTTATCCGCAGAAAAGACTACAACACTGAACAACTCAAGGGTTGCATCGGGGGGCCAGCGTCCATCCATGACCCACAGTACCCACATGTTGATTGTCCATCTCCTTCTTTCTGCCTCCTTCTATGTCTCACCGGGGTCCGTGGTCTCTTCCCACGCCCATAGTGGTGGTAATGAATCCACCCGATCCGGGTCTCTGCCCACTTAGAGCCTGACAGACAGAACTCGTCTGGGCTGTCCGAATCGCCACTTGTGATGGTGGGGAGACCGGTATGAAGACTTGGCTTCGAGGGTGCCGTGGGGACGACTGGTGCCTAAGGAATGGAGCGAGCAGGCGTCCCAGGTCCTAGGATTAGGGTCCCTCATGACAGCGTCATGGGTCTTTGCTCCTCCAGGCGTCTTACCAGTTCCAAGAATCCAGGTGACGCTGCGCGCAGAGGCCGGAACACTGAGGTAGCCGATAGTGCTGGTGGCAATGCTGTGGCAGGGAAGGTATCTGGAGCAGGCAACGAAACAGACCATGATGTGGGTCTTGGGGCAGCGATGGGAGGTACGGGAGTTGCAACTGAAGGTGTTGTGGGAGAAATGTTTAGAGCCAGGGTGGGACCAGGAGTAGGGTCAGGTGTATCTGGTGCCGTGATGCCATTCAGTGTGGACCTGGTTTTCCTTACTCGGCGTCCATCAGTTCGCCTGACCGCTGGGCTGCCTGACCTACAGCGGGGAATCGAGGGGGGGGACCGACAGGGAGCCTCTAGATGCTCCTGTGAAGGAGGAGGTATAGCTGTAGCCCACACCTTTCAGGCTTGTCAACATCCATATACCGATTGGGCTCAGGTATGCCCACCACTGGTCATCTCTGGCTCTCATAGCCAACTCCATGCTAAAGCTTTCAGGCTTGGTATAGACGAGCGGGAGTGGGGGCAGGGCCTCTAACATCAGTACATCATTCTCTGCATCAATACTACACCCTCCTTCAAAAGCCTTTTCCTGGGCCGCCATCCCAGGCTTCAATGCCTGCTGATCTCTTATCATCTTCAGGTATGCCTCCTGCTGCACCTTCATCCATTCCACCGCTGCGGTAGTGATCTGTGTTCGGAACACCTGCTGCTGCTGGTTGTTCCTGTTCTTCAGTTCCTGCTTCGCTTCCTCAATTGACTTGGATACTCCTCGGACGATGTAAGGTTCCACTAATTCGTGCGAGAACTGGCTAAAGGGAACGCCGTGTGGCAGGGGAGGGAGCATGTCGTGGACATGGGTAGGGTCTTGGAAAAATGAGAGCGCCGCGGCACGAGGTTCAGTAATCAGGAGATCAAGTCATTCAGGGGGTAACTGAATAGGAGCCGTCTTCAAGAGCAACTGGTGGCCGTCCCAGTTGATACCCCCAAGATGCGCAAAAACAGATGCCCGAAACGTGTTGGCTGTGTTCTCGTCAAGGTCCAGGTCTGAATCTGGGTTGGATTGCATTCAGGTTCGCAGTTCGGTACCAGCCATTGCTCTTTCCACCCTGGGCTGCTTGTTCCAGACAAGTTTACTAGTATTCACACAAGGTTAGTGCCGAAGGTGGGAAACAATTAATCAGGAGAGGAGTTAAGGGGGGACCTCGGTTGACGATACATGGTAACGGGGGCACCCCTAGGAAGATGGATCCCAAGGTTGCGACGGCACCGAACAACTTCAAACTTTGCCAATGGTTCACACCAATGGAAGAGTAAAGTAAACGGTAAAACTTAATATCGTTAAGCCTGATGCTTCCCTCAATTACGGTCTCGAGATGATTGATTGTTGGAGTAGGAGAGTTCTCGCACAGACTTCCAGGTAGTTTTATCTAATGCCAGAAACTCCCCCATCAGTTTGCTCCAACCATTCGAGCGGACCTTTCTCCGCTAACGGTGGTCCGACACGTCTCTGGGTGCACCATTGGGGCATGCATGTGTCAACACACTCTAGTCGGCGTCCACCATATGCCGTTATTGTTTCTGCAGTGCATTTCCATTTTGCCCACCGGAGTGAAAACCTCTGCGCATCTGTGTCTTGCCAGTGCCTAACAGTCAAGGCACCTCATGAACTGGACTATTTATGACACCCTTCCCATATGCATTGATCTCTACTTGACTCTGGAAGCTACCGTGAGCGGTTTATTTATTTACTATTTACGGATCTCGGGCTTCCGGTGTCTTCCGCAGGACACGGTAGTCTGGGAGTGCACCAATGGGCCCTACCCATGACCACCACCTTGGATCTATCTTACCTGTGGTAGGAATCATGCTTTTAGCATCTCTGTACTTCCCTTTCAGAGCCTGTAGCGTTGGGGACACTTTCAGGCTTGGTAGGTGCAAAACTCTCTCTGTGGCCCCGGCACCACCCTGGACTACCTTGGGGATGCCCACAGTCAACACCTGTTAACTCCGCCAGCTTTGGTCCGTTCTACTCCGAACAACTTGGAGGAGGTACTCCACCTTCCACACTACGCCCCCCATTATATCCTGCGAACAGCCTATGGTCGACTGGACAGCGGCGACGTATACGGTGTTCCTGGCATGCCTGCAAAGATTCCGGTTTGCTCGACTGCGCACAACTACACAACCGTTTGCCCAAGACGTCCGGGCCTCAATGCGGGGCCAGAGGCCTATCATAGGAATAAGGTCTCCAATTTACAGCTTCATCGAAGCTCCGTAGCTCGCCCAATAGCATCCCCAGGACCCCAGATTCCAGTATCATGCATTGCTTCATGGGACAAACATTCCAGTCAATTTTCCCGGTCTACCTGAGGGACTTCGTGTTGAAAAACGGGGTAACTCAGGACTTCGGGCAGCGCAACCCAACCCCCAGGGCAGGGTAACCTGATATCCAGGGTAGGATACCCTTGTCCAGCGGAAAAGATAACTTTTCTCTATTACATTGTCTATCCCGTCGCCGGGGATAGACCTTTCTGACCTGTCTCCAGTTACTCAGCCTAGCTGTGCGAATGCCCCTTCAGATGTCCCTAAGCACACTGACACCGCTCCCTGCTGTATCCATGTACCCAAGTCCCTGACCAGCCAATTCAGTTCATTCTCAGAGCCCAGGCCATCGGGTCTCCGTATGTCAAGTACTCACTTGCCTGCCAGTTCCTACCAGTTTGCCTCCTGGCTACCTGTATGGGTATAGGTTCCGTCTGCCATATCTCATGTATGCTGGGTCGTTACATGATGTTACGCTGGAAGCTGTGGCCGCTGGGCCGGCGAAGAAAGCTGATCACATGATGCTGAACCAGAAGACTGTCCCCACCAAGTACTCTATCGACAAGGTAGACTACCAGACATATGGCCCCTGTATGGTGAAAGGTCAGGTCAGTAGCTGAGCATGCGGGCTCCAATTGCCCGCCAGGTGGAGCATCCAACCTGTTGTCAATGTCCCCTTGTGGGAACATTGTACGCAGGATACAGGTTTGGGTAGTGTCATGGAGATCCCTACCCAGGAACACATCAACAATGAGCCAAGTTGCATTATTGAAGCCATAGCGGATAGGGGATGGTATGGTGGACCCAAGGCAAAGACTTCTGCCATGCTTTGTTCAGTCCCTGGTTTCATGGGAAGGCTATAGAGCTGACGAGAACTGCTGGGAGCCCTATAAGATACTAGAATAGACAGGAGTACAGGCCATTCTGGATTTCCACCACAGTTATATGTCCAAGCCCAGGGACGATTGGGTCTTGGGGGAATCGAATCATAGAAATAAGAGACGACGCTAATGGTCCGGGCCACACCCCAGACAGGAGGCAAGCGATGCAACCACCCAGGGTACAGGAGCTATGACACCCTAAACCTGCGCCCATAGGGACAGGCATGAGGCATACTGGTAGGAACTGGTTGGCAAGTAAGTACTTGATCCAAGCAGACCTGATGACATGCAATCCGACATTCACAGAAATGGTTGCCAAGGCACTTGAGTACTTGGCTACATACATGAACAATGTTAGTGCAGGTAGGGACCCCTGAAGGTGCAGTTACCCTGCCAGGCTGGGTAACTGCATCAAGGTAAAAGCGTCTATCTCCGGCTATGGAATAGAGAGGGTAACAGGATAAAATCACCCTGTCCACTGGCTATGGTGTACTGGGGGAACACCTACGAAGGTAGATCCCCAGGCTGTGACTGCACCGAATAACTTCAAACTTACTACCAAAAGTTCAGACAAATGTAAGAGCAAACCAAGCGGTAAAATATAATATCATTAGGCCTGATGCTTCACTCAATCAAGGTCACGAGAGGATAGATTGTTGGAGTAGGAGAGTTCTCATGTTGACTTTCCAGTAGTTTTACCTTATACCAGAAACTCCACCCTTAGTTTACTTCAACTTTTCCGGGACACCCTTCTCCACTAAAGCTGGTTCAGACATGCTTCCTGGTACACCCTTCAGGCATGGAAGTATCGATACACTCTGGTCAGCATTCACATTATGCGGTTCTTGGTTCAGCAGCATCTTATTATTTTGGCTGCCTGAGTGAAAATCTTTTTTGTATAGGTGACTTGCCAGTAGCAAACGGTGAAGACACCTGATTGATGGAACTATCCAGTACAATCTTCCTATATGCATTGATCCCTACATTACTCTGGAAACTACCACCAGCACTTTACCCATCTACTGTTTACGAGTCATGGGCTTCGGAAGTCTTCTCTGGGATATGGTGGTCTGGAAGTGATTCAATGGGTGCTACCCATAACCACTATCACAGGTCCACCTTACCTGTAGTAGGAATCATGCTTTTAGTATCTCTGCAGTTCCCTCACTGTGCCTATGGTGTTAGGGACATGTGCGGGCTTGGCAGGGGTAAAACTTTCCCAGTTGGCCCAGCACCACCCGGGATAACCTTTGCAACCCCCAGGGTCAACTCCCATTAACTCCATCAGTTTTGGTTCATTTTACTCCCAATAACTTGCAGCTGGTAATCCACCTTTCACTCCATGCTCGACTATATATCCTGCACACATCCTGGGGTCGAGCAGACAGCAGCGACGGATACAGTGTTGCCAGCACATCTGGAAGGATTCCACATTCCCAGACTCCATACAGCTATGGAACAGTTTACCCATGATGTCCAGGCCTGAAGGCGGGGCCGCAGGGAGATGATAGCAATGGTGTCTCCAATTTACAGCTTCTGCTGAGCTGCGTAGCTCGCCCAATAGCATATCCCAGAATCTCTGATTCCCGCGTTCTACCCAGCTTTCCGTGGCAATCATTGCAGTCAATTTTCCCTACCTCCCCCAGGGACTACATGGTCAAAGGTAGGGTGACACAGAACTTTGAACAGGGTAACCCACCGCCCATTGCAGGGTAATGTGATCCTAATGGTAGAGTAACCATATCCAGTGTACCAGATGACTTTACTTTACTAACCTGTCTATTCAATCGCGGCCGATAGAGACCTGGAACCTTTCTCCAGTTACCTGGCATGGCAGGGTAACCACCCCATCCAAGGTCTCTCAGGATGCTGATATCGCTCCTAGATGTAGGCAAGTACGGACGTGCCTTGCTGCGCATTTCTGTTCAAGTTGGAGCCCACCAATCGGGTCTGCATGTCTCAAGTGCTTCCTTGCCCGCCAGTTCCGACCAGTCCCCCCGATGCTCCCCTGTATGGGTGTAGCTTCAGGCTGCGATAGCTCACATATACTGGTTCATTACACATGGTTGCCCTACTCAGAGGATCAGGTTACCTCGCCATGGGGCCCTGGTTACCCTGTCTAAAGTTCTGAGTTACCCTGTCTTTCAATATGAAGTTACTTAAAAGGTTCTACACAATTACTACAATGCTTGTCACATGAAGCGATGCATAATACCGGAATCTGGAGTTGAAGGGGATGCTATCGCGCACCATACGCAGCTGGGCAGAAGTTTCGAAGTGCAGGTATTATTGCTATCATGCCTCTCAGGCCCTGCATTGAGGCCCAGATGTCCAAGGAAATGGTTGTATAGTGGTGCGCAGTCTAGCAAAAGCGATTCTCTGCACACCGGCGTGCAGTACCGTATGCGTCCAGGCCCTCCAGTCAACCATAAGCCGTTCACTGGACATACAAGGAAGCATAATGTGGCAGGTGCAGTACCTCTCCCAAGTTGGTAGCAGTAAAAGAGACCAAAAGTGACGAAGCTAGGGACTGTTAACCATTAGGGAGTCACAAACGGTGACAGGAAATGAAGGTTTCTTATGTCATGGAGGGCTCAGAACAGAATGTTGGGAGAACTAAGTAAGACTTTCCGGCAGGGAATATTGCCTGGGCTTGCGGAGCATGACTCGCACTACATCAATGGGATCGCGTACGACCCACAGTTATGCGTCATTAGTATATGGTGATTAGTTAATGGGTTGAAATGACGCGCAGTTGCAAGGTCGCATAGAGCGATAACCTTCACACATGACCAAACTAGTGGCCCTTGGTATAATGATCCAGCATACATGAGCTATGGCAGACGGAACCTATACCCATACAGGGAGCCAGGAGGCGAACTGGTAGGAACCGGCAGGCAAGTAAGTACTGGACCTGCAGAGACCCGATGGCCCAGGCTCCGGGAAGAAACAGGATTGGCCGGTCAGGGACTTAGGTACCTGGATACACCCGGGAGCGGTGCCAGCGTACTTGGGGACGTCTGAAAGGGCAGTGGCTCACCTAGGCCGGGTAACTGGAGAAAGGTCAGAAGCGTCTATCTCCGGCAACAGGATAGACAAGGTAGCAGGGAAAAGTTGTCTTATCCACCCGACAGGTTGCCCTACCCTCAGGAACAGGTTACCCTGCCATGGTGCTTGGGTTGCCCTGCCCAAGGGCCTGAGTTACCCTACCTTTCAAAGTGAAGTGCCATGGGGAGTTCGGGAAAAATGACCGGAATGTTTATCACGCAAAGCCACGCATGATACTGGAATCTAGGGTTCTGCGGGATGCTATTGGCCGAGCTACGTAGCTTCGAGGAAGCTGTAAATTGGAGACATTATTCCTATCATACCCCTCCGGCGCCGCCTTGAGGCCCGGACGTCATGGGCAAACGCCTGGGTAGTTGTGTGCAGTCTAGCAAAGAGGAAACTTTGCAGACATGCTCGCAAAACCGTATACGTCGCTGCTGTCCGGTCGACCGTAGGCTGTTCGCAGAATATATAAGGAGGTATAAGGTGCAAGGTGGAGTACCTCCTCCAAGTTGTTTGAAGCAAAACGGACCAAAACAGACAGCATTAACAGGTCTTAACCGTGGGGGGCCCGAAGGTAGTCCTGGGTGGTGCTGGGGCGACGGGCAGAGTTTTACACCTACCAAGCCTGCAAGTGTCCCCAACGCCATGGGCTATGAAAGGGAAGTACTGAGACACAACAAGGATGATTCCTACCACAGGTAAGGCATATCCGTGGTAGTCGTCATGGGTAGCCCCCATTGGACCACTCCCAGACGAGCGTGCCCTGCGGAAGACACTGGAAGCCCAAGACCAGCAAACAGTAAATGGATAAACCGGTCACGGTAGCTTTCGGATTCAAGTAGAAATCAATGCATATAGGAAGGGTGTCATAGATATTCAAGTTCATGAGGTGCCTTGACCGTTAGTCACTGGCATAGCACCGATGCGCAGAGGTTTTCACTCCGGCGGGCAAAATGGAAATGCACCACAGAAATGATAACTGCATAAGGTGAACGCCGACTTGGGTGTGTCGACACATGCATGCCTGAAGGGTGTGCCAGGAGACGTGTCGGACCACCCTTAGCGGAGAAGGGTGTGCTCGAATAGTTGGAGTAAACTGATGGGGGAGTTCTGGCATAAGATAAAACTACCTGAAAGTCTGTGCGAGAACTCTCCTACTCCAACAATCAATCCTCTCGAGACCTTAATTGAGTGAAGCGTCAGGCTTAACTGATGGAGTGCGGAGCACGAGGTAACCCCATCGTGGTATGTTAGTTAGCTGGGTAGCTAGGGCATAGCAGTAGGGGTGGGAGCGGGACTGGTGTTTCCTGTGTGTGTGGGTTGTCACCCCACAGAGTGGGCGGAGCTGTACTTAGTCTGAGCAACGGCTCCACTCTTGTTATATAGCATGTCCATGTAACGTCCATAGAACATCATCAGAGCAACAACGACGATCACTTCTATCTCTTCTTATATCAAGGTTTTCCCTGCGCACGAGTGAGCTGCCCAGCGAGCGGCATTAGACTCTCAAGGTTGCTATCATTAACGACATTAAGTTTTACCGCTTTCTTTACTCTTACATTGGTGTGAACTTTTGGCAATAAGTTTGAAGTTTTTCGGTGCGGTCGCAACCTTGGGATCCATCTTCCTAGCCATGCCCCCCTTACACTTGGGTTTCACACATGTGATGCACCTAGCATCCATAACTACAGCAGGTGACTCAAGGGCATTAATCGCAGGGTTAGGGTTTCTGTGAAGAGGGAGTATGAAAAGGGTCCCTAGGACCCGGAAGGATGAGCTCGTGAGGCTATCATCTTTCTATCTTCTGGCTTATGACTTGGCAACTTTCCTCTCGGCCTAAGTGACCCTGTTGCGCAACGAGCCTTATAGGTGAGTTGTCAGATAGGAGCCTTGAGTGCTTAGCTCTTGGACTGGGAAGAAGATCCGTGGTCTCAAGTGTTCAAGGCTAAGATATCGTCACCCATAGAAAGGTAGTACTGATGGGTAGGAATCATTATATTTGATAGTGTCACAACAACACATGCCCAACAATACAAGAAGGCTCCGGGTAGGATAGGCAACCCCACAACTATAGCGGAACTGATGATGACAACAATGAAATCACGGGTCACCTAGAACTTCCAGGCTTCAGACACGATCTAGGAAGAGTATCAAGCTTACAAGTGACTAACAGGCCTCTGAGCCTGGTTACAGCAGAAGAACAACAACCAGAAGAAAGGTCGTCCACGGACGAGGAGATAGAAACAAGGTTGTCAGAAATTGGAGCCACTATCCCAGCAGTTCAGCCTGTGGGAATGACACCTAAACAACTCACGGCCCTACTAGCAATGCTACAGGCAAGACGACTGAGCAAAGGAAACATGCCTAAGGCTAAAGAACCAGACATCTTCCAAGGAGAAATGATAAGGTTAACCGAGTTTCTTTCCCAACCCAAGTGGTACCTCAGAGTCAAGGATCACGGCAACAATTGGGCTACTACCAATATAGCTTACGCTGAATCGCTGTTAGGTGACACTGTCAGCCGATGGATAACCCCTAATGGCAAAGATTTCAAAGAAAGAGAATTGGAGACTTGGGAAAGCTTCAAGGAGGTGTTAAAAGAACGATTCGTAGACATCAATACGAAACTAATGGCCCAGAACAAAGCGCAAGTCATGCAACTAGGGAGTGCGAATATGATGGCCTTTTGGAATACTTGCTAACACCAGGGGATGGAGGCCGAATACAACAATAAGACAGTCTACCGATACTTGCTGCAGGCATGTACCACCCAGCTCCAACACCGATGGGCACAGCAGAGACCGAATACATGACAATGGTGTATTTTGCAAGATGGACTATTAAAAGAGATCAACAGTTGGCGATAATCAGACACATGGAGAACAGCAATGCCCCGATAAATGAATATAAAACCACACCCAGGACCAAGGACGGAACATTCTAACGAACACTCTAAACAATGACAAAGGCGGGTGCAGTGATGGACCTGGATGCGACTAGTAGAGGGCAGAACCAAAACCTATATTGACAAGAGTATGAATGAAAAATGAATGGCAGGCTATGCCTAGGATGCGGAAAGAGTGACGACATACTCTGCAACTGCTGTCTACCAAGGGGCAGACAAAACAGAACACTATCAGAAAGAATAGAGCCTGTTAGAAATAGAAGGCCAACACCTGCCATGACGAAGCTATGTGAAATGAATCTCGACCGTAAGGAAGAAGAGGTGGAAAAAGATGACCGTGCCCAGCAATGGGTGGTGTGCGGGATAGAACACCACTGAAACCAATTGCCCTGAGAAATTACTACACTACACTAGAAATAGAATCCAGGGAAGATGAAGGAGATTACATTATGGTCGAGACCGTACTGCGCAGAAGAGATGAAACAGTTATGATACACCCAATGATCGACCCAGGAACCACAGAAAACTTGATTAGTAAAGAAATATGTGACAAACATGGCCTCATCATCTTTAAAGCCAAGAAACCCAGAGACATACATCTAGTGGAGAGACCAAAAGGGGTCATGGTACTGATTACCCAGGAGGTGCGAGCACCCATGGATATCAGTAGCCATATGGAACTGGCAACCTTTCAGGTGGCCTACCTGGAGGGCCATGAGGCAGTCGTAGGAATACCATGACTAAGACAATATAGCCCAACAATAGAGTGAGAAAACAATAAAATGACATTTGCAAATGAATGATGTGTAGCAAAGTAACTGCGCAGTTCACTAGTGGTGTATACCACCCCCAAAGCAGAAGACCTGAAAGAGAACTTAATTCCGAGGTTTTCCCAAGTCGAGTCCGCAACAGAAACTAGCATCCATGGAGGCCAGAAGAATTACCAGATCCAAATCAAGAGGTTGACCAACGACGCAAAAGTGCCTACCAAAGGTTCAGCAAGGGCGGCAGGACGCGAGCTGTATGCCAATAAACGAGAAGAGATACCTGCCAGAGGGTGGATGACGACTACTACAGGGATAGCCATCGGACTGCTATCCAGTAACCATGGGCACAGTGCTCCATGCAGCAGTTTAGCGGTCAAGCATGGACTCATAACCAAGGTGAGTGTAATAGACACTGATTAGGTGGATGAAGTAAAAGTAGTCTTGGCAAATCTGGGCGATAAAGTATTGCAAGAGGACAAGGGTGATAGAATTGCACAATTAATGACCGAAAAGAGCAACAAAGAAGCCCTGCAAGAAGTAGCAGACTTGACAAAACTGTACAAGGCGTGAACTAATTCAGGAGTATGGATCAAGTGATATATGAAGAGCGACAACCAGAAAGGAAAATTGCAATTTACAAGATAACAGCATCCCCCTTGGGGAAGTTCTACCGATGAGGAGAATGGGGAGGAATTCCACACCTATGACGGGACCACGACCCAGCTATGTAGGCCAAACTCAACATAAGGACAAAATTAGCGATCCAGTGCAAAAAAGGCAAGGAGAACAAATGCAGGAACTAGACAATCCCAAAGGAATACTACCGTCATTGGGAACTATTCCATGAAGAAGACGGGACAGAGCTACTACCTCTTCAGGAGGGGGTAGACCTAGAAACAAAATTCAAGCAGGATACCAAATCTCCAATGCAAAGGATCTACCCTCTGGGAGAAAACGAATTGCAGGAACTAAAGACCTACACCATCCACAACCTGCAACGATAATGGATTAGGGACTCTTTTGCGGAAGAAGGATTGTCAATCCTATTTGTACGAAAAAGGACGGGAAACCAGGACTCTGTGTGGATTACTGGGCCCGCAACCAAATAACGAAAATGTACTGTTATCCACTACAATTAATATCCAAGATGCTAGACAGGCTTCGATCCACAAAGCACTGCACCAAACTCGATATCAGGGAAGCATACCACGACATCAGAATCAAAGCAGGAGACAAAGGGAAGACAATATTCGCCATGTGATATGGGACATTCGAGTATCTGGTCCTGCCATTCGGGCTAACAAACACGTCTGCCACCATTCAGCGATGGATCAACTGCATACTGAGCCAAAGCAGGATGTATCTTGCATTGTCTCTTTGGATGATGTCTTTACATATTCCAAAAATATGGAACAATACCAAAAAGATATCAATAATATTATGGAGGCATTACAGAAATCAGGGAGGAAGGTCAAACCAAGCAAATGCAAGTTCCATAAACAAGAAGTGAAATATCTCAGCTTTATTATCAACCAGGAAGGAGTTCAAATGCACCCGCTCAGGACCCAGGCAAGATGGAAGTAGGAGGCACAAAGACCCAGAGGCGGCATCTACTATTTCAAGGGATTTTGCAAGTTCTATTGGCGCTTTATAGAAGGGTACAGTCAACCAGCGAAACGGATAGACCACCTGCTCCCAAAAGACATCCAATAGAACTGGGGAGAGGAACAAGACAAAGCATTCAAGGGGCTAAGGACATAAATAACCACGGCACCCATATTAGTGTATGTCAAGCCCACAGGAGAGAAAATAATTGCAACCAATGTATCGAAATATGTATGCTCAGGCATACTATCAGAAGAGTGCAAAGACAGACAATGGTGACCAGTCGCATGGTGGTCCAAAACGATGAGACCAGCTGAATGCAACTACGATGTTCATAACAAGCAACTACTAACGATAGTTCAAGTTCTGCAGGAATTGAGACATTACCTTTAAAACACTAACTGTAGTACCAAGGTCCTAACAGATCACAAGAACTTGGTACCGTTCATGACAATGAAGGAACTCAATAACTGCTAAATACTCTAGATAGAGAAGCTAAGCTAGTACGACTTCAAAATTGAATATCGACCAGGAAAGGAAGGAGGAAAACCGCACACTTTCACAAGGCAAGCAAAGGACTAACCCAAATACAACAAAGGTGAAAGAATCACAAGGGGATGGTAGATACTACTCCTGAGAGAAAAATACTTCCAGGCAATAGAAGTAGTGGAATTCCACAATAATATACTGGACACCATCAGAAAGAGGGCAGGAAAAGACAGGAAGATTCAACAGATACAAAAAGTACAGGAAAAAAGAGATAAGGAAATAAAAAACATCGCACTATGGGTATCCAGGTGTGATGGCAACTGCCTTTAGTATAACGACTGGATACAGATACCAGAAGACCAGAAACTCCGAACCATCCTGATACGAAGAAACCACAATCTGCCAGGAGCAGGTCATGGGGGGACAGCCAAAGCTACTAACCTGGTATAATGTGAATAATATTCGACCGGAATATGGGAAACAATTGAACAATATATCATGCACTGCGATGTTTGTACACCGACAAAAGTTATACGACATGCATGCTATGGATTGCTAAAACCAAACAAAGTACCCGATAAACTATGGAAATCCATATTTGTGGACTTTATTGCAGGTTTACCCCCATCAGATAGCCACGATGCCATCCTAGTAGTGGCAGATTGCCTAACCAAAATGAGTCATTTTATTGGATGCATAGAAGACATGATGGCTTGGCAGTTCCTCTTGATCTTTATGCGAAAAATATTTCTGCCTCATGGCTTGCTAAAAGATATGATAACAGGCTGAGGATCGCTGTTCACATTAGAGGTATGGAAGGAAACAATAGAGAAACTCAGAATACAAGGAAGACTGAGCCTGGTATTCCACCCCCAGAGGGATGGAGAAACCAAAAGGGTCAATACGATAGTAAAGCAATATCTAAGGGCATATGGTAACAATCGGCAGGACAACAGGAATGTACTCCTGACAATGGTGGAATTTGCCTACAACAACAGAAGACAGGAAATGAGAAAGAACACCCCATTCTACAGAAACTATGGCCAGAATCCAGAACATGAGGCCATCAGTTGGTTGACCAAAAACAAGATAACGAAGGCAGGCGAGATGGCACCACTTCACGAAGTTCGACGAACCAAAATGGTTATGGCACAATTATGACCAAAGGGAAATTACGATCAACACTACAGACCCGATCCAAACATACAATCAGGAAGTATAGTATGCCTACTGCAAAGAAATATACAAACCACAAGACTATCAAAGAAACTCGACTACAAGAAAATCAGAGCGCTCAAAGTCTTGGTGAAACTCAGGAGTTGCGCTTATAAGCTCGAACTACCACCCCAGATTGCAATGCACAACATGTTCCATATCTCACTCCACAAACTCGACTCCAATAACAAGCTACCCTCTGAAGGTATCCTGCCCCCTCTGCCTATAGAGAGAGACGGAGAAGATGAATACGAACTTGAAGAAGTAATTGACTCTCACTTACACTACACCAAACTGCAATACTGTAATAAGTGGACAAGTTACTCACCCAAACACGGTAAGACTTGGTACCCAGCAGCTAATTTCGCAAATACAGAAGTCGCAATGCATCGCTTCTACTAATGATACCACCACAAACCCTGCGTGGGTTAAAATTGAAGTCACAGTAACAGAGACACAGCCCATGGGGCCTCCGGAGGGAGGGGACACCACGATCTGTCTTCACCTGCATGTTACTCCCACTAGCCCCAGATACGAATCTGACTCCGAAGCCAAATTCGATGAAAGGCAAGCGAAGGGGAAAAAAGCTGCAGAGTACAATGCCTGGTCATGAATGGGCTACTATGACGATAAGGGCTGGGTGCCCTAAATCGATACACAAGAGTAAGGATGGTTCCCGAGGCCCCCCAGGACCCACAGGGACAGGAGGGAAATTCATGAGAATAAAAGATTGCAGGAGTGCTATCAGGATGGGTGCAGGACCGATAAAATAGAAAAAATGTAGATGCGTGATATTCCCCACAAAAAGACGGAAGTGAAAAGCCCCTGAAAAGGGGGCCAAAAAGGAATAGGAATGCTGAGAGCAGCCATGAGGGCATGGCAGGAGGGAGAGGGGAGTGAGGAAAATATGGAAACACTTACAGACATAGATGGCCTGCACCAGCAGAGGGATGACCTGCGTAGAATGTTGGACAAAGCTTAAGGGATCTTCACCAACCATTGAGCAACTATCAACAGCAAAGAAAAAACTATCAGAATGCAGCAGCGAATGATTGAGGTCGCAAACACCGCCCTTCAGAAACTGAGGGAAAATTGGCAATGCGAACAGAAGCACTGGGGATTGTTGGGAAGGGAAACAAAAGCATTGGGGAGAGCCCTAACACAATGGGTGTAGCCTGATGGGACTCAGGCTAGAGGGAGAGTGGAGCTAATGTCCCAAACAGTGAGGGAGGAGAAAGGTTTCTTACGTCGTGGAAGACTCAGAACAAAATGTTGCGAGAACTAAGCAAGGCTTACTGGCAAGGCAGATTGGCTGGCTTTCACACCATGACCTACAATATGGCCATGGGATCTCACACAACTCACAATTGTGAGTTGTTAGTATATAGTGCTTGGTTGATACATTGAAACAACTCGCAGTTCCAAGATCACATGATGTAATAACCTTCACATATAACTCAACTAGTGGGTTATGGGTCTCACACATGTGACATACTTGGCATACATGACTAAGGCAGGTGACTCAGGGGCATGAGTCACAGGGTTAGGTTTTGCGTGAAGAGCAAGTATGAAAAGAGTCCCTAGAACCTAGAAGGACAAGCTCTTCACCCTATCATCAGTGTATCTTCCTACCTATAACTTTACTACTTTACTCTCCCCCTATGTGGCCCTATTGCACAACCACGGTTATAAGCGAGCCATGAGACAGGAGCGTTGAGTACCTGGCTATCCGACGTGAAAGAAGATGTGTAGTCCCAAGTGTTCGAGGCTAAGGTATTGTCGCCCCTGGAAAGAAAGGGCTGACCAGTCGGAACCTTTACATAGGCTCCCAAAGGTACTCCTGGGTGGTGCCCAGGCAACTGGCAGAGTTTTAAACCTACCAAGCCTGAACCTGTCCTCCGCACCATAGGCTCTGTAAGGGAAGTGCAGAGACACCAAAAGAATGATTCCTACTGCAGACAAGGTGGATCCAAGGTAGTAGTCATAGGTAGCACCCACTGGATGACCTCTGGACAACTGTATCCTGCGGAAGACACCAGAAAACTACGAATCGCTAATAGTAGATAGATAAACTGCGCACCACAGCTTCCAGGGTCCTGAATGGATTAATGCATACCGGAAGGGTATTCCAGATAGTCCAGTTTATCAGGTGTCTTGATCGTTAGCCACTGTCAAGGCCCCAATACGAAGAGGTTTCCACTCTGGTGGGCAAAATGACGATGCATCACAGAAATGATAATCACATGGGGTGAACACAGTCTAGTGCCTGTCGACACATGCATACCTGCAGGGTGTGCCAGGAGACATGTCGGACTACGGTTAGTGGAGAACGGTATACTTGAATGGTTGCAGCAAACCATTAGTGGAGTTTCTCCCATTAGATAAAACTACTGGAATGTCTACTCCCCAACTCTCCTACTCCAATATTCAATCCTCTTGCATGCTTAATTCAGTGATACCTCTGGCTTAAGATATTAAGTTTTACCCTTCCTTTATTCTTGCAATTGTGCGGGCTTTTAGCAATAACTTTGCAATTGTTCAGTGCGGTTGCAATCTTGGAATTCCTCCTTCTACTGGTGCCCCTATTACACCCAGGTCTACTTGATGCCAGCTTTCCAACAGCATAAAGAACATCTACTTGCAATAAATGTTGGTAGAGTTACAGCATATTGTGAATGTATTCTCTCCTGGCAAGATTTACGAGAGGTTCTGACTCTGCACTGATTTCCATACCAGATTGCTTTGGCTCCCTTGGACTGTAGCCCTCTATGCTTCGCGACAGAAATCCACTTAATGCCCACTTTCAAATGGTATAAGGAACGTCTGCCTAGCATTAACATTGGCGGAGTTACAGCCTGTCATAAAAGTGGACTTTGTTGGTCAGGTTTTGCCTTCATAACCGTTTGCTTCAAGTTACACTACAGGCAGAGTAAGTTGAATGTGGGTATTATTATCTATATTAGCATTTTACTAAATTATACTATCTACTGCTTGTTTATAAATTCAATTGTGACCTAGATCACAAAGTGAGAATTGGGGGACTCTTAAAGAACTACTAATTTCACAGCATTTGGTCCAGATTCCATTTATACTCCAATAAGACCCAGATTTGAGTTTCAGTCCTGTTTGCATTATTACAGTGTAGTATTGCACTCTGTTGCACTCAGAGAATTTGGCGTCAATCTTGCATGTAACTGGTATAGGTCCTAGGTTATACTTCATGTGGTATTCCTTGATCTACACCATGTTTTAGGTTTGGTTTCATAGTATTCCATAATACTAGTATTTTTTCATATAGTATTGTTTGATATATATAATGTTTTATCTTTAGTTTCACCGTATCACTTGATACATGTATTGTTTTATGTAGTATTCCTTAATATATACAATGTTTTATGTTTGGTTTTGCAGTATCATTTGATACTTGTATTGTCTTGTGTGGTATCACTTGATACATGCAAGGTTTTATAATATTGCTCATACTAGATATAAGCGATAAGCCTTATTTACAGACCACTGATATCCCCCATGGAAATAGTAGACTTCGACTGACAATATTCTAAATATACTTGGTTGAATAGTTACTTCTTCGATTCACTACTTTACTCTCTCAAGGCTACTTTTAGCAAGCAGTCCTAACTTTTTATTGATCATGAAGCCATCGAGTCCTATTGTACCACCATGTGAATAGGACTCCAGTCCGACCACGTTACATTTTTTCAACCTCCACAAGTGTGTAGGAACCTATTTGGACCCGGCATGATCAACCTATGGATGTCCAAACTGAAGCTAGTAGTGAGGAGCACTAGAACCTCAGCTTGTTTAGCTCTGCCAGCAAATTACCAGCGAGTCATTATGGACTCGAAGTGGGAAGCAAGTCCCATGAGAATACCTTACCAAGTGAAGGCAATCAAGAAACCAAAGCAATCTAAGATCAACTTTGCAATTGACAAACCTGGAAGGCAAGTTGCACAGAACCTAGCTAGGGAAACCTTTAGTGAATTGACAAAAGAACTAGCAAAAGCAGCATCATACACTGTGGGGACTTTCCCTCCCAGTCTCTTCCAAGGAAAACCACTTACACTGCTGTTAAAAGAATCAAGCCATGAACTTCCCTGGAGTACCTGTGAAGGCACCACCGAAGACAAAGAAAAGTGAACACCTTGGGGACTACCAGATAAGAGCCCCAGTACTGAGGGATCAGAGGATAGCATGTCTGTCAGGGGTGCTAGGCCAGCAGGTAGCTCTCAGATGGGGCAGGCCAGGCCCAAGAGCAAGCTTCCGTTACCTTCTACATTCTCATAGCAAATAGAGGATCTTGAGCCTCAACTGTTTGATTGATAGGTTAAGACAAGCCCCTAGTACCACTGCTTGCACAGAATGGATGAGGTAAAGAGCGGAAGTGAAGTATGCTTTTCAAGTTTCTGTACAGGAAAGGTAGAAGAAGCATACAACCAAGGGATGAACTACTATGAGAGTAGAGAAATGATACAAGGAACAACTTTGATAGTGTACCTAAGAGATGGATTTCAGTCCTCATGAAATACTAAAGAACTGTGCAGCAAGTTCCAGGATATTCAACAAGTTTGCAATAGAAAAATGAAAAGGATAACACTGGTCGCAACGGACCTGTTCATGTACCATGGCCAGTTTCACAATAAATGCTATGACAATGATTATGCAAAGCGATGCACTCAATGCTCCAGCAGGAGTTAGAACCCATAGAGAAGGAGGAGGATACTTGTGACAAGATAGTTAAGCATGCAGATTACAAGTACGCAATCCTGGATTAAACAGGAGTTTACCAAATGTATACACCCTGAGAGCGCAGCGGCAAGGGATCCTCCTCAGGTGACAATACCGATAAGGACAACCTACACTACAAGGAATGAAAGAATAATAAGAACAAGAAACAGAAGAGATAGGATGAAGATACATTCTTTGAATATGGGGAAAAGAGCCACTATGCAAAGGATTATTATACTAAGAAAAGTTAGGGCAAATGAGCAAAATGGGAAGCAAGCAGAAGCCAAGTGAAAGCAAGCAAGTACAACAAGATTGAGATAAACTTGGTGGAAATGGGGAGTTTCCGGATACAACCATTTCGCAGGATCATCCCTTGTGATGAATTGAAGGAAACAATTCATATTAATCGCCATACAGCCAAAGTACTATTCGATACAGGAACAACCGGCTGCAACATAATAAGCACTGCCTTCATAGCTACCCATAAGATTCCCACGTACCCTCCCCCACAGCCAACTATGGTCATCATAGCCATGAAAGGTTCCCGCTCCTCAAGCTTGAAGAAATGTGTATAGACAGTGGGAATCAGAAAAAAGAAGTAGCCCAACCAAGAAATGTTAGTTGAAAACCTTGCTAAATACCGTGATATTATTAGAATGCCATTCCTGAAGGGACACAATGCCCGTATAAATTGTAGTGGTAGAGCTAGTCAGTTTTACAATAATGAACTGTGACTGTTGTGCAGACCAATAAGTGCGGAAATCGAAGCCCCGATGTTGGATGCAACTCCAGATACACTTCTTGAGGAATACAAGATTTTATTTCCTGACCAAGTTGCTGAAACTTTACCACTTGTACAATAAATAAACTTCCATACCTGGTTTAAAGACCCAACTGACCTAAAAAACCAACCAACGGACTCGATTACTAAAGCATATAAAGAAAAGCTCGTGAAATAAATAAACATGAAACTATGCACCAGAGTTATTGTTCCACAGGCCGTGCACCGAGCAGTATCTATACTTGTACAACAAATGTCTGACAGAAGGATTCACCCCCTGGTGGACCTGAGAGTTCCAAGTGATAACCTGGTCATAGACAACCCCTCTATCGCCAACAAGCACCTAATCCTAAATCGTATCGGAAGAGCAAAGTTCAGGAGCAAAATTGACCTGAGTGACGCATATTTTCAGACATGGCTAGACAAAGAAAGTGTTAGGTTCAACTCCTTTGAAACACCTTTTAGAGAATTTGTCAGCAAAGTAATACCGAAAGAATATATGAGCATGTCTGCTATCTTTATGTGAATCATGGAGGACCCATTGAGCAAAGTCCTACACCATGTCATATCAGTACATATTAGTGATATTCCCATATTCTTTGATACATCTGAGGAACATGAGACATACGTATACCAGGTATGAGACCAACTCAGAGAAGCAAAATTCTACACAAGAAGGGATATGTCCATAGTGTTGATGGATAACATAGAAGTACTTGGGCATATAGTAGATAAGCATAGGATCCATGCCTCACATCAGAAAGTATCATCTATTCCATGTTCCGAGATACTACAAAACATGGAAGGATTAGAACAGTTCCTGGAGATATTGAACTATGTACGCAAGTTTCACCGACACCATGCTATCTTAATAGCACCATTAACTGGTGTGACAGGCAATGCTGAATTTGTATGGACATACACATACTAGACTAAGTTTGACATGATTATGAAATAGAGTCTTGACCACCAAGTGATGAGAGCAGTAGAAATACAGAGTGAGGAACCAATTTAGGTAGTAACAGATACCTTGGATTTGGGTATTTGAGCAGGAGTAGGACCAGGACCAACATATAAAACATGTCGAGTAGCTGTTTTACATAGCAGGGAGTTTACTAACAGGCTGACAAATTATGGAACTACCAAGAAAGAGGCACTAGCAATAGTAGCAGTGCTTAATTGGTTCCACAACATACTAATAGAAAATATAGTTACATAGTGACAGACCACCAACCCTTGATACACTTACAAACCTTAGAGAACCCAAGCAGCAAACAAGTTATATGGCTTAGTAGACTAGGAAAATATGATACTAGGATAGTCTATGCTCCCAAGAGCATGAGCTGTTTAGCTGATACCCTTTCCCATATATATGAAGGAAACTCAGACTTAAACCCCCTCTATGTTAAAAAACTATACCCAGGAAATTGATGGTATCTTAGATAATGTGGTTTACGAATAAGAATCAAATACAATAGAGCCCAAGCGATGCCCTACCTCTACCTCCCTGCATTTCCCATATATTGAATACCTCCATGTGGTCCAAGTATCTCCTAAGAGCTCCTGCTCAATGATTGTGGGAAATGATTGAGGTAATCTGTGCATCTTCCAAAGTACAATACTGGAAGAATGCTAGCAGAGCAAATATCACTATTTGCACTACAGGATAGATCATTGCCTATACCACCAGACTGACAGGGAGTTTACGAACAATGTTTCTAGACAATAAAGCCAACCAACCACGCAGCATCCAAGTGAGTGCCTAGGACCCCGAGTACTGCACAAGCCTCAAGCACCCCCCCCGAATGTCTCAAGATAAATGAATGAGAATGGTAACAAACAATTAGTGGAAGACCAAATGGTGCTGGGAAAGGGCCATCTACCCTTATTCGGCTGATGCTATGATTACCTGAGATTCCTGCACTCCTAAACCCAAAGGCGATGGAATTTCAAGTGCCTAATAGCCCAACTCCAACTGAACTGGCAAAGCCACTGGAAGGCTATAGGAACGAAATGATGTTCTCGGTTATGCCTCAAGTGATCGATGAATACTACGATGGACTTCACTACATGCTTGGAGAGGATCAAGAAGATAATTCTATGCAGTCAACCCCTGAAAGTGAGATAGAAAATAAAGGAGATATTAGACCAACAGTCAAAGAAATTGTAGGAACCTTCAGAGTACACGTGGTCTCAGCATACAGGAAGGAACCGGTAAAGAAGAGGGTGAATGAAAATCTGGAGTCAGGAGAAGACTTGTTCATCTAAACTGTTATAAATAGGATGCGATTCACTAAGACATGGTATGGGGAAGAATGCCTCAACATTCCAAAAGGCCTAGTATTCAGAAACACTACATTGATAGAGTGTATCAAAGCTGAAATACACAACAAAGGGTATTATAGTATTGAACAGAATATACGTTATGCAACAGAATACCTGTTGTGGCCAGGGATAAGAAAGGATTTTAGAGTATACATGGCCCAATATCACGTTATTTAGACTAGTAAGGAACCTACAAAATTACTGGAAGGAAGAGCGCAGATAACAATTCTGCCCTTAGAAATGTTATAGTCAATAGCCATTCATTATACAGGACTCTTCAACAATTCATGGGGATATAATATAGTTCTGGTAGCCATGGACAGACTTTCAGAATATATGTAGTTGATTCCAAGAAACAGGCAAGTAATAGTACTAAAGAGATGGGAGCTACTATGCAAGTACATACTTATACCCCATGGTTACACCACAATGATAGTGAGCAATGCAGACTTCCATTTCAAATCATACCTGTAGAAGTAACAGTGCCAATTGCTAGGTATTTAACACATCAAGGCAGTACCAGGACACCAGGAAACTAGTACACAGGTTGAGAGGAAAATTATGGAGTTGAAAACCACCCTTTACAACCTGATTAATGCAAGACAAAACAATTGCTCGGATGAAATTCTGGAAACAAGAGTATACTTGAATGCAGGATGGTCTGAGACCTTGGGTTTGTCCCCATAGAAAGATCCTTGTGGAAAAAACTACAAGCTACTTCCCTTAGCAAACTTCAAGAACCCCGCAGTGCCAGCAGGCAATAAGTTGTTAAACAGACACCAATGAATCCAAACTACTGCATTTAATAGAATAAAATTAGCACCTTTCAGAAGCATGAGAATGGTGCCAAGAATGACACCAATATTTCCGCGCAAGTTACTCTCTTATATGAAGATACTCCACCTCTATCCGAAACACCTTAATAATGTCAAACCATGAGGAAGTCAACATGAGACTATGCAACCAGTTTGTGGGACTCCAATAGCGCTGTGAAATGATCCCACTATGAGCATATTGGCAAATAAAGTCTATTAATACCTGCGAGGAATGGAGACGAGGCAGTATCAAGACAGAGGATAGAGAGAATCAAATGGTATGAGATTGGATAGGTTTACTAGAGTATGGGGAATCTGGGTCCTTCGTGCGCAAGGAGCTATGCAGCGAATGTTTGGAGAGATGGCTGGAGGGTGCCAAAAGGATGTTGCAGGACAACATGAGAATCTTGCAGGATAGTAATAACCGGGAGGATGGGTCCTGTAGAGACTTTTAGGAAAATAGCTAGTTTACCGACTATTCGGAATTTACTATATTATTTTGTTCAAGGAATTTGTTCTTTTGTTTTACAAGTATAACTGGTATGAGTACAGGATTATGTTTTGTATGGTATCACTTGATACGCAGAATGTTTTATGTTTTGTTTCATAGTATTACTAGATACTTGTATTGTTTCATATGGTATCGCTCGATACACATAATGTTTTATGTTTGGTTTTAGAGTATTATTTAATACTGGTATTGTTTTGTATAGTATCACTTGGTACACACCTGGTTTTATAACATCACTCATACTAGATATAAGTGATAAGTTGTATTTAAATACTGCTGATTTCCACAATGGAAAGAGCCGACTTTAACTAACAGTATTCTAAATATACTTAGTTGAACAGTTACTTCTTTGATTCCCAACTACACCCTGTTGAAGCCCCCTTTGATAAGCAGTACTTGCTTTTTGTTTATCAAGAAGCTATATGCTCCTATCATATTGCTAGGTCAATAGGACCCGGTCTGAACACATTATACTGTTGCACCTCGTGGTATTATGAGAATTTGGTATCAACCCTATTGTATCTGGTTATGCTCTGAGAATTTGGTGTCAACCCTGTTGCATCTGGCTGTGCCCTGAGAATTTAATGTTAATTCTGTTGTACCTAGTTGTACCCTGAAAATTTGTTAACCCTCCTGCACCCGGTTGCACTCTGGGAATTCTGTGTTATCTCGGTTGCACCCTGATGCTACTAAGATTCAAAGCTGTGTCCTAAGTCCTGAGTAATGTTTTGAGCACCCTGTACATCAAATGCTGTGGGTACTCCGAGTACTACCCTATATTTTTGCACATGGTCTTGTATCATTCAAACCTATCTTGTATCTCATCTGGCTGATAAGTATTGTTTCTATTAATATCAATTGTACCTTGTTTTTGAATGGTATAATCAGGAGAACAAGAAAGAAACCATTGCACCCAGCACTTACCTATAACTGGTGCTCAAGGCAGTCCTCTATAAGCATTTGTCCGAATTGTATTTGCACAACCTGGCAGCATCGGCAGATCGGCACTTGTTCTAGTTGCATTTAACCAATCAAGATACTGACATACACCTAATTCTTGGTCCTCAAAAAGCTTTCTGTTTATTGCTGGTCAGTCTTCCTTTGAGGAAACCCTATTTTAATGTACTTGGAGTCATAAAACTAGAATTTCATACTGGCATGCCAGAGCTGTAAGGTTTGGTTTCTCATATCCTATTCCTTCCAAAGATGTGAAAGTAGCCTGGATTCTGGTCTGGGTATCTTCGTATAGCTCTACCCATCAGCTGTGAAGCATAACTGTCGCTGGAACTGGAGGGATAATTGCGATGAAATATATAATTTTCGGAATTGGTAAGAGGATATTCGATTTGAGAAAGAGAATATGAGCAGCTTGTAGGTAGCTTTTGAAATTTGACTACACTTAAAGAAGGTATCTCTAAGTTGTAAACACAGTACTGACACTTTAGATTTTATATACAGACATTGGAAATAGTATAATAGGAACCATAGGACTTGATATTATTGTTCTACTATTTCAATTCAGTAAAGTTGAATTGCTATATTCTATTGATCCATAAAGACATAAATAAGTTAAGGTTGAATAGCAATATTTTATTGATCTAAAAGAGAATAAATACTCGCTAGTTCATCTGCTATATGGACAGTCTACAACCCTAGGCTTGAGCAGTTTCTGATAACAACGTCCAACCACAATATTGGATAATTCATCCATAAATAAACAATCTATTAAATATAAGAAATGAGAATAGAAAAAAGGACAATATTTACTTAGTATTTCTAAGACACAAGTAAAAAGAGAAAGAATATAAATCAACTGTGATGGTTATTCCCACTATGAACATTCAGGCAGCACTTCATCAGAGTAGAAAGCCTTTGGATCTCCTAGTTTATCTCATCAATGGTAACACGGTCCCACTCTTCTACTAAGACCTCCTGCATACACTTTACCATAGTTACCTATTCATTCACAGTACAAGTTTGTATGCAAGATTTCATGAGATACCAAATCTGTTCTATGGGATTAAGATCTGGAGAGTTTGGAGGCCAATTAATCTTGTTAATCCCCTCCTTCACATGCTCCGGATTGGTATACCAGCAACCATGGCCCAGTGTATTATCTTGCATCAAAATGAATTCTTGATCCTGCCTGGGCAAATTCCTGACACACTGGCCACAGCTGAGGCCTACAGACATATTTGATATATCTCCATGAGTCTATTTCCCTTCCTTCCCCACTTTCAACTTTTTTTAAACCTAAACTTCTTCCCTAAATAGCTTATTGTTGCTGTAGGTGCCTTTGTATTCATGTCTTTAGCCGCCTGTCATAGAATACGAGCTGCTGCTAGTTTTCGAAGTCATAATGCCATCTACTCTTTGCACTTCTTCTACTTCTTATTCAGTCTTGTCTTATCCTCCATAGCATTTTTGTTTAGTGTAGCTATTTGCTCTCCTGCTTCACTTTGATCCCTTTCTGTTTCTGTTTTGCAAATATAAAATAGCCTCTTATTGTCCCATTTTATTATCTCCCAATACAAGACCATAGTCTTATTTTTTTTAGTTGCACCCTGGCAACCCTTCTCCCACTGCTTTGCACCCTCTCACTAAACTAAAGAGATACCAAAGGTACCATCAATCTTGATACTTATCTCATTAGTAAAGCTATACTTTGCTCACTCTATTTCAGGTACCCAATCTCGGTACAGTTAACAATATTGAAACTGGACGACTTTGTTTTCTGGCTTAAGAATGAATTCCTATTCTTCTCAGTATGCTCGAATTCCACACTCATGGAGGGCTTTTAAAATTGTCAAGAGGCGTATATGATCGAACTCAGTAGTTCGTTGAAGGTCAATGAGATTCATATGCCTGGTATTCCAGTCTTGTTTAAGAATATTGACTAAATAGTTCTTATTTGCCTAGCTAAGCTTGCTTGGCCTCACAGCTGTCTTTTTTGATACCACAGCTTTTAACAGCTCTAGCAAAACAATTTCTCCGGCCATCATATCTCAGTTCCCATCAATCTCTCTTAGCCTTTCCATAATATTATCCTCAATTTCTCTCTCCTCCTCTTGTAATTCAACACCAATATGCTCCTCAACTATCTGAGCCCCTAAATCTGCTTCATCTGGAACTCTTAGCAGCTCTTCTCAGTCATCCTGCTCCAGTAATTCTTCTAGCTCTCCATCTATCTCGTCTAAAAATACAGTTCCCGCCTCGATGGCACGTGACAAAACTGCTGTTGTCAAGGTTTTTGGAGTTGGTATTTGAACAAGCATAGAAGCAGATACATTCATGGTTTCACTTGTAATATGGTTTGCATATGCATTTTTAACTGCAACCTTACAGATACTAGGAACTGCAGATTTCAACACCTGGAGTTGGTTGGCAATTTGATGTGCACTCAGCCAGTGTCATGAATTACAATAATATTGCAGTACTAGGATGGCTTCCCGACGTGTTGGAGTAATTGTTTTGTCTATTAGATTGGTTAGCTGGTGACATTTTCTGATCCAAGTTTAATTCTTACCAGTAACCATCCTTCATACTGCTTGTATCTCTGTATGCATATTGGATAGGCAATAAGTGCTCTCAAATTGTGTAAAAATATTTTTATCACATGTGGAGATAGGTGGGAAAGTAAGGTACGACTAAAGAACTTGTGTTGTTGTTTTTCTTGTATTAAGTCAGGGTTAGGGTTATACACTGTCCGCATAGCAAATGAACTAGCAAGAATATTTAAGTTGAATAGTAATATTTCATTGATCTAAAAGAAATAAATAAGTTAAAGTTGAGTAGCAATATTCCATTGATCTAAAAAGAAATAAATATGTTCATGTTGAATAGGAATATTCCATTGATCTACAAAGAAATTAATATATTTAAGTTGAGTAGTAATATTCCATTGTGCTGCAAAGAAATAAATACATTTAAGTTGAATAGCAATATCCTTTTGGGCTATGAAGAAACTATATTAATTTGCAAAACTGTATTGATGGACAATACTATGTTGAGCCACAAAAAGTTGTATTGAGCCACAGGTCATGTTGAGCTGGCAAGTTATGTTGAGCTGGCGAGCACTCTCTTGAGAGTGCCCCAGGTTGCGAGCGAGCGAGCAGCCGGGGTGTGTGGCTGTAAGCCACACCCTTGGCACGAGTACATGGTAACAAGAGCAACCCAGTCCAGGTGTCACCAGCTCTGTCGGAACTTGGGATAAAGGGCCGAAACAAACATATATATCATGCTTCAAACATGATATAAAAAATTATAAAAATCATGACACCAATTTTTTCTTAAGGCCGGGGTTCAAGATATCTATAGCGATACAGTGGCTCGAAAACCTGCAATCTAGGTGTGTTCTGGCCTCTAGACTATCGTGTTACCAAACAACCCTTATGGGAACACCCTCTCCATCCGCGCCCATCTAGACACTTTAAGTCTTTAGGCAATACGGCATGAATCAACTACCTGTACCTACGTGTATCATATCAGAGTATCATATCAGAGTATCAAGTCCTATTAGCGGAATTGACTGGGTGAAACAATTGAGCCCTAATATGAGATTCGGTGTTACTTCGAGCTATACTGTACTCGAGTACAAAAGAAGTGAGCTAACATTGGCAGCTGCTAGGAATAGCAGCCCCAAAGGTCAACCGGCCGTTGAACGCGTCCTTAGCTATTAACTTTATGATTCCCTATTCGTAACAATGTCATTTTAAAAGTCACAATCAATCCAAGAATACCGGTACGTGCTGCCACAGTCACACACAAGAGCCACCGGCGGCGCGCAAAACTCAACAGAGGTGGCGCGTTGAATCGTTTATCTCTTTCCCTTTCCTTTTCTCCCCCTCTTTGGTTGTGGCGGTGGGGGAGCATCACCAACCGTGACAGTGCCCTCTAGAACCTCCTCCCCTTCGTCTTTAATTTTTTCCCTAGCCTCGACGAAAAACATCAAGTCGCGTATCTGTTCCTTGAGATCTTCATTTTCTTTCTTCCTCTGCTCCGAATCTTTCGTCAGAAATTCTATCCGCTCCATCAAACCGGTACTGACACCCTTCTCCTCCTTCCACTCTTTTTCCATCCTTCTGGCCATGTCTGCCCATTTCTCAGCCTTCCTCTCAGCCCGCTCCTTTGCTTTTTCTAAGGTGGGCAATACTTCTGTGTTTAGCTCAGTAAATTTGCTGCGAAGATCCTTCATTTCTTCCATCAACTCTCTGGATTCCACAATTGCTTTTTCCGCGGCATGAGTGGCTTTCGAGGCCTTGTCCGCCGCTTGCGTAACCTTTTCCTCGAAATAAAGCCGCTGACTGTCGAGCTGGCTCGTGAGAAGGTAAGTATATTCCATGCCGATATTGTCCAGTTTCTCACGGGGGACATAATCTCCATCAATGTGACGATCGGGGTTTCGGGAATCTGATAATGTTGATGGCAATTCAACCAATTTCCCATCCGACTTGTTTTGGATTAATCTGTGGACATATCCATCGCCTGCATAGTCCCAGACACGTTGCGTCTCAATGTCCATGGCATAACAATGCGAGGTCTCTTTGTAATGCTCGAATGCATGCGCCTCATCATAGCGGCCACAACCAACATTTCCACATATAAGACTACGTAGAGTGGGATGTCAATTACTGTGGATGGAGACATGGGGGGTAGGGCTTGATAAATACCAGATCCATAGATTGCTGTTGGCCCCACAAACCTCGCAGTACTCATCTTCATCACCGCTCCCACTTTCTTTCTCGCGGAAGCCATCGCTCTGTGTATAGCGACAGACTGGGCAACTGCTATCCTTCCACTTACTGAGACAGGCGCAGTGGAAGACATGCTGGCACAGGATGGTCAATAGTCCAGTGGTCTCGTCCATACGCTCCAAACATACTGGGCATGTTGGCAATTCTAAAAGGGATGGGGTCGGGGGTGGCGCTGGTTTTGTCGATAGATTGGCTGTCACGGGTGCAGAGGATGACGGTGCTGCTATGGAAGTGGTGGTAGGTGCCGGAGATGTGGGATAGTGAGACGCGGAAAATGGATCCGTGGAAGACTCAGGGGAAGATATGGAGGAAGGGTCCTGCGATGTAGGGGGTTGAAATTGAATTGATTTTACGAAAACGACGTGGCAGTTTTCTGGCTATTGACGTCTCTCAGTACGTAGCCTTCCACAGGTGTTGGGACGTCTCTCCCTCGCGACGCTTGACATACCTCCATACTGTTGAACACTTTTCCATTGAAGCTACCAACAAATTCCCTCGCATCCTCTTTTCGTCTGAATTTCATGAGAACCATATATCTATTTGTCTGGCCCGTCCTGATCATCCTAAAATGGCTAACAGCGTCACGAGTTTCTTCCCCCACAAACCCCATAAAGTCTGATGCAGTCATATATGAAGGAACTGCAAGTACGGCGATGGTAGTTAAAGCCTCGTCGGTTTCACCATGAAGATTTCCCGGAACCTTGTTGGTCGTTTCGACTCCAGTTGATAGAGGGTAAAGTCCAGGAGTCTCAAAGACATCACGATAGAGATGAACGACCCCATAGCCAAACTCAGTGTTCTTCGTTTCTAAGGGAATGAAATAAGCCTTTGAGGCAGCACCTCCGGCAAAATATTCTGAGGCTCTTGGGGATCGTCTTTCGCCATTTTTGGATCCTTCCGTGCCCGGAGAATTCCTGTGAACTGCCAAACGGTCCTCCAAAGCCATATCTATGGACTCAACCGATACGCGGCCGAAACGCCAATCAAGATGGGGCAAATGTGTATTATAGGCTGCCGGATCAAATGTAGGGGACTCCCGGGCCTTGCTCTTCTTTGCCTGCTTTCGGTCTATAGCAAGCTTCTCAAGCTCGCGAAAGGGTGGAGAATGTGACGTTGTGTGGGAGGGCAAGATGGTACTAAAGATGCTTGTCTCCGGAGGTGGTATCCAAGCTTGGAGTTGCGATAATTGAGAGTCAGAAGAATGTTTGAGATCAGGCAGCGACCTAACGGCTGGAAAAGTAGGAGGGAAAAGATCAAAGAACAAATGATAAAAGTAACCTGGCATTGGAGGGGATCGTGATTGATTTTGTGGGTGTTGACGAGCGAAGTGGAGACGGGAGTTCACGCGGGTGATATGGTAGCAGTGGAGAGTGTCATTCGTGAAGAAGCTATAGCCCAACCATTCAGAGGAGATGGGGGCTTCGGGTTGGGAGCGAGTGTGAGTGTCGGAGAAGAAGGGACTTGTGTAGGCGGGGAAAGGTTAGAGTGCAAGTATGAATGAATGTTGGATACTGGTATGATATCATAATAATATTATCATATCATACCCCTACTAAGCAAAGGAGAGTTGAGCAAGTCTGAAGCCGGGAGGGCAGAGGGAGAAAGAGCCCCGCTGAGGAATTAGAGATCGTGTGTCTTGGCAGTATTAGACCCCTTTCCCAAATCAGAAGTGTGCTTTGGCGTGCTCCCCGTCATCCAACTTATCATCGTTGCGAGACAGGTGCTTGTATCATAATATTGCGACTACGATACCGATACGGTGCTTTTTTTTCCCGCGAACTCCAGCTCCCATTGTGGGGCCCCTATCCCACTTTACCTGCTAGACCTGGACTCCTCTCCCCTCTATCAAACTCTACACCTTACTCTCAACAAACCGGTTCTTCAATAGTTCAGTGCCTTCTTTGAACCTACAACTCGAGTATTTCAGCATTGGAATCGGTCCTCCGCCTTTCCCTCCCCACTCTGAAAGACGATGTCGTCCCCGGTCTTGCACTCTTCTCCTCCTCCAGAAGTCAACCCCAGAAAACGTGGCTTAGAAGATGATGATGATGAAGAGATGGGAGATACTGGGGTTCCTTCAAGTCGTCAGTGCTTCATCTTTCATTTGTTCCTTGCCAACCCCTTTTCCATTTTTGCCGCATTTACCATTCGAAAGCGGTGGAGCCGTTTCCGGCGCTCAAGGTTTTGCGTCCGGGAGTTTGCTAACTTCGTGTTTGCCTCCTAGCTCCCGGTGGCTTTTTACCCTCAACGCCCGGCTTCCGCTCCTCCCCCCCACTTATGGATGATGACGATGATGATGAGCTTGATGAGCATGATGGGGTATGTAGGCCCAATGCCCCAATCCGTGAACCGTGGCTGAAATTACGTGTAAAGATCCAAGATCTGGAGGATATGGAGGAGGAAATGGACGGCGAGGATCTGATGCAGGATATGGAGCGGTGAGCCAAGCCTTATAAAAGCATAGGATGCGAGCTGATGAGATGTATTGCAGAGACTACACTCAAAATCTCGTTCTGGATCAATACGAAGCCACCAATATTGATGATGAAGGCGAATATGACGAACTCAGCGCCGCCGAAGTTCGCCGGCTTAATAAGCAAATGGACATGCGAGATAACATGGCCCGGCGCATGCCCAATGCCTTCTATAGTATTGACGAGGAGGACGATGAGATGGATCTATCCAATCAAGTCCGCCGCCGTAGGCACCATTTTGATGAGGATCCCCAGGATGGTATGGATAATGTGATGGATGAAGAGCTCTCGTTGGAACAACTCGGCGATATTAAAGCTTCTAGCATTGCTGATTGGCTCACGGTTCCTAATGTATACCGCAGCGTGGCTGTGCATTTCAAGAATTTCTTGCTCGAGTATACGGATGATGCCGGCTCTTCTGTGTACGGTAACCGTATCAGGACTCTTGGTGAAATCAATTCCGAATCCCTAGAGATCTCATTCCAGCATCTTGCAGAGTCCAAAGCTACGCTTGCCTTGTTCCTAGCAAATGCTCCGACTGAAACATTGAAAATCTTCGATCAGGTCGCTCTCGAAGCTACCCTCCTTCACTATCAGGATTATGAGCGAATCCATTCCGAGATTCACGTCCGCGTTGCTGATGTGCCAACATCTTACACTCTCCGTGAGTTGCGCCAGTCTCATCTCAATGCTCTCGTGCGCGTCCGTGGTGTGGTTACTCGCCGAACGGGTGTTTTCCCGCAGCTCAAATACGTCAAGTTTGACTGTGCCAAATGTGGTACCACCCTTGGTCCATTTCAGCAGGATTCAAATGTTGAGGTTAAGATTTCATACTGCCAAAATTGCCAGTCCCGTGGGCCATTCTCCCTAAACTCCGAAAAGACAGTCTACAGGAACTACCAAAAGATGACTTTGCAAGAGTCGCCGGGAACTGTGCCGGCGGGCAGACTTCCGAGGCATAGAGAAGTCATTTTGCTCTGGGACTTGATTGACACAGCCAAGCCTGGGGAAGAGGTAGAGGTCACCGGAATCTACAGAAATAATTACGATGTACAACTCAACCAGAAAAATGGGTTTCCTGTCTTTGCTACCGTGTTGGAGGCCAATAATGTTGTCAAAAGCCATGACGAGCTCGCCGGTTTTAGATTGACCGAGGAGGACGAAAAGGCTATCCGTACGCTTGCAAGGGATGAGAAGGTTGTAGACAAGATAATTGATTCCATGGCGCCAAGCATCTATGGCCACCGCGACATTAAGACTGCTGTGGCCTGCTCATTATTTGGGGGTGTTGGAAAGAACATCAATGGCAAACATCAAATTCGCGGCGATATCAATGTTCTCCTGCTCGGAGATCCTGGTACCGCCAAATCGCAAGTACTAAAGTACGTTGAGAAGACCGCCCATAGAGCAGTTTTTGCTACTGGTCAAGGAGCGAGCGCTGTTGGTTTGACGGCTAGCGTGCGAAGAGATCCAATGACATCGGAATGGACATTAGAGGGTGGTGCTCTTGTCTTAGCTGATAAGGGAACCTGCTTGATCGATGAGTTTGACAAAATGAACGACAAAGACAGGTATGCATGTGATCTTGCGATCCCGCTATTCGGGTTCAATGAGTATGACTAATGTTATGTTCCAGAACCTCTATCCACGAAGCCATGGAACAGCAATCCATATCTATCTCCAAAGCCGGTATTGTCACTACGTTGCAGGCGCGTTGTGCCATCATTGCAGCGGCGAATCCAATCGGAGGACGATACAACTCGACAATCCCCTTCGCTCAAAATGTGGAACTGACAGAGCCTATCCTGTCTCGTTTCGATGTGCTCTGCGTCGTGCGTGATACAGTCGATCCCGAGGTTGATGAGCTCCTTGCAAAGTTCGTTGTCGAGTCACATGGTCGTTCCCATCCCGTTGGAAACAGTTCCGCTATCCCCGCAGTTAGCAGTGACAGAAGCACAAACTCCCCGATCCCGCAGGAGTTGCTCCGGAAATATATTCTTTACTCCCGAGAACATTGCTCTCCCCAATTACACCAGATGGATCAAGATAAGGTCTCTCGATTATTTGTGGAGATGCGTCGCGAGTCTCTGGCGACCGGGAGCTTCCCGATCACTGTGAGACATTTGGAAAGCATTATCAGGCTATCGGAAGCCTTCGCGAAAATGAGGCTAAGTGAATACGTCCACTCGGGAGATATCGACCTTGCCATTGCCGTTACGGTAGACAGCTTTGTTGGTGCGCAAAAAGTCTCTGTTAAGAAAAGTCTTGCCAGAGCATTCGCGAAGTACACCTTACCCAAGGGAGGTCCAAGGAGGCCAACCGCTGGAGCCGGGAAGAGGGCTATGGTTACCGCTTAGAACTACTTTACCAATTTCCTGAGGGCTGAAAATGTCGGCACAACTCGTAAGGTGTTCGTTTATGCTCATACCGATGTTTCATGCGTACTTTAATACAGTGTTTGGTTTATAAATTTAAAAAAAAAAAAAAAGAAAAGAGAAGCCGGGTGCCCCAGATTTACTCGAGCACAATGGGTATTAATTACGTCAAATGTCCGAATTGAACATGCATCACAATTTCTATGGGTAATTGGGTCGTAAGTGTGCTAGTGTGTGAATACAATGGCTCGAGACGACTGGTATTAGAGAGCCGAAGTGCAGCGATACAGGTATGAAAGACACCGAGACCAATCGAACACCCAAATTTCCCACGAAGGATATTAGCCTGGCCCAATACGAGGCCTATACATAATGTTAGGACCACCAGGAATATATAACAGGGGAGAGAGGGGGGGATTGTGAGGACTAACATGTCGTGATGCTCACTGAGATTACTCAAATACTTGTTAAACTCCTCGACACGCTCTTTGTGACTTTTAATTCCCTCCTTCTTGAGTCTCTCGTCCAGCTATAATTTGTAAGCTTTCATCCAACTGTCAAACTTTAAAGAAACACATACCCTCTTTCGTTTCCTCTCCTCGAACCGCCTCTCGGCCTCAGTCTTTCCAGCATAGGGACCCTCCTCCTCCTCCTCCTCCTCCCCCCCCTCCTCCTCCTTCTCACGCTCTTCTAGTCCATCGGCGCTCGTAGCTTTGGCGGAAGCGTCGCGTGATTTCAGTTCTGACGTTGGATCTGGGGTCGAGGACTTCTTCTTTTTCTTTTTCTTCTTGATTCCGCCGTCTTTAACTCCTTTAAGCTTCAGACTCCCACCGGTGGATATGTAGTCTTCCTTTCCCATGTTGTTTGTGAATGGGCGAGGGGGAGGTGGTGGTGAGCTTGGGCAGGAGTTGCCGCCAGGGAACTTCTCTGTCTGGGTGAGAGGGCTGTTACCCGGCGCTGGAGTTCAGAGCCGTTTTCTCGCGCGTTAAGAGTAAAGGGTCTCGCACGTTAAGTTACGATCATTTGCCTTGTCAACCTTACCGTAGCCCACACCCACAAACGATACAGTAGCCGGTTACTCGCTGTCGGGTGTTCTATCACAAATACCAACATCCAGCTCTCGCAACAGTTGTGAAACATTCTTCCAAAACTTTACCGCCATGGCCTCACCCACTCTCCACAGCCCGCCGAAGGATGCCCCAGAGTCCTCTTCGCAGGACTCCGTCACGGCTCAAGAGTAGCTATCACTTCCTTGAGGGCAGCTCTCATCAGGTGCAATCAGACTAATTCCACGCAGCTATATAGACTCTCAATTGCAACTCGAGCTCGACGCACGAGAGGCAATGCCTTACTCCTTCGATGTTTGCACAAACCCCCTCGGTCCGCTTCGTCAACCAGTATTCTCCTGTAAAACCTGCCATCCCAATATCGCTTCCCCTCCTGGCTTCACAAATCTTGTTTCCACCGGCGCAGCCGCTATCTGCTACAGTTGCTCGATCTCTTGTCATGGTGATCACGAGCTGGTCGAGATTTTCAATAAGCGAAATATTGTTTGTGACTGTGGGACCGAGAAAATTTCCGCCGAGTGTACGCTTCGGAAGGTTAAAGGGGAGAAGATAGATTTACCCAACGGAAAGGCAGGAAATATGTACTGCCACAACTTCTGGGGCAAGTTTTGTGCCTGCGATGAGGATTACGATCCTCATAGTGAGCGGGGTACGATGTACCAGTGTTTACTCGGTGATGTTTGTGGGGAGGATTGGTTCCATGACAGGTGTATTATGGGGCTGCTAAAAGTGAGGGGGGGCACCACAGTCGGGTCAGAAACCAAGGCGGTGGGAGATGCGAAAGTGAGCGGCGGAGGCGAAGGCGAAGGGCAGCCGGAGGGCCATGATCCCGAGGACGAGGACGAGGACTCGCCCGAAGGATTTCCAACCGAAGAGTTCGAACACTTTATCTGTTGGCTGTGTGTCGAAAAGAATCCTTGGCTGGGACGATACGCCGGCACTCCTGGGTTTTTGGGCGCGGTATATAAACAAGGGTCCTTGCAACAGACCGATTCAGGCATTCGGAACTCTGACGGAACTAAAACTGTTAATGATACTGGAGTCGAAGCCAGCAACCAGAGAAAGAGAAGTGTTGATGATGAAGACGGAGAGGCTATCCGGAAGGATTCTAAGAGGGCTAAAACCCCGGAGGTCTCCAGAGTCCTGACCGGTTTCAATTCGAATGCGGAGCCCATATCTGCTCCGACAGAACCAGAGGCAAGGCCATGCACCTACGAGACTCTTCCTCCTCCACAGCCAACCACAAGGCCCTTTTCCATATTTCTCAAAGAAGACTTCCGCGGTTATCTATGCCGTTGCGACTCTTGTCTCCCGCGACTCTCGCACCACCCTATCCTTTTGGAAGAGGAAGAGACCTACGAGCCGCCTCTCGATGATGATGACAACCAGAGTGTTCGTTCTGGCGGTTCCCTATTGGACCTTGGTGAGAAGGCGCTCGTGTCGGTCGACCGAGTCACCGCCATAAACGGAGTGCTCGCATACAATAAGCTCAGAGCTGAAGTCAAGAATTTCCTCAAGCCTTTTGCGGATAACAAACAGCCCGTCAGCACCGAAGCAGTCAGGAACTACTTTGCAGAGTTGAGGGGTGAGGCGCCTATTCGCGGTAACGACAGTGGGTTGGACGGTGATGGAGACAATAGGCGCGAGCAGAGCGGCAAGTCTTGCCCCCACTTGGACTGGACCACTTCTCACGCTAATTGACATACAGGCTATTGATTCGCCCCAAAAGGCGCGATAGGCGAACACAGCAATTGCGAACATTGGGAGGCACTATGTTATTTCTCTACCATGGTTTACCGTAGTCACAGCGATTAATGATATGAACACAATCTTAAGTGATAAATGTTTGGTTGTAGATAAGATGAGTGATTTTTATATATCATACAGAGGCACAAACCGAATATCAAACCATAAACCCAATTCCCCAATAACGGTATCCCAAAATTTCTCCCTGTCTCCCCAATAATGGTGAACTCGTAGATATTTCCCTTCACAAGAACTCGAAGTCAGCACCAACCGGCACACCAATCATCATCGTAACCTCCCAACCAAAATTAGCCCCCACTCACCCACCCCGTCCCTCTCCCCAATTAAATCCCTACCTCCATCCCCGCCTCTTCCTTCCCTTCCTCCCCTCCTCCTCAAAACGCCTAACAACACTATCATACCTCTGCACCCGACCCTCCTCTCCTCTCCTCTCCTCATCCTCGTGGCTGCAATACCCTGGTGGAACATCCAAGCTCAAGACTCCCTCGCCGCTAAGCCTTTTGATCCTCCTCTCGTTCTCGATCCGCATCCTTTCGAAATGTACCGCTTCCTCCATTTTTCTGCGGGATCTGCGCTTGCCGAAGCTGTTGGGTGTCAGTCAGTCAGTCAGTCAGTTAGGGTGAAAAGAAAGAGGCGAAAGTTTGTGGGGGGTTACTGGTTTAAGCGTAGAGAGCTACATCCGAATATTAGGGGCGCCATTGTTGCATTATTCCGCGGCCTATCGTAAGTGGAGCAGTCGAGTAGTTTGGCGACTGGAGTAAGTAAATACGCATACAGTACAGTACCGGTAGATGATGAAAGGGGTTTGTTTTTGGATGAGTGAAGCCTTGAGTCCTCAGACGTCATTGCGGCTGGCCGCGGAGATGTGGGCGGATGGTTATAGCGAGGGCTCAAAGTGAATCAAAAGGCAACTTCCACGGAATATACGAGTAAATTTACTTGTAGAATTTGATGTTTGCAACATCGTACCCGAGTTCCCGAGCACTGTAGAGCGCAAGTAACCTACAGGAAAGGAGTTCTAGAATATAAGGTAGTATCATGAGGGTTCGTAGTCTACTTGTAGAATGTAGTCGAGTGTGATATCAAATTGTACAGTAGGGATTTTCAAAGTTAGAATGGTAAATGACAGTAAAATAATTGATACTCGGGTATTGATTAATGTGGATGAGTATGAATGTATAGTAATTAATTATATTATCAGGTTCCAGGTATTATATATGAAATTTCCAAAATAGATTACAAAAGTAAAGTTTAAGTTAGTAGTATACTACTCGTGCTAAGGTTGCAGCTAGGGTGGTGCGGCTCCTGAAAATTCACTGGCTCAGTTTTCGGAGCCACTCACTCATTCTTCACACTGCTCACAAAAATAACCTCATGTGATGTATCATATTTCAGTAAAGCAACCAATCTTGGTTATTGGAGCCCTTCTCAAAATAGCTTCAAGTCCTTAATTTCAAGGAATCCTACCTTGGCTTTAACCTTGATTTAGTGGATTATTTTATCTCCCTTTATCTACTTTTATATCTTTCAATTGATCAGACATTGCTTATGATGGTTTATGATGGTTTGAAAGAATGGTGGTACCTTTTCAGCTATATGCATAGTGAGACAATTGGTTGTGCTGTCTGAGGCAGAGGAGAGGAACTTGCTGGAAAAGAAAATCCGACGATTAAGGCACCATGTGTTGGAACTCTGGAAGTGACTATACATTTCAGAAAGGGAGACAGCAGAGCTGGAGACTCTGTAGTCAATGATAGAGCAGGAGTCAGAGGAGACAAAAGAGTAGGGAGTGAAAGTGAAAGAGGATGTGGTGGAGGTAGTTAAAAAAGTGGCAGTGTTTGAGAGATTGGTGAAGGTGGCTGAGAGGAGAGCTGGAGTGGCTGTAAGTGTTGTACAGGAAAAGGTTCCAGTAGTAGTAAAAGAGATGACAGTGAAAGAGGTGGTAGTAGAGATATAGAGGCAGGAGGTGGAGGTGGCTAGAATAGAGAAGAGGGTCAAGATAATGATGGCTGAGGCTATGGAGAGGATTAAAAAGGCCATCACTATAGGAGACGAGTTAGCCAGAGTGGGATTAGAGTTGTTTGAGAAGGCCAAGGAGAGATTGAGATAGTCAGAGGGGATAGTAGGGTTGAGAAAGAAGGTAGGGGAGAAGAGATAGAGGAAGTCCACAGAAGAGAAGAGAGAGGCCCTGGGGTCGTTGGTGGGATAGTTGGCAATGTTAGAGGTAGATATTAAGTACTCAGGAGTGACAGGACAGGTGGGAATACCTGTTGCACCTAGGAAGGTAGTTGTTATGGAAGATAAGGGACCTTCAGGGCAGAAGACAGGTAGGAAGAGATAAGCCATTGTGTGAATTTGTTTTGATTTTCTTATATAGAGTAGGATTGCATACTTGAATAGTCAGTGATTTTGTTTTGAAGTTACATGTATTCAAATCAACTCTTGGCTTCAGCTATAGGAGCACAGTCAGTATGATACTAGAGGTACCATGGACAGGCAGGTCTTTGTATTGGGTTGGCTTATCTGATAGAATACAATACTGCAAGGGGAGAGTCCAGATAGGATGTCTCTTAGTAGTTAGGGCCAAATATATTTTGATTGATCATCCTGAGTACCTGACAGGTCACGCAATATTAACTCTTATAACACATTGTATTCTAGGTGTTATGCAATCAGGATCCTTGATTCCTATCTTGTGATAGCTTTAAGTTTTCAATTCCAAGAACTTCTACCTTGAATTTAACGTTGATTCAGGAGATTATTTCATTTTCTTTTATTTACTCTTACTACTATCTATTGAACAAATGGTATCTATGATACTCTATAATGGCTAGACCAAATGGCAGTGTATTTTTCTGCTTCATGTATGACTAAGCAGTCCATTATGTTGTAAGCAGTGGTTAAAAAGAATAGACTTCAGAAGAAGGGGATATCATAGCTCTACTATTACATTTTGGTTCTGTTAAAGAGGCTACATATTTCTAGGAGAAGGAATGCAAAGCTGGAGTCTCTGCAGTCAATAATAGAACAGAAAAGCCTCTGGTTGAGGTATGAGGCTGAGAGGGCTGAAGAGGGGGTGGCAGAGGCAGGAGAAGAGATAGTGGTAGCAAAGAAGAGAGTGGTGGAGGTGGAAAATAAAATAAAGTTAGAGAACATGGAAGCAAAAGAGGAGATAGTAGTGGTGGTAAGACAGGTGGCGGTGGCAGAAGAGAAAGTGGTGGGAGTGGTGGAGGTGACAAAGATGGCTGAGACTGGGGCTGAAGAGACTAATGCTAAGTTTTAGAGGAAGATAAGAAGGGCAGAAGAGGTAGTGGAAAGGATAGAACGTATTAGTTAGGAGGCCTAGAGGCAGATGAGTGAGATATTGCCTCTGGCATGATCAGCTATAGGAGGGAAGTGGGTGGCCTCAGAGTTGTTGGTAGGGTCATCAGCATTGTTGGAGATGGAAACTATAAGCCAACAGGTAACAGGACAGGTGGAGGTACCCGTTGCTCTGAAGAAGAGAGTAGTACTAGAAGCTGCAAAGGCTTCTGGGTAGAGGAAGAAGAAGAAAGAATAGTCTTTTGGACAATTTGTTTTAGTTGTCTTTTATGGAGGAGAGTTGCAAGCCTAAACAGTTAGTAGTTTTCTTTTGCAGTTAACTGTATTCTGGTCAACCCTTAGCTATAAGTATATAAGTATGGTTAGTACCAGCTCTGTGGTACTACAGGATAGACTGGGTTTCATGTTATGTTACCTTGCCCTATGGAATTCAAAGCCATAAGAGTAAACTCTGGATTGCATGCCTCTTGGTAGCTAGTAACAAATATATTTCGACTGATAATCCTAACTACATAACAGCTCAATATCAATTTGCATCTTGGCTACTCAATTTGCGGCTCAGGATAACTTCGTAGCTCAATATTACTATGTGGTTTAAGGTTACTTAATGGCTTAATACTAAATTTTTGACTTCATAGAGTTTTATAGTAGATGGTTACCTCTAGCCAGAAGGTCAAATTAAGATTATATTTATTTTAATAGAGTATAATATAAGTTTTATTGTAATTTTTTCATCTACTTTAGATTTATTTTTCCCATTCTTATTTGATATTTAATACTTAGAATTATTCTCACAGATATTTTTTTTTTATAAATTTGATGAAGATTTTTCTGTTTTACTTCTCTCTTTACATCAGTGAAATAATAGGCTAGTACCCTAAGTGGCCACAGTATCTGGTGTACAGGGTCCACAGAATATAAATCGTAACTTAGAATATGACATTAGATCGTATTGGGATCAGGATGGAACAGGGTTGATACAGAATTCTTGGGGCACAATCAGGTGCAATACTATGTTGACAGAATGCAAACTGGACATGACGTCATATCCGAGTTTTTCTAGGATGCTCAGAAATCACCAGTTCCTGCAGTGTTCCCCAAATACCACTTTGTAACTTAGGTAACAATTGAATTTATGAAGTAGTGGTAGATAGCATAATTTATTAGAACACTAATTTATATAGTAATACCATCATGAAACCCCCTCCACTAATAGTACTGGCACAAGAACACCTGCATAAAATCAAAACCTCTCCAGAACCTCTGAGTTCCTAGAAAAGTCCACTCTCCTAACAGCCTGTATCTCTACCAGTATTGATTGCAGGTAGACGTGCTTTACACTGTTGAAACACTGACCTCGAGTAGGTCTAGACTGTAGAGTGTGGGATCCAGCATCCAAGGAACGCTCAAGGAATCTGGTGTCAATATCAGCACATAGTTAGAACCTGCTTAAAAAAAGTCACTTTTTTAATAGCCTGTAATGCCATCAATAATGATAGTGGGTAGATGTTCTTTGCACTGTTGGAAAGCTGGCTTTGGGTAGATCTAGGCTGTGAGGTATGGGATGGGACATGCAAAGAATGCCTGCAGAGTCTAGCATCAAAATCAGCATTTTGCCAAAGTCAATACACTCTCTATAATAGGCTGTATCTCAACCAATATAAATTGCAGATAGATGTTCTTTACACCATTGGAAAGCTGGTGTCAAGTGGATATAGGATATGAGGTATGGAGTATAGTGTCCAAGGGACTCCTGAGGAATCTGGTATCAGAGTTGGCATATAGTCAGAACCTCACCAGAAAAGACCACATTCATAATAGCCTGTAGCCCAATCAATAATGATGGCAGGTAGAGGTACTTTATACTATTGGTAGGCTGGCATCGGGTAGAGATTGGCTGTGGAGTATAAGGTGCTGCATCCAAGAGATGCTTAAGGAATCTGATGTCAAAGTCAGCATATAGTCAGAACCTTGCCAGAAAAGACTACTTTTGTAATAGCCTGTAACTCCATCAATAATGATGGTAGGAAGACATTCAGTAGACCGTTGGAAAGCTATCACCGGTAGGTCTAGACTATGTAGTATGGGATAAGGCATGCAAAGAACCCCTGAGGATTCAAGTGTCAAACCCGGCACATTGCTAATATAAACACTATCTTTGTGATAGTTTGTATCTCTACCAACGTTAATAGCAGGGAGATGTTCTTTCTACTATTGGAAGGCTGGCACCGAGTAGGCCTAGGCTGAGAGGTATGAGATACTGGTACCACATCTAAAGGATACCTAAGGAATCTGGCGTCAAAACAAGCCCATAGTCAGAACCTTATCCAAAAAGACCACTTGCATAATAGCTTGTAACCCTATCAATACTAATGCCAGGTAGACGTTGTTTACATAGTTGGAAAGCTGGCATCAATTAGGCCTATGCTGCAGAGTATGGAGTACGGCATCCAAAGAATGCCCAAGATATCTGGTGTTAAAGTCAGTACATAGTTGAAATCTCTCCAGGGAAGACCACTTTCATAACAGGCTGTAACTCCCCTGATATTCATCCTGAGTAGACGGTCCTTAGGCCATTGGAAAGCTGGTATTGGGTAGATCCATATTCCGTGGTATGGAGGGCTGCAGCCAAAGGACGCTCAAGGTATCTAGCATCAAACTTAGTACATAGTCAGAACCTCTCCAGAGCCTCTCTGGGAAGGACCAAATCTATACTAGGCTGTAACTTCTCTAACAGGCTGTAACTCCACCAATACTAATCGTGAGTAGACGTCCTTTCCGCTGTGGGAAAGCTGGCATCGAGTAGATCCAGGCCGCAAAGTATGGAGGGCTGTAACTAAAGGAGGCCTGAGAAATCTGGCATCAAACTCAGCACATAGTCAGAACCTCACCAGCAAAGACTACTTTCATAACAGGCTGTAACTCTACCAAAATAGATTGTGAGTAGATGTTCTTTTGACAGCTGGAAAGCTGGCCTTGGGTGGACCTAGGCGGCGAGGTATAGAGGGCTGCAGCCGAAGGGCGCATGGGGAATCTCCTGTCAAAGTTAGTATATAGGTAGAACCTCTCATAAACCTGGCTGGGAAAAAGAATTCAAGATGTGATAAATGGATCTAGGTATATCTTATAGAATTCAGTGAGGGAACAGGAATACCACTTAGTTTTAGTAGGATCTAGGTGTATAGTAGAGTGGTTGTATGGTAGATAGATATTTAGGGGTACATTGTAGAGTTAGTGTATACCAGTGCTGGTGGATTTAGAGTTGTGGTGAGATCACAACAAAGTACTTATACTACAAGGAGGCCATGGGTATCGCTTCGATTCCTAGTTGAATATAACTCTCGTTTTGCTTTTTTATTTGTGAAGCGCCAAAAATAGAATCAGCTCATATGGGCAATTGAACTTAGTGGCATGTGGCTTCTATTGATGAGGACTAGTTTGCCAGTTGTGCTTAGACAAAATTCACTAAAGAAACTTAGTGTAGAGGAAGGACATGCTAGATGCCCTCCTGTGAGAAGTGGTTATGGTACCTAGTAACAAGGTTCCTGTCTGGATCAAGGTAGAGGTTAGGGTATCAGAATGAGAAAGTGCTATAGAGAATAACTGACTCAGGGATATGGGCTGGCCATTGGCGGGACATGGATGAGATTCGACATTGTATCAGAATGGAGCCGAGTATGGTCAGGTAGTACTAGATGCTCCTGCTGTTAGTGGGTATTGCAACTGATATCAGAATACACAGGATGCAGAAGATGCAGGGTCGAAGTCATGTCGCTCAGGATGCAACAGTGATATACCAGATGCCTAGTATTTTCTTGCTGGTATAACACTGTCAGAAACACCTTGTGCTAAGCTTTCTGAGCTAGTTTTTTACCACTTTGTGCCCCACGTAATTGTATTTCTCCTTTCTCAACCTCTGCATCCACTCTCATTTTCAGTATTTGTCCTATTTCAGAAGCATACAAGACACCTCCTTTTTGTGCTTGCCTTTAGCTTTGTATTTTATATCTCGTATTTCTTGCCTGCTGTGGAGCTTGTATATCTTGTAAGTGTTTTATTGGTGGAGCACCGGATTGTCCTCAGGCTAGTACCAGTCCACCTGGGATAAGGCTCAGCAGCTTATGCACAAATATTAGAGATAAAACCTTAGCACACATTTGTAGTTCATGTCCTGCTCAGTTTAGTCTTGTAATTATAAGGGGAATATTGGAAGATAATTTTTATGCAAGTGGTTAGATAGTTCATTGTCTGGTAGATTTTGATGACTCATATTGCTTGGAAATAACAACTTTAGTGTGGTAGAAAATAAGCCCTGAGTATGGAAAAGGGGTTAGAATTGTCAACAACTTAAATGCTTCCTTGCAAGTAGAGTGAATTTTGTTCGAATATGTATATTTTTCAAAATTTCAACAACCAGTCCAGGTTACCACTTCAACTGCTATAGTATAACAATACTTATATAACTGAAATACAACTATGTCAAATTGTAGTAGTAGGTGGCTGGTATGTAGTAGGAAACAGAAAAATGTTAATATAATAGTTGATCACAGTGGTCTAGAAAGAGCCTGGTATGATGTAACTTAAGGCTGTTAGGGGGAGGGGGTTGATAGGTATGGGTCTAGTATTTTGCAGAAAATTGTTCAACATATTGTAGCCACTCAATTGCAAGTTTATCATTATTGAATCTGGTATCAGAGGTTTCAACCTGGTAGTTATCTGATATACAGGTTATAGTATACCAGGGTTCCTGATAAACTACTAGGAACAATAATCATCAGTAGTAAAACTGTACCACTACTAGTTATTGTTTTACAAACCATAAGTAGCTTATAATTTGTTAAGCTAGCCATATATGACTGTCAATCAGGATTTCTTCTAATAATCAAATAATCTTAACTCATTCTGCTACAGTAGCCAGTCTTATCAGGGATGGAAGTATTGCTAGACTAAATTGCATATTTCTGATCAAGCATATTAAATTTCTCTCACTCTTCAAGTATGGAATTGGGGTGGTGTGAATTTTTTGATTAGTATTAAGTATATAGAGTTTGCAGATAAAGTGTTCTAAATAGTACTACAGAAATCTGCTGCTGTAATACTTGCCAAGAGTCTATGAGAGAATAGGCCTAATACGTGCATTTTGAAGGATAGTATTGGCACATTTAGGAACTATTTAGAATCCTGTGCTGGTACTAATAGTGTTTTAATGGTCTGGATGTTGGTAAAAGGCAATACCTAATCTTTAGGCAGCTTTTAGTTCACTCCGAGTTGTGCAATTTTGAACTACTGGCCAGGCTAGTATTGTTGTAATCATCTTTTGGAAAGTTTAAACTTGCTGAGAATGGCAAAGTATTAGGCATATTGTTTCCCATGTCTTGAGAGAAGGTTATTGTAGACTGAATATAGATATTGATATCTTGATAGAGCTCAACGGGTTGACTTAGAGGCAGGATAGTAGATGAAGATGTTATGACTGAATCTAGTATGAGGGGAATATGAGGCAAATAAGTTGAATTTTAATTTTTAGAAATAAACTATATAGAACCATTTAAATATCTTATGCTTTAATCTTTTCTACAGTCTTAAAATAATATTGAGCTACAAAATAGTATTTAGCTATACACTTACATTGAGATTAGAAGTGATAATGAGCTGAAAAATTGTACGAAGCTATAAAGTGACCCTGGGCTCGAACCTTGTATTATGGCAAATAGTGATGTTGAGCCGCAAAGTTGTGCTGAGGTACAAATTGATATAGAGCTGGAAATTGACCTTGTGGTATCAGGCACTTAGGTTGTGCGCACTGTTGTAGACAGCGACTAAGGTAGAAGATTGGTTATATTATGGAAGGCTCAAAACAGTGTGTGGAGAAAAGTTTTACACCATAACTCACATACAAGTTATAGGGTCTTGCATGACTTACAAGTTGTAAGTGATTAAGATATTAGAATTAGTTGTACTGAAATGACTCACAGTTGTGAGTTATATAATATTATAACTCTCACATATGATAGACATTGTGAGTCATGAATTTAATGCTGGTAACAGGATTAGTGGATATAACTAGTTTATAGATAGGACAGGTAACTTGTAGTTATGGGTTACAGGGTTAGAGTTTGCATGAAGAGTGGGTATAAAAGCAGTTACTAGAACCCAGGAGGATGAGCTCTTTATACTATCATCTTTGTATCTTCACATTTATAACTTTGCTACTTTCCTCTCTGCCTAGGTGGCTGTATTGGGTACATAATCTTGTAAGCAAGTCATCAGATGGGAGCCTTAAGTAGTTAGCAATATGATAAGGAGATGAAGAACCTGTGTCTCAGATGATGAACACTCAGGTATTGTTATCGATGTATAAAGTTTGCTACCTGATAGTGCGCTTCCTAACATGTGTGACGATACCTGAGTCTCCTCTTTTCTAGACTCTGCTTCTTCTTCTGAGTCACATAGCTAACCCTCCCAGGTTGCTATCTTATGACTCATATGGGAGAACATGTGCACAATGGTGCTACCTAGGGAAAGAGTAGAATAGTAAAGTTATATCCAAGAAGATACAGAGATGATAGTGTGAAGAGCTTATTCTTCTAGGTCCTAGCAAGCCCTTTTATACTTGCTCTTTATAACAACCCTAACCCTGTGAGTCATAACTATGAGTCATCTGCCTGGCTCATGAACTAGTTATGTAGATGGGCTGGATCACATGCATGAAAGCCATGACTCAATGTCCAAATTACATGCAAAAGTCATCATATTATGTAACTCACAACTGTCAGTGTCTCAGGTATATCAACCAATCATAAGGTACCAATAACTCCTAACTATGGGTTACGCAAGACTCTATAACCATGATATGAGTCTTGGTAAAAAAGCCTAACTAACCTGCCTTGCAGGTAATCTAAAGCAAAACCTTCCTTTACACTATTCTGAGTCTTGCATGATATAATTAATCTTCTACCCCGATCACTATTTATGATATTCACTCCTTTCTTCCTCCAACCTGAGTTGCCACAGGTTTCGCTTTACTTGCTCCTCTTTCTTCTTTACTCGATTGCTGTGGTATACTTATGGGTTCACACCTTATCGTTCTAAGTGTTCTCGTATTCTTGTAGCATTCAATCCTGCTAGTGTTTCCTGAGTTGGTCCACCCAGACCCTTCTTTCCTCTTCATCTTCCACCCTCTCTCATACTTTGCATAACCTGTTGACGGTTTATCTCAGTTGATTGATTGTCTCCACTTGTCAACTACTTATTTCCTTCTTTTACATCATTGCTTCGTCCTGGTTCCGAATTGTTTTTGGCAGGATAATGTTCACCAGAAAGGAGACTTTGTGCTGCCTTCTTCTATTCAGCTCCATCCTTGGAGCTTGTCTTCCCACCTCTTTTCTTGGGTGCCAGTGATAGGAGCAGAACCTATGCATGTAATGACCCAGCATACATGAGCTCTGGCAGACGGAACCTATACCCATACAGGTAGCCAGGAGGGGAACTAGTAGGAAGCAGCAGGCAAGAAACTACTTGACCTACGGAGACCCGATGGCCAGGGCTCCGAGAAGGAACAGAATTGGCTGGTCGGGGACTTAGGTACCTGGATACACCCGGGATAAATGGCAGCGTACTTAGGGACTTCTGAAGGGGCATTTGTTCAGCAAGGCCGGGTAGCTGGAGACAGGTCAGAAATGTCTATCGCCGGCGACGGGATAGACAGGGTAACAGGGAAAAGTTATCTTGTTCGCTGGACAAGGTTACCCTACCCTGGGGATCAGGTTACCCTCCCCTGGGACTTGGGTTACCCTGCCCAAAGTCCTGAGTTACCCTACCTTTCAATACCAAGTCCCGCGGGGAGTTTGGGAAAATGGACCAGAATGTTTGCCACACAAAGCCATGTATGATACTGGAATCTGGGTTCCGGGGGATGCTATTGGGCAAGCTATGTAGCTTCAGTGAAGCTGTGAATTGGGGACATTATTCCCATCATACCCCTCCGGCCGCGCCTTGAAGCCCGGACGTCATGGGCAAACGGTTCTGTGCCTGTATGCAGTCTAGCAAAGAGGAATGTTTGGAGACAGGCGTGCAACACCTTATACGTTGCTGCCGTCCGGTCACCCGTAGGCTGTTTGCAGGATATATATGGCGGCATAGGGTGCAAGGTGGGGTACCTCCTCCACGTTGTTCGGAGTAAAATGGACCAAAACCGCGGGATTGAATGGGTGGTAACCGTGCGGGTCTAGAAGGTAGTCCCCAGTGGTGCCATGTCAAGTCGCAGAGCTTTATACCTACCAAACCCGAAAGTGTCCCCAATGCTATAGGCTCTGAAACAGAAATGCAGAGACACTAAAAGCATGATTCCTACGACAGGTAAGGTAGATCTGAGTTAGTGGTCATGGGTAGCTCCCATTGGTTCACTCGCGGACGAGCGTGTTCTGCGGAAGACACCGGAAGCCCGAGACCCATAAATAGTAGATAGATAAACCGCTCACACTAGCTTCCGGAGTCAAGTAGAGATCAATGCATACGGGAAGGGTGTTATGAATGGTCCAGTTCATGAGCTGCCTTGACTGTTAGCCACTGGTAAGACACCGATGCATGGCGGTTTTCACTCCGGCAGGCAAAATAGAAATGCAAGGCAGAAATCATAACCGCATAAGGTGAACGCCAACTAGGGTGTGTCGGCCCATGGATGCCGGAAGAGTGTGCCCGGAGACTTGTCGGACCACTCTTAGTGGAGAAGGGTGTGCTTGAATGGTGGGTGTAAACTGATGGGGGAGTTTCTAGTACAAGATAAAACTCCGTGAAAGTCTATTCGGGAACGCACCCACTCCAACAATCAATCCTCTCGAGAGCTTAATTGGGTGAAGCATTAGGCTTAACGATATTAAGTTTTACCATTTACTTTACTCTTACATTGTTGTGAACTTTTGGTGATAAGTTTGAACTTGTTCGGTGCGGTGGCAACCTTGGGATCCATCTTACTAGAGGTGCCTCAGTTGCAGTATATCCTTAAGAGAGCTTCTCGCGTAACTCCTCTCCTGCTCAATTGTTTCCGAACTTCGGCACTGACCTTGCGTGAATACTGATAACCTTGTCTAGAATGAGTAGCCCAGTGTGGAAAGTGCACAGGCTAGCACCGAACTTTGAACCTGAATGGAATCCAACCCGGATTCAGACCTTGACGTTGAGGAGAACACCATCAACATGTTTCGTGCATCGGTTTTTGCAGATGTTCGTGGTATCAACTGGGACGGCCACCAGCTGCCCTTAGCAGGACCGCCTCCTATTCAGTTACTCTATGAATGTCTTGACCTCCTGATTACGGACCCTCGCGCTGCTACGCTGCCATTTTTCCATGACCCTACCCTTGTCTACAACATGCTCCCTGCCCCGCCACACAGTGTTCCCTTCTGCGAGTTCCGCCACGTATTTGTCGAATCTTACATCATCTGGGAAGTATCCAAGTTGATTGACAAAGCGAAGCTGGAACTGGCGAACTGGAACACTCAGCAGCAGCAGGTGTTCCGAACCCAGATCAGTTCATCAGGGGTGCAATGGATCCTGGTGCAGCAGGCGCCATACCTGCGGATGATAAGGGATCAGCGGGCATTGAAGACTCTGATGGCAGCCTTGGAAAAGCCCTTTGCAGGAGGGTTTAGTATTAATGCTGAGAATGATGTACTGATGTTAGAGGTGGCGCCCACACTGCCGCTAGTCCATACCAAGTACGAGATCCTCCGCATGAAGTTGGCCATGAGAGCCAAAGACGACCAGTGGAGAGCATACCCAAGCCCGATCGGTATACAGATGTTGGAAAGCTGGAAAGGTGAGGACTACAGCCATACCTCCTCCTTCTCAACAGCATCTACCGGCTCCCTGTCGGTCCCCCCCTCAATTGCCCGCAGCAGGTCGGGGAGCCCAATGGTTGGGCCAACTGATAGACATCGAGTAAGGAAAAGGATGCGCAAACCGAAGGGCATCACGGCACCAGATACACCTGACCCTACTCCTCGTCCGACCCCGGCTCCAACCATTTCACCCGTAACACCTTAAGTTGCAACTCCCGCACCTCCCATCGGCGCCCGAAGACCCACATCTCCGCCAGTTTTGTTGCCCGCTCCAGGTACCTTCCCTGCCACAGCATTCCCACCAGCAGTATCGGCTACCCCAGGGTTCTGGCCACTGTGCGCAGCGTTACCTGGATTCTTCGAACAGGTAAGATGCCAGGAGGAACAAACACCCATCGCTCCATTACAAGGGACTCCAATCCCCAAACCTGGGATGCCTGTCCACTCCGTTCCTTGGGCACTAGTCGTCCCCATGGCACCCTCCAAGCCAAGTCTTCCCGCCAGTCTCCCCACCATCACAAGTGACGATTCGGAGAGGCAAGACGAGTTCTGACTGTCAGGGTGTAAGTTGGAAGAGACCCTGATGGCGTCGATTCATTACCATCCTTATGGGTGGAGGAAGGGACCAGTGGCCCTGGTGAGACATAGAAGGAGGTAGAAAGAAGGAGATGGACGACCGACATGCAAGCACTGTGGGTCATGGAGGCACGCTGGCCCCCTAATGCAACCCTTCAGTTGTCCAGAGTTGCAGTCTTTTCTTCGGATAACACAGATGGCGCCCAACCCAACTCCTGAGAGTGGGCTACGCGCTGTTCCAGCACCTGCATCAGGACTATCAGGGGCTCACCCCCCGGAGGGTGGTAACCAGTATGGACAGGAGGAACGGTTTGATGGGTATGAGAGACCCCAGGAATCTCAAGGAGGCACCACCGGAGGTAGTGGTGTCAGAAATGCACCACCTGGCGGTGGTACAGCGGGAGCAGACGGAGATTCAGGGGACTCTGACCATGACAGCACGGATAATGATGAGGATGGAGATTCTCTGCTGCATTTGACCCCATTCCTCGGTGCTCGCAAGGATGACTAGAGCAACGAGAAGAAACGATACTGGGATCGGCGGGCCAAGAGGCTAGCGAGAGCCCTGAGGAGTACTGGTTCGGCTTTTAGGCCAAAACCAAGACACCGGCAGAAGAGGCCGGAGAACCTGAGTGGTATCCCTCCATTCAGGGGCAAAGTTACGGAACTCGTGACCTTCTTGACCATGGTAGAGGTCAAATTTGAATACTTTACGGATTGCAAGTTAACCGACATGGATAAGGTAAACTTGGTGATCCCCCATCTTGAAGACCCCGCCCGGGCATGGTATCTGGTATTGCATGAGCACTTTAGGAGAGAAGCTGCCAGGCGCACTGGCATCCTTGTCAAAGACCGCAACCGCTTACGGACATGGCAGGAGTTCTGAGAACTGCTTGCATGAAGTTTCGGCGGTGACCGGGACCAGCAAGACCGATCCCTTCTCCTATGGCGAGACCTCGTGATGAAGCCCCATCACATCGATGAGTACCTGGATAAGATAATAGATTATATGCATAAGCTTAGCTATACAGACCCAGTACAGGTATGAGATAAGGTTCGATCAGGCATCACACACGAGGTTCGGAATGCGTGGGCACTTAAGGAGCCCCACCCGACCGACCAGAACAGGTACCTTGACCTTCTCCGGAAGGTTGGGCACACGCGGGAGTACAACAACCCGTTCAGTAACTGCGTCATCCACCCAGCCCCCCGGTCCCAACCAGCTGGTAAGAAGGAGGATAGATCCTCGACACCGGGCAGGTTCAGGAACAAGGAGAAAGATTGGGGCCGGAGCAAACCAAAGGTCTGCCAAACCTACTAATTTCAACGTGGGGAAAGGGCAAAGCCAGCGACTCTTGAGTATCCAATAGCGCATAAGGAAATCCTGTCGACTTTGACCGAATGCCGAAGGAAGCACAACCAGTACACTAAGTGCGGTCAAACAGGTCACTTTTGGAGAAAGTGTACCGCGACAGGCCTAGTTATTAGTTCATTCAAAAAGGCCCGTGGGTTGAAACGGTCAGCCGTTGTAAGGGAGCCCACAGGAATGGACAAGTGACTAAAGCGCAGGGAAGCACCCCCTCTGGCTTCCTTGTCAAGGATACTTGAAGCCTGCCAGGCACCACCTCAGATCAGGGAGGTTGATACTGACTGCTTGGAACAGGTAAGAACCCATTCTGTTTAAGGTGTAACCTGATAAACCCGCAGCCATAGACCCCGAGGGATAGATAGACATGAGTTATGGAGGTGGCTTCAAAGATGGGTAAGTACCCTTCTACCGCATAAATGACCCTGATACTGACTACACATTGGTGGTGTGGGCAGGTAGATGTTGTGGGCGGTGTGCGCTGGGCTGGGCTATCTCTCCTTTGTTGGGTTTTTGGTTATTTCCTTTGTTCTAGTTACAAGTATTTCTTTCAGGATTTCCTGAGCTGGATGGGCAAGTCATAGGACATTATGTCGGTTGAGGCTGGGTGAGGTCCTGCTCCAGGAGACGCTCGACATGGGGGAAGCAAGGCTGCTTCGCTTGGAACTGGTCTGACAGCCCACCTCTACCCACCTTGGGGAAAAATTGTTACGTTCAGTACCAGTGGAATTGGTTGAGGCAGGACTTGATCAAATAAACCGTGCTGTTTTGAAGTTTACCGGAGCCGGGTTTAGTACCTGAAATCATGCTGGCATGGTAGTAAACACCCTAGTTCTTGATAAAAGACAAATCCCAATCCCTTAACGTTTACGGACCTGGTGTGGCCACTCTTGCTTCCAAAGGGAAGATACTAAAATGAATTGCTAAGCCCAGATGACAAAGTAACCATGACAATGGAAGAGGCAGAAGCAAGACCACCTGCCTTGTCATAACAAGTCTATCCACCTGTGGGTCAAGGTAGACTGGAAGATAGGAGCTAGACAGGTAAGGGCGGAAGGGCTCCTGCTACTCAATACTGGAGCTACTGGCCTTGTGCTTAGTAGCCGATGGGTTAAGCAGACTCAGGCACCTGGTGTACGATGAAAGGTACACGTGCCAATAGACACTGCGAGCGGTAATCACATTCCTGGGTAAGGTCCACACCATACCAAGTCATTAGAGATGAGGATAGGTGACCACCACAATAAGATGCGCTGTGAAGTTTCAGATATGTCCGAAACCAAGGTGGATGGGTACCTACCTATGTCATGGTTCAGAGACCATAACCCAGACATAGATTGGAAGACCGGATCACTAACCTGGCGCTCAGATATCTGCAAGGCTAACTGCCTAGTGGAGCTGGGGCAGTTAGTGTTCATGACCGATGAAGAGTTACTAGCCAATGACCCTCGTAATGTGTACCTATTGGAAATTGTGCAATTCTCTGCTGAGGAAGGTGCCAACATTAGGGTTAAGCTACTCCCCAAGGTTAGGGACTATGGGGATATCTTCAGTCAAGAATGAATGGAGTCGCTACTGGAGCACTCGAAGTATGACCATACGATCGAGTTGCAACCCACAACTGAGCCTCGGTTTGGGCCTATCTAGCGGTTATCGGAAAAGGAGCTTAAGGCACTCCGGGAATATCTCAATAACATGCAGCGAACGGGAAAGGTACAGCGATCTAGTTTCTCGGGAGCAGCCTCTATCCTCTTCCTGCCAAAACTAGATGGTACGGTAAGACTGGTAATAGATTGGGAGGGGCAGAACAAGGTTACGGGGAAGAGTAAGTATCCTCTACCGTTGATGAATGAACTGTGCGATAGGTTAGAAAAAGCCGCTGTATTCACCAAGTTAGATGTGAAGAACCGCTATTACCTTCTGACAATGGCAGAAGGTGAGGAATGGAAGACGGCTTTGCGGCGCTAATATGGACTGTATGAATACATAGTCATGCCGCTTGGGTTATGTAATGCCTCGGCAACCTTCCAAAGCATGATAAATGAGCTCTTTCAGGATCTCATGGATGAAGGAGTCATTGCATACATGGATGACATCCTGATCTACTCCGAAACTATGGAAGAGCACGTCGCGATGGTGCGATGTATGATGTGGAAATTGCGGAATGCCAGACTATGAGCAAGCATGAACAAGTCCAGTTGCCATCAACGGGAGGTTGAATTCCTGGGATACAAGATCTCCGATATGGGGATCTCTATGTTGTCGCAGAAGGTGCAGACAATCAGGGATTGGGCACATCCGACATGGGTCATTGACGTTCCCAGCTTCATGGGCTTTGCCAATGTCTATCGCTGGTTCATGGAAAGTTTCAGCAAGATAGCGAAAGCTCTGACAGACTTGACAAAGAAGGATGTCAGATGGGAATGGACACCTGCGTATGAGCAGGCCTTCAACCATTTGAAGGAAGCGTTGATGTCCAAACCTATCCTAGCATATTTTGACCCTGAACAGCGAACCCGGCTGGAAACCGGCACTAGTGACTCCGCATTACGAGCCGTCCTCTCCTAGTTCTGTGAAGATGACAGATGGTATCCAGTGGCCTCCCATAGTAGGAAGTTCCCCCCAGCGGAGATTAATTATGATGTCCATGACAAAGAAATGACTGCCATTGTGGCGGCAATCAAGGAATGGGATCATGTTCTACACTGGGTAATGGACCAGTTGGTGATCTATACGGATCATAAGAATTTGGAGTACTGCCACAGTACCAAGGTTCTTAACTGAAGGTAGCACCGCTGGGCGGAGTTCCTGCAACCGTTTAACTTTAAGGTAGTTTCCCGAGAAGGACTGTTGAATGAGAAGGCAGATGCTTTGCGGCGGCATAGGGAGTACCGCCCTGAAGAGGGGAGTGATGTTCCACCACAGTCGTTTTTTCGCCCTGGACGGTTGCTTGGGAGCCAGGAACAGGACATCTTGCGACCACGAGAGTTGCAGGTGTGCCAAGGATTTCAGCTCCAGTCTTCCTTTTTGGATCAACTGCCGGTAGCGATAACCGAAGACCCATAATAGATGAGGATCCAGAAGGCAACAGGTGGCGGTCACAAAGAGGTCGACCGACATTTGATGACGGAAAAGGGCTTACTCCTGTACAAGAATAGCTGGCATGTTCCCAAGGGTCGGAATCTGAAGCAGACAATCATGAAGGCAGAACATGACTCCTGAATCAAGGGACACTCCGCGACTTACAAGACCATTGGCAGGGTTAGGGCTAACTTCTATTAGCCTAAGATGGACCAGCACATCACCGACTGCATGCAGACACATGATGCGTGCCAAAGAAATAACTCCATCAGGAACAAGAAGTTTGGGCTGCTAGAACCTATTGATGTTCCTATGCGGCCGTGGACAGCGATTTCAAGGGACTTCATTGTAACGCTGCCAGAGTCCGCAGGGTATACCAAGATCCGGGTCATAGCTGACAGATTCCCGAAAATGGCCCATTTCATACCCCTGACCACGGAGGTAACTATCCAGGAGCTTGCCTTGATATTCCTGCAGGAAGTTTGGCACCTTCCTGGACTCCCAGAGTCAATAATCTCCAATCAAGATAGTAGATTCACATCCAAGTTCTGGATGAGGCTAATGCACTTGTTGCAAGTGAAACTAAACATTTCGACTGCATTTCACCCTGAGACTGATGGGCAAACCATGAGGGTTAATCAGGCAGTGCAGCAGTACTTGCGTAGTTGCTGTTCCTGCCAACAAGATGATTGGGTTTGGCTGTTACCCCTTGCGGAGTATGCATACAACACCTGGACATCAGAATCCAGCAGGTTGTCACCATTTCAGATCAACTATGGCTTTAACCCAAGGACAAACTGGTCTGGTGTCGTGTCTGATGCTCAAGGGATACACCCTAGCAGTGAACTCTGGGTCTAGGAATGGGAAGGAACTGGGGAAGGGATTTGAGAAATGATTCAACGGGCACAGGAAAGGCGGCGGAAATGGAATGACCAGAAAAGGTTGCCATCACCAGACTATGGTACCTTCGAGTACGTAACCGCTGGGCGGGTGAAGAAGGTGGACCACATGATGTTAAACCGAAAGAACACGCGCACAAAGTGTCCGATAGAGAAGCGGGACTACTGGATGTTTGGCCCTTTTGTGGTCTAATGTCCAGTGGGTAATCGAGCCTACGAACTCCAACTGCCCACCAGATGGAGCATCCACCCAGTTTTCAATGTCATGTTGCTCGAACCCTACCATTAGAATCTGGCAGCAGGTAGGGTCAAGGAAGTCCCTACCACGGAACTTGTAGACAACGAGCCCGGTTACGTTATCGAAGATGTGGTCGACAGCCGATGGTACGGAGGAGCGAAGGGGAAGCTTCCGGTGCACTTTGTCTAGTGTCTAGCTTCATGGGAAGGCTACGGGGCTGAGGAGAATTCATGGGAGTACTATGAGATGCTAGAAGGGACAGGCTTACAGGCCATTGAGGATTTTCATGAACGATATCTGTCCCAGCCCATGGACTATAGGGTCTTGGGGGAATCGAGTAGTGGAAATAAGAGACAACGCTAAGTGTCTGGGTCGGACTGTAGAGAAGAGGGGAGTGATGTAAAAACCCAGCATACATGAGCTATGGCAGATGGAACCTATTCCCATAGAGGTAGGTTGGAGGGGAACTGGCAGGAACCGGCAGGCAAGAAAGTACTTGACCTACGGAGACCCGATAGCCCAGGCTCTCAGAATGAACAGAATTGGCTGGTCAGGGACTTAGGTACCTGGATACACCTGGGAGCGGTGTCCGCGTACTGAGGCGCTTCTGCAGGGGCATCTCCGCAGCTAGGCCGGGTAACTGGAGACAGGTCAGATATGTCTATCGCCGGCGACGGGATAGTGTAACGACCCAGCATACGTGAGCTATGGCAGCCGGAACCTACACCCATACAGGTAGCTCGGAGGCGAACTGGTAGGAACCGGCAGGCAAGTGAGTACTTGACCTACGGAGACCCGATGGCCCGGGCTCCGAGATGAGCAGACT
>PYWC01000014.1:2446695-2566388 GCA_003182015.1 Tuber magnatum
GGGAGTTTCTGGCATAAGATAAAACTACCTGAAAGTCTATGCGAGAACTCTCCTACTCCAACAAAAAATCCTCTCGAGACCTTAATTGAGTGAAGCGTCAGGCTTAACGATATTAAGTTTTACCGTCTACTTTACTCTTACATTTGTGTGAACTTTTGGCGATAAGTTTGAAGTTGTTTGGTGCGGTCGCAACCTTGGGATCCATCTTCCTAGGGGTGCCCCCGTTACAGATAGACAGGGTAACAGGGAAAAGTTATCTTGTCCACTGAACAAGTTTACCCTACCCTCGAGATCAGGTTACCCTACCCAAAGTCCTGGGCTACCCTCCCTTTCAATACGCAGTCCCTCATGGAGTTTGGGAAAATTGACTGGAATGTTGATCACATGAAGCCATGCATGATACTGGAATCTGAGGCTCCGGAGGATACAATTGGGCGAGCTACGTAGCTTCGATGAAGCTGTAAATTGGAGACATTATTCCTATCATACCCCTCCGGCCCTGCCTTCAGGCCCGGACAGCATGGGCAAACGGTTGTGGAGTTGTGTGCAGTCTAGCCAAGAGGAATCTTTGCACGCATGCTTGCAACACCGGATACGTAGCTGCTGTCCAGTTGACCATAAGCTGTTCGCAGGATATACAAGGGGGCACAGGGTGGAAGGTGGAGTACCTCCTCCATGTTGTTCGGAGTAAAGCGGACCAAAGCTGAAGGAGTTAACGGGTGTCAACCGTGGTGGTCCTGAAGGTAGTCCCGGGTGGTGCCGGGGTGACTGGGAGAGTTTTACACCTACGCAGCCCGAAAGTGTCCCCAACGCTATAAACTCTGAAAGGGTAGTGCAGAGACACTAAAAGCATGATTCCTACCACAGGTAAGGCAGATCCGAGTTAATGGTCATGGGTAGTGCCCATTGGGTTACTCCCAGACTACGATCTCCTGTCGAAGACACCGGATGCCCAAGTCCTATAAATAGTAAACAGATAAACTGCTCACGGTACCTTCCGGAGTCAAGTAGAGATCAATGCATGTGGGAAGGGTGTCCTGGATAGTGTAGTTCATGAGGTGCCTTGACTGTTAGCCACTGGCAAGATACCGATGCACAGAAGTTTTGACTCCAGCGGGCAAAATGGAAATCCACCGTAGAAACGATAACCGCATAAGGTGAACGCCGAATAGAGTGTGTCAACAGACGCATGCCGGCAGGGCGTGCCCGGAGATGTGTCGGACCACCCTTACTGGAGAAGGGTCTGCTCGAATGGTTGGAGTAAACTGCTGTGGGAGTTTCTGGCATAAGATAAAACTACCTGAAAGTCTATGCGAGAACTCTCCTACTCCAACAATCAATGTTCTCGAGACCTTAATTGAGTGAAGCATCAGGCTTAATGATATTAAGTTTTCCTGTTTACTTTACTCTTACATTTCTGTGAACTTTTGGCTATAAGTTTGAAGTTGTTCGGTACGGTTGCAACCTTGGCATCCATCTTCCTAGGGGTGCCCCCGTTACAACGCATGCAGTACTGCTACTTGATTTTCCAGTATTTCGGCAGAGTCAGTGTATACAGCTTGTCCTCTTTCCACATCTATTGTGTCCTGGAGTTGGCCCACTCTTGGTCACTCTCGATGTCTCTTATATTGGTAACATCGATAGGCTACCACCTGTGTCTTTCTTTTGCATCTTTGTAAATTGTACAATTCCCATAACTGTATCACTTCCCTATCTTCTTGGTATAGTCATTTCTCATACCTGCTACTTCTTCCGACTCTTTTTGGGCACCCTGCATAATCTTCTCTAATTCTGGTTGGTCTTCAACCACCACCCTACTGTTTTCTTTTATCTTGTTGTGGATAGTCAGCTGCTGGTTTTTGCAGATAGCCCTTGTGCACAAGGAAGCCGGCATTTCTCACACGGAGCAAATTGGTAACCAGGTACTACTTTTTATCATACCTGCGAGAATAACCAGTCTACTTACTACAGCATTGGGGTTTACAGTACTATATGTCAGGGTTGATCATTGCTTCCAGTTCAGATTCGGCTCCTTAAATCTATGTGGATAGGTGGAGCGGCAAGTCTTTTTTGTATGGAGGAACTGGTTCTCTGGGTGAGGTTCGAGGAGTAGGATATCACATGTACTGCCCATGGCTATCAGGAGCTATCGGTTGTACTTATAAGTGTAACCCACCACTTTTGCCCTGATCATAAAGGGTTTAATTTTCTTATAGTGGAACTGCTTTGAGGACCATATAGTTGTAGGTTTCATGGCAATAACCACACTGGGTCTCCTGAGCGTAGCTTTGGATCTGATCTTTGGATTTAATTATGATTTTGTTTTTGTTGTTGGTTTGCCATGACCAACTCTCTTCACAAAAGTTCCTGAAGTGGCGTCCTGTTTTCAGAGTTCATTATTTCGCCTCTAGTCAAATGACTTATTGCCTTGTATTTTGGGTTTTGTCCATAGTTTGTATACAATAGTACAGTTTTGATTGCTTCTGATTTTCTGTTGTTGTACTCAACCCCCACCATTAGCAAAGGGTCATTCCCACTATCCTGCTTATAGTTGATATATGCATGCAGATATTGTTACAATATGCTACCAACCTATTTGGTCCGGCCATCTGTTAGTAGGTAAAAGGCAGTACTCGATCTGTGGTATGCTTAGTTTTTCCATTGTTTCGTTGTATACTTCTAATGTAAATAGTGATCCTTGGCCTATTATTTCTTTGTTCAGTAGCCTATCTAGTGGAAAGATGACCCTTAGAAATATTAAGAGGAACAGCTATTCAGTCCTGTCTTTCCACCTGTAATGGGGGGACCGCTAGGGAGATGGATTCTAAGTTTACGACTGCATCAAACAACTTCAAACTTGTTGCCAAAAGTTCACACCAATGTGAAAGTAAAGTAAACAGTAAAACTTAATATCGTTAAGCCTGATGCTTCACTCAGTTAAGGTCACGAGAGGATTGATTGTTGGAGTAGGACAGTTCTCGCATAGACTTTCAGGTAGTTTTATCTTATGCCAGAAACTCCCCGATCAGTTTACTGCAACCATTCAAGCACACCCTTCTCCGCTAAGGGCGGTCCGACAGGTCTCCTGGCACACAGGTCGGGCATGAATCTGTTGACAGAGTCCAGTCAGCATTCACGTTATGCAGTTATCGTTTCTGCGGTGCATTTCCATTTTACCCGCCACAGTGAAAACCTCTGCGCATCAGCGTCTTGCCAGTGGCTAACGGTCAAGATGCAACATGAACTATACTATTAATGACATCTTTCCCATTTGGGTTGATCCCTACTTGACCCCGGAAGCTACCGTGAGGGTTTTATCAATCTACTATTTACGGTTCTCGTGCTTCCGGTGTCTTCCGCAGAGGACAGTGATCTGGACGGGGTCCAAGGGGCACTACCCATGACCACTACCTCGGACCCACCTTACCTGTGGCAGGCATTATGCTTATAGTGTCTCTGCACGTCCCGTTCAGAGCCTATGACGTTGGGGACACTTTCAGGCTTGGTAGGTCTAAAACTCTCGCGGCTGCCCCGCCACCACCCGGGAATACCTGCGGGACCCGTAAGGTTAACCCCATTAACTCCGCCAGTTTAGGTCCCTTTTACTGCGACCAACGTGGAGGAGGCACTCCACCTTCCATCCTATGCCCCCTCATATACCCTGCGAACGGCATACGGTCGACTGGACAGCAGCCATCTATACGGTCTTGCAAGCAGGTTGCCAAACCTTCCACTTTGCTGGACTCCACACAACTATGCAACCGTTCACCCATGACGTCCGGGGCTTAAGGTGGGGCCGGAGGGTTATGGTAAGAATAATGTCTCCACTTTACAGCTTCTTCGGACCTGCCTAGCTCACCCAATAGGATCTTCAGGAACCCCTGATGCCAGTATTATGCATGGCTACACGCGACAAACATTCTGGTCATTTTTCCCAAACTCCACGAGAAACTTCATATTGAAAGGTAGGGCAACCCAGGACTTTGGGCAGGGTAACCCATGACCCATGGCTGGGTAACCTGATCCAAAGGGTAGGGTAACCTTGTCCGGCGGACAAGATAACTTTTCCCTGTTACCCTGTCTATCCTGTTGCCGGCGATAGACATTTCTGACCTGTCTCCAGTTACCCGGCCTAGCTGAGCAACTGCCCCTTCACAAGTGCGTAAGTACGCTGACATCTCTCGCGGGTNCCTTCAGAAGTCCCTAAGTACGCTGACATCTCTCCCGGGTGTACCCAGGTACCTAGGTACCTGGGCAGCTAATTCTGTTTACTCTTGAAGCCCGGGCCAATCGGGTCTCCATAGGTCAAGTGCTCATTTGTCTGCTGGTCCCTACCAGTTCAGTTCCAGGCTACCTGTATGGGTGTAGGTTCCGACTCCTATAGCTCATGTGTGTTGGGTCATTACATCACTCCTGTCTTCGCTACTGTCCATCCCGGACCATTAGAGTTCTCCCTTATTTTCCCGACTCGATTCCCCCCAGAACCTATGGTCCCTCGGATCGCACAGATATCAAGCGTGGAAGTCTAGCATGGCCTGTAAGCCTGTCCCTTCTAGCATCTCGTAGGGCTCCCATGAATTCTCCACAGCCCCGCAGCGCTCCCATGAAACCAGGTAGTGGACGAAGCGTGATGGAAACTTCGCCTTTGCTCCAATGCACCATGGACTGTCCACAATAGCTTCGATAACGTAACTTGGCTCATTGTACACAAGCTCCAGGATAGGGACACCCTTGACCCTACCTGATCCCAGATCCTCACGGTACGGTTTGAGTAATGTGACATTGAAAACCGGGTGGATACTGCATCTGGTGGGCAGTTGGAGTACATAGGCTCTGTTACCCACCCGATGTTTGACCACGAAAGGTCCAAACATCCGCTGGCCCAGCTTCTCCATTCGACGCTACGTGCGGATGTTTTTTTTGGTTCAATATCCCGCAGTCCGCTTTCTTTATCCACCCAGCAGCCGCATCCTCCCAGGTAACGCAGTCCAGTGATGGCAACCTCTTCTGATCATGCCATTTCCATTGCCTTTCCTGTGCCCCTTGGATCCCTTCTCAAATCTCCTGCCAGGTTCCTTCCCCTTCCATATCCTAGAGCTCACTGCTACCTGTATCCCTTGATTATCAGACACGATACTGGGCCGGTTTGTCCTGGGGTTAAACCCATAGTGGATCTCAAATGGTAACAACCTGGTGGATTCCAATGTCGAGCTGTTCTACACATACTCCGCAAGGGCTAACAGTGAAACCCAATCATCCTGTTGGCAGGAACAGTAACTATGCATGTGCTGTTCTAGTGTCTGATTAACCCCCTCGGTTGGCCCATCAGTCTCCAGGTGGAATGCAGTCGAAACGATTAGTTTCACTTGCAACAAGTGGATTAGACTCATCCAGAACGTGGATGTGAATCGGCTATCTCGATCGGAGATGATTGACTCTGGGAGTCCATGAAGGCGGCAAACTTCCTTCAGGAATATCAAGGCAAGCTCCTTGATAGGTATCTCTGTGGTCAGGGCTACAAAATCTGCCCATTTTCAAGAATTTGTCCACTATGACCCAGATCTTGGTATACCCTTCGGACTCTGCCAGCACTACAATGAAGTCCTTTGAAATCGCTGTCCAAGGTGGCATAGGAACATCAATAGGTTCCAACAGCCCGAGCTTCTTGTGCCTGATGGACGTATTTCTTTGGCACGGATCATATGTCCGCAAGCAGTCTGTGATGTGCTGACCGATCTTAGGCCAATAGCAGTTAGCCCTAGCGCTGCCAATGGCTTTATACGTCCCGAAGTGCTCCGCAATTCGGGAGTCATGTTCAGCCTCCATTCTTGTCTACTTCAGAATCTGGCCCTTAGGAATATACCACGTGTTCTGGTACAGGAGTAAGCCCTTTCCTGTCGCGAAATGTCGGTCGCCCTCTTTGTCACCTGCAGCTGTTGCCTTCAGGATCCTTAAGTACTCCTGGTCTTCGTTTATCGCTACCCGCAGCTGATCCACAAAGGATGACTGGCGCCGAAATCCCTGGCATACCTGCAAGACTTGTGGTCGCAAGAAGTCCCATTCCTAGCTCCCAACCCATAGTCCGTGGCGAAAAAATGACTATGGCGCAAAATCACTACCCTCTTCAGGGTGGTAGTCCCTATGCCATGACCAAACATCTGCCTTCATATTCAACCAGGCTTCGCGGCAAACCACCTTGAAGTTAAACGCTTGCAGGCAGTCAGCCCAGCGGTGTTACCTTCGGTTAAGGACCTTGGTACTATTAAAGTACTCCAAATTCTTATGATCCCTATGGATTACTAAGTGGTCCATTACGGAGCGTAGCACATGATCCCATTCCTTGAATGCCACCATGATGGTAGTCATTTCCTTGTCATCGACGTTATAATTAATCTCCGCTGGGTGAAACTTCTGACTATGATAGGCCACCGGATGTCATCTCTGATCTTTACAGAACTGGGGTAGGACGGCTTCTAATGCAAAGTCAACAGCTTTGGTTTTCACATGGGTTGGCCATTCAGGATCACAATGGACTAGGATAGGTTTGGACGTCAATGCCTCCTTCAAATGGTTGAAGGCCTGCTCACACGCAGGTGTCCATTCTAATCGGACATCCTTCTTTGTCAAGTCTGTCAGAGGTTTCGCTATCTTGCTGAAACCCTCTATGAACCGACGATAGAAGTTGGCAAAGCCCACAAAGATTTGAACGTTGACGACAGATGTCTGAGGTGCCCAATCCCTGATTGTCTGCCCCTTTTGCGACAACATAGTAATCCCCATATCGGAGATCTTGTATCCACGGAATTCAACCTCCCGTGGGTGGAAACTCGGCTTCTTCATACTTAGACACAGTAGAGCTGTCCGTGACTTCTCCATCACACGTCGCACCATTCCGACCTGCCGTTCCATAGTTTCGGAGTAGATCAGCATGTCATTAATGCATGCAATGACGCCTTCATCCATGAGATCCTGCAACACCTCATTTATCATGCTTTGGAAAGTTGCAGAGGCATTACACAACCCAAACGGTATGACCGTGCATTCAGGCAGTCCATATCTGCACCGGAAGGCCGGTTTCCATTCCTCGCCTTCTGCCATCCTCCGAATGTATTAGGCCTTTTGCAAGTCCAACTTTGGGAACACAGCGGCTTTTCCTAACCTAACGAGAAGTTCATTCATTAACGCTAGAGGATACTTACTCCTTACCGTGAGTTCAATCAGCCTGCGGTAATCGATTACCAGTCTTAATGTACCATCTGGTTTTGGCATGAAGAGGATAGGGGCTGCTGTGGGGGAACTGGATCACTGTAGCGTTCCTGTTCGCAGTCTGTGATTGACGTATTCCCGGAGTGCCTTAAGCCGCCTTTCCGATAATAGATAGATAGGCCCAAAAGGCGGTTGAGTTCCAGGTTACAACTCGATCATATGGTCATACTTCAAGTGCTCCGGTAGTGCCTCAATCAGTTCTTGACTGAAGATATCCCCATAGTCCTTATACTCATGGAGCAGCTTAACTGTAATGTCGGTACCTTCCTCATCAGAGAATTGCACAATTCCGAATCAGTACACATTACTAGGGTCTATGGCTGGTAACTCTTCCTCAGTAATGAATACTAACTGTCCCTGCTCTTCCTGGCAGCTAGCCTTGCCAAGATCTGAGCGACAGGTTAGTCATCCTGTCTTCCAATCTATTGCGGGGTTATGGTCCCTTAGCCAAGACATAGGTAGGTACCCATGCACCTAAGTGTCAGGCATATCTGCGACTTCCAAGGGCACCTCATTGTGGTGGTCACCTATCCTTATCTCTAATCACGTGGTATAGTCTAGGCCGACCCAGGAAGGTGATTACCACTCGCGTCGCTTATCGGCCCTTGTACCCTTCATCGCACACAAGGTGCCAGAGTCTTCTTAACCTATCGGCTACTAAGCACCGGCCCCGTAGCTCCGCTATCGAGTAGCCGGAGCGCCTCCGGGCTTACCTGTCTAGCTCCTATCTTCCAGTCTAACTTGACCCGCAGGTGGATAGACTTGGTATGACAAGTCAAGTTGTCACACATCTGCCTCTTCGCTTGTCCGAGGGACTTAGTCATCTTGCCTTAGTGAATCCTTTTAGTCTCTTGCTTTTCGACACAAGCGCTGCCAGAACAGGTCCGTAAACATTAAGGGATTAGGATTCCTCTTATATCAACAACCAGGATGTTTACTATCATGCCAGCATCATTTCAGGTACTAAACCCTCCTCAAGTAAACTTGAACATAGCCCTGTTTATTTGATCAAGTCTAGCCTGAACCAATTCCACTTGTACTAAACATAACAATTTTCCCCGAAGTTGGCAGAAGTCCGCTGCCGGACCCGTTCCAAGCGAAGCAGCCTTGCTTCCGCAATGTCCAGCATCTCCTCTAGCAGGACCTCACCCAGCCTTAACCAAAATCATGTCCTATGACTTGCCCATCCCGCTAAGGAAATCTTGAAAGAAATACGTATAACCAGAACAAAGGAAATAACTACAAACCAAACAAAGGAGAGATAGCCCAGCCCACCGCGCAGGGCCCGGAACATCTACCTGCCCACACCACCAGGGTGTAGTCAGTACCGGGGTCCTTTGGGCGGCAGAAGGGTACTTACCCATCTCCAAAGCCACCTCCGTGGTTCATGTCCATCTATCCCATCAGGGGTCCTTGGCTGTAGGTTAATAAAGTTACATCTTAAGGAAAACGGGTTCTTACCTATTTTAAGCCATCAGTATCAACCTCCATGATATGAGGCGATTCCTGGCAGACTTCAAGTAACCTTGACGAAGAAGCCGGAGGGTGTGCTTCAATGCGCTTTAGTTGCTTGTCCAATCCTGTGGTTTCGCTTACCGGGACTGACCGTTTCAACTCACGGGCCTTTTTGGATAAACTAATGACTGGGGCCGTCACGGTACACTTTCTCCAAAAGTGGCCTGATTGCCTGCACTTGGTCCACTGGTTATGCTTCCTCCGGCATTCAGTCAAAGGCGACGCGATTTCCTTATACGCTCTTACACACACAGAAGTCGCTGGCTTTGCCTGTTTCCCGATGTTGAAATTAGCAGGTTTGGCAGACCCCTGGTTCTGTCTGCCCAAACCTTTTTCCTTCTTCTTGAACCTCCCAGACATGGAGAATCTATCCTCCTTCTTATCTGTGGACTGAGACCGGGGGTCTGGTTGGATAACGCAGTCACTGAACCAGTTCCTGTCCTCCAGCATCTGCCTGACCTTCCTGTGAAGATCCAGGTACTCATTCAGGTCGGTCGGATGTGGCTCCTTAAGTGCCATCACATTCCGAACCTCTTGTGTGATGACTCACGGAATCTTGTCTCGTATCTCTACAGGTCTGTATAGCCAAGCTTATACATACAATCAATTATCTTATCTAGGTACTCATCGCTATGATGGGGCCTCATCATAAGGTCGCGCCACGCGAGAAGTGATCGATCTCTCTCGGCCTAGTCTCCACCGAAACTTCGCCCCAGCCGCTCTCGGAACCCTTTCCATGTCTGCAAGGGGTTGCCGTCTTTGACAGGGACACCGCTACGATTGGCGGCTTCCTTGTTAATGTGCTCATGCAACCCTAGATACCATGCCCAGGCAGGGTCTGCAAGAAGGGGGATCACCAAGTTTACCTTGTCCATGTCGGGTAACTTGCAATTCCATAAAGTATTCAAATTTGACCTCTACCAAGGTCAAGAAGCTCGAGAGTTCTGTAACTTTGCCCTTAAAAGGAGGGATACCACTGAGCTTCCCCGGCTTCTTCTGCCGGAGTCTTGGTGTTGGCCTGGAAGCGGAACTAGTAGCCCTCAGTGCTCTCGCCGGCCTGGGGTCCGGCAATCCCAGTATCGTTTCTTCTCCTTGCTCCAGTCATCCTTGCGAGCACCCAGGAAGGGGGTCAAATCCGGGAGAGAATCTCCATCGTCATCATTATCCGAGCTGCCATGGTCGGAGTCCCCTGCATCCCCACCTGCTCCTGCCATGCCACCCACAGGTAGTGCACTTCGGTCTTCACTACCTCTGGTATTTGCGCCTTGGGATTCCCGTGGTCTATCGCACCCATCAAACCGTTCCTCCTGGCCATCCTAGTTGCCATCCTCCAGGGGGTTAGCCCCTGATGGTCCTAGTGCCGCTAGTCGCACAGGCTGTCGCCTACTCTCCGGAGTTGGGTGGAGCGCTGTCTGTGTTATCTGCAGAAAAGACCACAACTCTGGACAACTCAAGGGTTGCATCAGGGGGCCAGCGTGCCTCCATGACCCTCAGTACCCACATGGTGGTCATCTATCTCCTTGTCTCTACCTCCTTCTATGTCTCACCGGAGTCCGTGGTCCCTTCCTACACCCATTGGAGTGGTAATGAATCCACCCCATCTGGGTCTCTTCCGACTTACAGCCTGACAGAAAGACCTCGTCTTGGCTGTCCGAATCGCCACTTGTGGTGGTGGGTAGACCGGAAGCCAGACGTGGCTTCGCGGGTGCCATCGGGATGACCGGTGCCCAGAGAACCCCATGAGCAGGTGTTCCTGGCCTGTGGATAGGGGTCCATTGCGATGGAGTCTCTGGTGCTCGCTCTTGGTGGTGCTGCACCGGTTCAAAGAACCCAGGTGACGCGGCACGCATCAACCGGAATCCCGGAAGTGCTATAGCCAGGGGCAGGAAAGGAGCGGTAGGAGATGGGTCACAACCAGGGATTGGTAGAGGAACTGGTAGAGGAGTGGGTCTTGGGGTGGCGATACGAGGTACGGGAGTTGCAACAGACAGTGTTGCAGGCAGAATGTTAGGGGCAGGGGTCGGACAAGGGGTTGGGTCACGCATATCTGGAGCCGTGATACCGTTTGGTTTGGACGTTCTTTTCCTTACTCGACATCCATCGGTTGGCCTGCGCGTTGGGCTGCCCGAACGACTACAGGCGCTTGAGGGAGGGACAGACAGGGAGCCTGCAGATGCCCTTGGGAAGGAGGAAGCATAACTGTAGCCATCACCTGTCAGGCTTTCCACCATGTGTATACTGATTGGGCTCAGGTATGCCCTCCCTTGGTCGCCTCTGGCGCTCATGGTCAATTCCATCCCGAAGTTCTCAGGCTTGGTATGCAAGAGTGGGAGTGGGGGCGCAGCCTCTAACATCAGTACACCATTCTCAGCATCAATACTATACCCTCCTTGGAAAGCCTTTTCCAATGCTGTCATCCGAGTCCTCAATGCTTGCTGATCAGTTATCGTCTGCGGGTATGCCTCCTGCTGCACTTTCTGCCATTCCATCACTGGCGTAGTGATCTGTTTCCGGAACACCCCCTGCGGGGGGGTGTTCCAGTTTCTTAGTTCCCGCTTCACTTCTTCAATCGACTTGTATACCTCCTGCGCGATGTAAGGTTCGACCAACTGGTGCGAGAACTGCCTAAATGGGACCCCTTCGGGTGGAGCAAGGGTCATGTTGTGGACAAGCATAGGGTCTTAGAAAAATGAGAGCGGCGGAGTGGGAGGGTCCATAATCATGTGGTCCAGGCATTCACTCGGCAACTGAATAGGGGCATCCTGTAGAAGTAACAGATGACCATCCCAGTCAATACCACAAGCATCCGCAAAAACTGGCGCGCAAAAATGTGTCCGCGGCATGTTCATCAAGATCAACGTCTGAATTCATGTAGCATTTCATTCTGGATTGAAGTTCGGTACTAGCCATTGCATATTCCACCCGAGGCTACTTGTTCTAGACAAGGTTACCAGTATTCAGGCAAGGTCAGTGCCGAAGGTCGAAAAGAATTAATCAGGACAGCAGTTAAGCGAGCTCCTCGATTAACTCCTCACCTGATTAATTGTTTCTGACCTTCAGCACCAACCTTGCATGAATACTGGTAACCTTGTCTAGAACCAGTAGCCCAGGGTGGAAAGCGCAATGGCTAGTCCCGAACTTCCAACCAGAATGGAACCCAACCCAGATTCAGGCCTTAATCTTGACGAGAACTCCCCTAACAGATTTTGTTTGTTAGTTTTTGCGCATGTCCGCGGTATTGAATGGGACGGTCAACCGTTGCTCTTGGAGGCCGCCCCTATTCTGTTACCTGATGAATGTCTTGATCTTATGATTACAGACCCTCACCCAGCGGGCCTTTCGCTGTTTCAAGATTCCGCCCTCGTCATCAACATGGTCCCTCCCCTGCCACCCGGGGTACCCATTAGCCAGTTCTCTGGCGAGTTCATCGAACCTTCCATCGTCCCGGAGGTATCCAAGTCGATTGAGGACGCGAAGCAGGAACTGAAGAAGTGGAATGCCCAGCAGCAGCAGGTGTTCTGTAAACAGATTGCTATGGCAGCGATGGAATGGATGAAAGTACAGCAGGAGGCAGACCTGTGAAGGTTACAAGACCAGAAGGCATTGAAGGATCGTATGGCAGCGCTGGCAAGGGCCTTTGAAGGCGGTTATAGTATTGATGCTGGGAATGACGTACTGATCATAGGGGTGGTGCTCTCACTCCCACTCGTCGGCACAAAGCCTGCAAACTTCAGGACGGAACTCGCTCCGAGAGTCAGGGATGAACAGTGGAGGCCATACCAAAGCCCCGTAGGTATAAGAATGTTGGAAAGCCTCAAGGGTGAAGACTACAGCTTTACCTCCTCCTTCACAAGAGCATCAACAGGCTCTCGGTCTGTCACCTCCGCGATCACCCGCAGTCCTTCCTGAAGTCCGCCGCTTGGACAAACCGATGGGTGTCGGGTTAAGAAAAGGAGGTCGAAGCCAAAGGGTATCACGGTACCAGATACAACTGACCCTGCTCCACAGCCGACTCCTGCTCCCATTAACCCTCCTGCAACACCGTCGGTTGCGACTCCTGTACCTCACATTGTTGCACCAGATCCACACGTTTACCCGTCTCGATGGCCACTCCTGATACCTTTCCTGCCAAAGTCTTCCCGCGAGCAGTATTGGCTACCCCAGGGTTCCAACCACGGCGCGCGGCATCACCTGGATCTTTCAAACAGGTAAGGCGCTGGGAAGAGCGAGTACTCATGGCTCCATCACTAGGGACTCCGATCCCCGGACCTCGGACACCTGCGCGCTCTGTTCCTTGAGTACCTGTGATTTCCTCTGCCCCCTCAAAACCAACTGCCCCCTCCATGCTCCCCACAATCACAAGTGGTGAGTCAGGCAGCCAAGATGAATCTTGCCTGTCAGGCTGGAAACCAGAAGAAACCGGTATAGGATGGATTCATTACTACACATATGGGTACAGGAAGGAACAACAGACTCGCGTAAGGCATCGAAGAAGGCAGAAGGAAGGCGATGGACGGCCCACAGGTGGGTATTGTGGCTCATGGGAGCACATTGGCCCCGCGATGCAACCCCTGAGCTGCCCAGAGCTACAGGCATTTCTGCAGATAACTCAGGTGGTGCCTAAACCAACTCCTGAACGTGGGCGACGGCCAGTTCCACCACTGGCATCAGTACCATCAGGGGCTAACCCCCCCGACGATGGGAATCAGGATGGCCAGGAGTAATGGTTTGATCGGTATGATCAACCACGGGAGACACCCGGCGGAAACGCCGTGGATGGTGGAGATGGACATGCACCTCCTGGAGGTGGTGCAAGCGGAGCGGGAGCAGATCCATGGGACTCCGACCATGACACTTCGGATGATGATGATGCCGATTCCACGCCTGTTTTGACTCACTTGCTCGGCGCTCGTAAAGGAAATTGCAGTGACGAGGAGAAATGACGGTGGGACCGCCGTACTAAGAGGCTGCCAGGGGAGTTCCAGAGCAGACCAACCTCATTGCCATCCGCCAGACAGCGGCAGAAGAAGCTGGAGAAGTTGAGCAGTATTGCAGCATCCCAGGGAAAGGTTACCGAACTTGCAAGGATCCAAACATTAGTGGAGGTCAAGTTCGAATACTTTACGGGGTGCAGGTTGGGTGATATGGACCAGGGAAACCTGGTGATCCTGCTCTTAGATCATACCGCCCGCACATAGTATCTCGGGCTGCACCCATACATCAACAAAGAGCCAGCCAAGGGTACAGGTGTTCCTGTTAACGACAGTAACCCGTTGTGAGCATGGCAAGGATTCCGGGAATGACTGCAACGAAGTTTCGATGGTGACCAAGCGGAACGACACCAAGCCCTTCTCGAGTGGCGAGACCTGGTGATGAAACAACATCACATTGATGAGTACCTGGACAAGATAATTGACTACATGTATAAGCTTAGCTATAGAGAACCAGTACAGATACAAGACAAGGTACCGTCAGGTATTACCCAGGAAGTTCGGAACGCGTGGGCACTCAAGAAGTCCCACCCAACCGACTTGAAAGACTACCTTGGTCTTCTGCAGAAAGTTGGACATACGCTGGTGGACAACACCCAGTTCAGTAACCAAGTTATCCATCCTGTCCACTGGTATCAGCCAACAGAAAGGAAGGACGATAGGTCATTGACTTACAGGGGGTTTAAGGCAAAGGAAAAATGTTGGGGCAAACAGAACCAGGGGCCTGCCAAACCTACTAATTTCAATACGGGGAAGCAGGCGAAGCCAGCGACTTGTACGTATGCAATGGCACATAAGGAAATCCTGTAGACTTTGACCAAAGGTCGGAGAAAGCGGAATCAGTGCACCAAGTGTGGACAAAGTGGTCACATTGGGAGGAACTGTACCGCCATGTCCCCAGTCGTTAGTTCATCCAAACAGGCTCGTGGATTGAAACGGTCGGCCCTGGTAAGCGAGCCCACACCGATAGACAACCAGCTAAAGCGTATTGGAGCACCCCCTCTAGCCTCCTGGTCAAAGATACTTGAAGTCCGCCAAGCATCACCTCAGATCATGGAGGTTGATACTGATGGCTCGGAATAGGTAAGAACCCATTCTGTTTCAGGTGTAACCTTATTAACTCGCAGCTATAGACCCCTGAGGGATAGATGGACATGAGCCACGGAGGTGGCTTCTGAGATGGGTAAGTACCATTCTACCGCATCAGCAACCCTGATACTGACTACACCCAGGTAGTGTGGGCAGGTAGATGTTGCGGGCCGTGTGCGGTGGGCTGGGCTATCTCTCCTTTGTTGGGTTTCTGGTTATTTCCTTTGTTCTAGTTATATGTATTTCTTGCAGGATTTCCTTAGCTGGATGGGCAAGTCATAGGACAAAATTGTTAAGTTTAGCAAAAGCGGAATTGGTTCAGGCAGGACTTGATCAAATAAATAGCGGTGTTTTCAGGTTTACCTGAAGAGGGTTTAGTACCCAAAACCGTACTGGCGTGATAATAAACACCCTAGTTATTGATGAAAGACGAATCCCAATCCCGTAACGTTTACTGACCCATTGTAGCCGCTCTGGTGTCGAAAGGGGCAGGACTAAAAGGAATTACTAAGCCAAGATGACTAAGTCACCAAGACCAGTGGGGAGGCAGAACCGTGACAACTTGCCTCGTCATACCAAGTCTATCCACCTGCGGGTCAAGTCAGACTAGAAGATCGGAGCTAGACAGGCAAGTGCAGAAGCGCTCCTGCTACGCGATAGTGGAGCTAGCGGGCCAGTGTTTAGTAGCTGATGGGTTAAGCAGACTCAGGCACCTGGTGTACGACGAAAGGTACAAGTGCCAATAAGCGACACCAGCGGTAATCACATTCCTGGGTCCGGTCTACACTATACCAAGTCATTAGAGATGACGATAGGTGACCACCACAATGAGATGCACTTTGAAGTTGCAGATCTGCCTGACACCAAGGTTGATGGGTACCTACCTATGTCTTGGTTGAGAGACCATAACCACGACAGAGATTGGAAGACCGGATCACTAACATGGCGCTCAGATCTCTACAAGGCTAACTGCCGGGCAGAGCAGGGGCAGTTAGTGTTCATGACCGAGAAAGAGTTACTAGCCAACGACCCTAGTAATGTGTACCTATTGGGAATCGTGCAATTCTCCGCTTAGCAAGGTGCCGACATTATGGTTAAGCTGCTCCACGAGTATAAGGACTATGAGGGTATCTTCAGTCAAGAATGGATTGAGTCGCTACCTGAGCACTGGAAGTATGACCATACGATCTGGTTACGACCCAGAACTCAACCTCCGTTTGGGCCTATCTATCCGTTATCGGAAAAGGAGCATAAGGCACTCCGGGAATATCTCACTGACATTCTACGAACGGGAAAGCTGCGGCGATCCAGTTCTCGACAGCAGCCCCTCTCCTCTGCATGCCAAAACCAGTTGGTACATTAAGACTGCTAATTGATTACAGAGGGCTGAACAAAATCATGGTGAAGAGTAAGTATCCTCTACCGTTGATGAATGAACTGCGTGATAGGTTAGGGAAAGCTGTTGTGTTCACCAAGTTGAACTGGAAGAACGGCTACTACCTTGTGAGGATGGCAGAAGGTGAGGAATGGAAGACAGCCTTCTGGTGCAGATATGGACTGTATGAATGCATGGTCATGCCATTTGGGTTATGTAACACCCCGGCAAGTTTCCACAGCATGATAAAGGAGGTCTTTCGGGATCTCATAGATGAAGGTGTCATCACATACATGGATGACAACCTGATCTACTCATAAACTATGGAAAACCATGTCGCAATAGTGAGACATGTGATGGAGAAATTGGGGAAAGCTAGGCTATGTGTAAGTATGAAGAAGTCCAGTTTCCATCAGCGGGGGGTTGAATTCCACAGATACAAGATCTCTGATATCGCGACCTCTATGTTGTTGGAGAACGCGCAGAATATAAGGGATTGGGCACCTCCGACATGCCTCCTTGACGTTCAAAGCTTTATGGGCTTTGCTAACTTCTATCGTCAGTTCATGAAAGGTTTCAGCAAGATAGCGAAACCTCTAATAGACTTGACAAAGAAGGATGTCCCATGGGAATGGACACCTGCATGTGAGCAGGCCTTCAGCCATTTGATGGTCGCGTTCACGTCCAAAGCGATCCTGACACACTTTGACCATAAACAGCCAACCCGGCCGGAAACTGACGCTAGTGACATTGCATTAGGAGCCATCCCCTCCCAGTTCTGTGAAGATGAGAGATAGCATCCAGTGGCCTACCATGGTTGGATGTTTCGCCTGGCCGAGATTAATTATAATATCCAGGACAAGGAAATCACTGCCCTCGTGTCGGCGTTCAAGGAATAGGATCATTTGCTATGCACGGTAACGGACCTGTTGGTGGTCTATACAGATCATAACAATTTGGAGTACTTTAATAGTACCAATGTTGTTAACGGAAGGCAGCACCGCTGGGCTGGGTTCCTGCAACCATTTAACATCAAGAGTGTTTACAGCGAAGAACGGTTGGATGAGAGGGCAGAAGTTTTCTTGGGGCCTAGAGACTAACGCCCTGAAGGGGGCAGTGATTTTCTACAGCAGTCGTTTTTTCATCCGGGACAGTCTGTTGGGAGCCTGGAACAGGACACCTTGTGACCACAAGTGTTGCGGGTGTGCCAAAGATTTCGGCTCCAGTCCTCCTTTTTGGATCAACTGCAGGTAGCGATAACCGAAGACCAGGAATACTTGAGGATCCTGAGGGCAAGAGCCGCCGGTGACAAAGAGGTGGACTGGCATTGCACGACAGAAAAGGGCTTACTCCTCTACAAGAACAGCTTGTATGTTCCCAAGGGTCAGAATCCGAAGCAGACAATGATGAAGGCAGAACATGACTCCCGAATCGCGGGACACTTGAGAACTTGCAAAACCATTCGCAGGGTTAGGGCTAACTTCTATTTGCCAGAGATGGACGAGCTCATCACCGACTGTGTACGAACATGTAATCCATACCAAAGAAATAAGTCCATCTAGGACAATATGTTTGGGCTGCTGGAACCTATTGATGTTCCTATGTGGCTGCAGAAAGCCATTTCAGTGGACTTCATTGTAGCGCTGCCAGATTGCGAAGGGTATACCAAAATCTGGGGCATAGTAGACAGATTCTTGAAAATGGCCCATTTCATACCCCTGACCATGGAGGTACCTATCCTGGAGCGTGCCTTGATATTCCCGCAGGAAGTTTGATGCCTTGATGGACTCCCCGAGTCAAGCATCTCTGATCAAGGTAGCCGATTCACATCTAAGTTCGGGATGAGTCTAATGCACTTGTTGCAAGTGAAACTAAACGTTTCGACCGCATTCCACCCTGAGACTGATGGGCAAACCGAGTGGGTTAATCAGACACTGGAACAGTACTTGTGTAGTTACTGTTCCTACCAACAAGGCGATTGGGTTTCGCTGTTACCCCTTGCAGGGTATGCGTACAACACCTCGACATCAGAATCCAGGAGGTTGTTGCCATTTGAGATCAACTATCAGTTTAACCCAAGGACAAACTGGTCGGGTGTCATGTCTGATACTCAAGGAATACACCCTAGCAGTGAGCTCTTTGTGAAGGAATAGGAAGGAACCTGGGAAGAGATTGGAGAAACGATTCAGCGGGCACAGAAAGGGCAAGGGAAATTGCGCGACCAGAAAAGGTTGCCATCAACGGAATATGTTACCTCGGAGGACACGACAGCTGGGCGGGCGACGAAAGCAGAGCGCGTGATGTTAAACCAAAAGAACATCCGCACCAAGCCTTGGATGGAGAATCTGGACCACGGATGTTTGGCCCTTTTGCAGTTAAAAGTGGAGTTGGTAACCGAGCCTACGAACTCCAACTGCCTACCAGATAGAGCATCCACCCAGTTTGCATTGTCACGTTGCTCAAACTCTATCCTGAGGATCTGGCGGCAGGCAGGGTCAAGGTAGTCCGTACCCCGGAACTTGTAAACAACGAGCCCAGTTACGTTATCGAAGCTGTTGTGGACAGCCGCTGGTACGGAGGAGCAAAGAGGAAGGTTTCATTGCCCTTCGTCCTGTACCTGATTTCATGGGAAGGCTACAGGGCTGAGCAGAATTCATGGGAGCCCTATAAGATGCTAGAAGGGACAGGCTTCCAGACCATGCTGGATTTCCACCAAAGAGATCTGTTGAAGCCCAGGGACCATAGTGTCTTGGGGGAATCGTGTCATAGAAATAAAAGACAATGCTAACGGTCCCTGACGGACCGTAGACAAGAGGAGAGTGATGCAATGACCCAACATACATGAGCTATGGCAGACAGAACCTTTACCTATGCAGATAGCTAGCAGGCGAACTTGTAGAAACCGGCAAGCAAGTAAGTACTTGACCTTCGGAGACCCAATGGCCCGGGCTCTGAGAATAAACAGAATTCGCTGGTCAGGGACTTAGGTACCTGGCTACACCTGCGAGTGGTGTCAGCGTACTGAGGCACTTCTGAAGGGGTGGTTGCTCGGCTAGCCCGGGTAACTGGAGAAAGGTCAGAAATGTGTATCGCCAGTGACAGGATAGACAGGGTAAGTGGGAAAAGTTATCTTGTCTGTTGGACAAGGTTACCGTACCCTCGGGGTCAGCTACCCTGCCCAGGGGCTTGGGTTACCCTGGCCAAAGTCCTGAGTTAGCCTACCTTTGAATACCAGGTCTCTCAGGGAGTTTGGGAAAATTGCCTGAAACATTGGTCACGCAAAGCCACGCATGATTCTGGAATCTGGGGTTCCAGGGGATGCTATTGGGCGAGCTACATAGTTTTGAAGAAGCTGTAAATTGGAAACATTAGTCCTATCATACCCCTCCAGCCCTGCCTTGAGGCCCGGACGTCATGGGCAAACGCTTGTATAGTTGTGCGCAGTCTAGCAAAGAGGAATCTTTGCAGCCATGGTTGCAACACCGTATACGTCGCTGCCGTCCAGTCGACCGCAAGCTGCTCGCAGGGGATACAAGGGGGCATAGGGTCGAAGGTGGAGTACCTCCTCCAAGTTGTTCGTAGTAAAACGCGGCAAAGCTGGTGGAGTTAACGGGTGTTGACCGCGGGGGGCCAGCAGGTAGTCCTGGGTAGTGCCAGGGCGACTGGGAGAGTTTTACACCTACCAAGTCCCAAAGTGTCCCCAATGCTATAGGTTCTGAAAGGGAAGTGCAGAGACACTAAAAGCATGATTCCTACCACAGGTCAGGTAGATCCGAGGTAGTGGTCAAGGGTAGCGCCTGTTGGATCACTCCTGGACTACCACGTCCTACGGAAGACAGCCGAAGCCCGCGACCCGTAAATAGTAAATAGGTAAACCCCTTACGGTAGCTTCCGCAGTCAAGTGGAGCTCAATGCATATGGGAAGGGTGTCACAGATAGTCTAGTTCATGAGGTGCCATCCCTGTTAGCCACTAGCAAGACACTGCTGCAAAGAGGTTTTTACTGCGGCGGGAAAATGGAAATGCACCGCAGAGGCGATAACCCCATAAGTTGAACGTTGACTAGAGTGTGTCGACACATGCATGCCTGCAGGGTGTGCTGGGAGACATGTCGGACCACCCTCAGCGGAGAAGGGTATGCTCGAATGATTGGAGTAAATTGATACGGCAGTTTCTGGCATAAGATAAAACCACCTGAAAATCTATACGAGAACTCTCCTACTCCAACAATCACTCCTCCGGAGACCTTAATTGAGTGCAGCGTCAGGTTTAACAATATTAAGTTTTACTATTTCCTTCACTCTTAGCTCTGAGTGAACTTTTGGCAAAGTTTGAAGTTGTTCGGTGCAGTCGCAACCTTGGGATCGATCTACCTAGGGGTGCCCCCGTTACACCAGTCAACTCAGTTAGTATAACAGAGTTTCTCAGCACACATTCCTAAAATGCGGGAAGGTGCTATATGACCTCTTTTATGCTAGGGATTGGGGCTAACCAACATTGCTTGAAAATCACATCTAAAGTCATAGGCCAGAAGATAGATGACTTGATAATGCCATTTGGTTAGTAGTATTACCATCACCCCCTGTTATTCATAGAAGATATAAGCAAATGGATTTGCGAGATGGAGCACGGTAGGTAGCACCTAGAACCAAACAATGAAGCAAGTGGTATTAAGTGGGATATGACAGTCGCCTCGAACCCTGCAGCAAGATGCCTGGGCCGAATGACAGGTCTATAGGACCCAAAGGCAGTAGTCATAAAACCCCTGCTAAAACCCTACCCGAAGTACGCCAACCTCTTCCTGCCTCAGGCAGCAGATCAGCTCCCAAATCATAGCACCTTTTATCCTGAGATCAAGGTTCTCGCAGTCGAGATGCCTTCATGTAAGAAAATATACCCATTGTCTGAAAAGGAACTGCAGGAGTTCTGCGAGTACCTCCATAAGATGCTAGAAGAAGAAAAGATAACACCAAGCCAGTGCCCCACAGCCGTGCCAATACTGTTTGCGCCAAAACCTGATGGGCAACTGAGACCATGTGTAGACTAGCATAAACATAACTAGGTTACAATCGTCACCCCGTGCCTCCTACAACTCCAGAGTAAGCGCAGAGATCGAGTAGTCGGCTTGCGTATATTCACCAAGTTGGACATAAAAGATGGGCACGACTTGATACTTATTAAAAAGGGGGACATGTGGAAAACTGCCGTACGCAGTGGATACGGTTGTTACAAGTACTACGCAAGGCCATCCGGACCGGTAAACATGCCTGCCACCTTTCACGATATGATGCACATGTTTCCAAGATGGTTACTAGACCCAGGCGCAGTTGTATACATTGACAAGGGCCTAATTTAGTCCAAGACTGAGGAGGAACATTTCAAACTAGTCAACGAAGCACTAGCCGAGTTGCGCAAATACCAGCTAGCAGCGTCTATCATGAAATCAGTATTCCACCCAACGTGCTGGAATTTCAGGAATACATACTGAAGAAAGATTGGATCACGATAAGTCATGGAAAGGTCAAAGCCATAAGGTATTGGAAGAGACATAAGTGTGTAAAAGTGTAACGGGGGCACCCCTAGGAAGATGGATCACAAGGTTACGACTGCACCAAAGAACTGCAAACTTGTCACTGAAAGTTCGCACCAATATAAGAGTAAAGTAAACGGTAAAACCTAATATCCTTAAGCCTATCACTTCTGTTAATTAAGGTCTCAAGAGAATTGATTGTTGGAGTAGGGGAGTTCTTGAATAGACTTTTTGCTAGTTTTATCTTATGCCAGAAACTCCCGTATCGGTTTACTCCAACTATTCGGGCACATCCTTCCCCGATAAGAGTGGTCCGACACATCTCCCGGGACACCCTTCGGGCATGCATTTGTCGACACAAGCTGGTCGGCGTTCGCCTTATGCAGTGATCATTTCTACCATGCATTTGCCTTTAGCCCGCCAGAGTGAAAACCGCTGTACATGGGCATCTTGCCAGTGGCCAACAGTCAAGAGGCCACATGAACTGGACTATCTATGACACCCTTCCCATATGCATTGATCTCTACTGGGCCCCAGAAGCTTCTGTGAGCAGTTTGACTGTCTAATGTTCCTGGTTCTTGGACTTCTGGTGTCTTGTAGAAGATACAGTGATCTAGGAGGGGTCCAATGGGCTCTCCCCGTGGCCCCTATATCCGATCCACCTTACCACTGGTAGGAATCATGCTTGCAGTGTTTTTGCACTTCCCTTACAGAGCCTGTGGCCTTGGGGACACTTCTGGGCTTGGTAGGTGTAAAACTGTCCCAGCCACCCCCCCACCACCTGGGACTTCCTTCAGGACCTTTACGGTTAACTCCTGTTAACTCCCTCAGTTTTGGTCCGTTTTACTCCAAACAACTGGGAGGAGGTGCTCCACCTTCCACCCTATGCTCCCTTATCTCCTGCGAACAGCCTACGGTGAACCGGACAGCAGCGACATATCCGCTGTTTCAACCAGGTCTCACAAGGTGTTTCTTTGCTAGACTGCACACACCTACGCAACCGTTTGCCCATGATGTCCGCGCCTCACGATGGGGCCTCAGGGGTATGACAGGAATAATGTCACCAGTTTATAGCTTCTTCCGTGTTATGTAGCTCTCCCAATAGAGTCTCCCAGAACCCTGGATTCCTGTATCATGCATGGCTTCTCCTGACTAACATTTCGGTCATTTTGCCCGAACTCCACAAGCGGCTTCGTATTGAAAGGTAGGGTAACCCAGGACTTTGGGCAGGGTAACCTGATCCCGAGAGTAGGGTTACCTTATCCGGCCCACCAGATAACTTTTCCGTCGTACCCTATCTATCCCGTTGCCAGAGAAAGACACTTCTAGCCTTTCTCCAGTTACCCAGCCCACCTGAGCAACTCCCCCTTCTGAGGTCCCTAAGTACACTAACACCACTTCCGCGGTGTACCCAGGCACCTAAGTACTAGACCAGCTGAGTCTGTTCATTTCCGAGCCAGGACTACCGTCTCTCCATAGATCAAGTGCTTACTTGCCTGTCTGTTCCTACCAGTTCACCTCCTGGCTGCCTGTATGGGTGAAGGTTCCAACTGCCGCAGCTCATATATGCTGGGTCATTGTAAAAAGACATGCAAATCTTCCTGGCATTTACAAATTCCCAACTCAGATTCATTAAGAATGTTTCAGGGACCTGTAAAGTCATAATAGATTTGTTGAAAGGGGACCCAAAGGGGTTCACTTGCGGAAAGCAGCAGGAGGAGGCTTTTAAATTCCTGAAAGAACAGTTTCTCATGCCCCAAATTTTGGCACATTTCTACCTAGACTGAAACACCGCAGTGGAAACAGATACAAGTGATCTTGCCCATGCGAGTATACTATCACAGTACATCAAAAAAAAGCTACACTAAAGACCATTTCACTGCCTAAAGCACAATTCCGCAAAAAGCAACTACAATGTCCAGAATGAAGGGTTGCTTACCATAGTTGCACCATTCCAGGAATGGCCTCACTACCTTGCGCGAACAAAGGATCCCATCACAGTATTCACCAACCATCAGAATCTACAATACTTGCTCACGACCAAGACATGGAGTGCCAGGCAGATAAGATCGGCACAAAAGTTACTAGGTTTTAACTTGAAGATCGTATAAGGACCAGGGTCCAGTAGCAGAAAGCGGAACGGATTAAGCAGACCGCCAGAGTACCCTCCCAAAGGGAGAGCTGCAGAAAGTGCAAATCTCTCTATCTCAAACTCCACTTACTTTAACCAGGTTATGGTTATAGTGGTTGGAAGGGAGAAGAAACCTAGTCCAGGTCAGAAAACTCCCGAGCAGGAATACACGTAAGCTATGAAAATACACCGAGAAGCTCAGATTCCAACAAGTGGCCCAAGCCAAGCAGGAGGACCTGACATATATGCTCTGGAAGCGACCGTAGTACCTGCTTATGGGCAAGCAACACTAGCCACTAGAATAGCCTTAGTGTTAACATGGGGAACCTACGGCGGAGTGGCTCATAGAGGTGACCTTGCCGTCTACTGTAGGATCATGCTTGGGGCAGGAGTATTTGACAGGGCCTACCGAGAAGAGTTGAAGGTATTGCTCTTCCACATGAAGGACCTAGACTACCACGTGGGGAAGCCTAATTGAGTGGCACAAGTGGTAGTGGAAAGAATTCATGACGAGGAGCTCCAAGAAGGAGTGTAGCTAGATGATACTGAGAGGGCTCAGGAAGGATTCAGCAGCACAAGAACAAGTGTGGTCAAAACCCCAACTGAAACCACTCATGGGAGAGAAGAAAGAGTACCAAATCAGTACTTTGATAAATTCAATCTCTGGAGGCATAAAGCCCTAACAACTGAAGGAACCTTCCTAACTAATGTAGTGGTTATTAAAGTGACAGCACGGAAATTGAATACCTAGTTCTTGAGACAGGTGGAGGAAAAAGGGGGGATGGACCAGAACTGGAAAATGGGAAGATAAGAGTTGGAAAGGCTCCAAAATGAGGAAAAGGAAATTTTGATGAATTGGACTTTAGTGGATGGCCTTCTTTGCCACAGAGGACGGCTATTTATCATAAAGGATAAAGGCCTACAAATGCTAATTCCTCAGCGCAGCCACAATTTCTGGGTTGCAGTGCATTTTGGCCAGGGAAAGAGAGTAGAAATCATAACAAGAGACTTCGACTAGAAAGGGCTTATGGAATTCATAAATGACTACGTATGATCCTGTGATGAGCGTGAAGATTACAAAGTATCAGGACGTGTGAAATATGGGTTTCTACAGCTATTGGAAACACCCTATACAGTGTGGACATCTATTTCAAGTGTTTTCATAACGCCACTGCTGAAGTCATAAGATAAAACTCAAATCATGGTAGTAGCCGACCACTTTACCAAAATGGCCAACTTTATAGGGCTCAAGGAAGATACAATGGCAAAGGATGTAGCCCAGGTCTTCCTGCTGGAAGTGTGGAAACTGCATGTGCTACCAACAGAAAGCATCACGGACATGAGTGGGAAGTTGTTGGGAGAATTCTGGGAATGCCACTGCAAACTCTTAGGTATTAAGTGAAAAATGTCAGCAGCGTACCATCCACAAACAGAGACGCAAACAGAAAGAACCAACCAAGTGCTGGAAGACTATCTCCAAAGCTTTCTTAACTACAATCCAGATAACTGGTACCCACTGCTTCTATCAGTAGAACATGGCTACAATACCTCTATTACAAGTACAAACAGACTAACCCTGTTTTATGTGCACTATGGATACCACCCGCTGACAGAATTGGTGAAGGAGAGAGAGAGGCTCAAAATCCAGGAGCCACTATATATACTCACTGGATGAAGGAAATACATAGATGGGTGATGCCTACACTAAAGACAACCAGAGAGGTAAGTGGGCAGTACCACGACGCAAAAGCTAGGACATAGCCAAACTTTCAAACAGGGCCCTTGGTTATGCTAAATGCCAAGAATAGTCACACCAAGCAACCGTCCAAAAAGCTTAGCCCAAAGTTGTTGGGGAGATTCAAAATCCTGCAGCCTTGTGGCAACTTAGCATTTAAGTTAGAAATCTCGGAACACAGGAAGATCTAGCCCATCTTCCATGTATCATTTGCTGGAGCCTTATCAGACGTCAGTTTGGCTGGCTTGATAACAGCCTCCCAGGGCACCCAAGGAGATAGATGGTGACCTGGAATGGAAGGTTGAAAAGATAGTAAAATGCAAAGTTGTTTCCTATACTCATAGGGTTCAGGTGTACACTAAGACAATCGGTGAACTTAGGTACTTCATAAAGGAGTGGGCGTGTTCAGAGAATGAAAACCTCTGGGAACCCCTAGAACATTAGTGGCATGTGCTGGAATTAGTAGAAGGGTTTCTCATGGAGAGCCCAGAGATGCCGTAGATATAGAGGATGGATAACAAGGAAAGGTTTTCCAGGGCATGGCCAAGTAAATGTACAAAGGTTTTTCACCCTATCTGACTGAGTTCTTAAAGGGATTTAATTTGTACACTATTAGATGATGGATTGTAAAGATTGGAGCCGAACTCTTAGAGAGGGGAGCTATCCTGTTATACATAAGATGAACTAGTGCAGCGAAATGGGCATGTCACATGAATATCGGCGAAAGGTCAGGTGTTCGATCCCCGGGTTCCTTTGTACTAATTGGACAATGAGTTGATTTCCACCAATACAATGCTAGCCCAAAACCCTCATTCCGGCGACCACCAAAGGTGGCCGACCGAGCGGTTCTCATAGAATGCTCCCGAGAGGATTCTCGTCTCCCGTGACAAGGTCAAATGAACTAAATTGGTCACTTAGTTTATGAGATAAATGCATGCAAAGATCACTCAGCTGCAGCAACAGATAGATGCTAACTGGTGGGATATTCGCTGCTCCGATAGGGGTCCCCAGCTGCCATGCGGGTAGCAAAACCAAATTTCAAGTCTGTTGGTGGAGCAACGTGGAGAAAAATCCTGATAAGGGAATGACGCCCAAGAGAAGATCATTCACCCACACCCATAGGTATAATAAGAGAAGAGCCAGATGATGGCCTATCAGGTGAAATGTTAACCCTGAGCATTAAGAGGCCTAAATGCCACTAGCATGATAAGGAAGGTGTATGCCTCCACCAGGTTAATGTAGGCGGGCAGTATGCCCAGCTGCATTCATAAGTCTGTCATCGGAGCTGATCCCTCCGTATGCAGAAACAGCACTAGCAACCATTTACCACACCAAAATGGTTCGAGTGACTATGGACAGAAAGGATAAAGTGAGAACAGCGATGAGAACACCCTCCCCGCTGTCCGCAAAATTCGAAGTCATGTGGAGTAAACATTTTCAGGGTCTACAGAGTTCACACCCGAAGAACAGGGGAAAAGTAGATAGCCCGTGAACACCCAGACAGGGAATATAAATACTCAGATACCTCCCCGGCTTTTACAGAATCATCAGCGACAGAGAAGGGATCTTATCAATATATTCATTATACGATAAGCTTCTTATATTACTTCTATCCGTCAACCCAAAATGAGCCTTCCTAGCAAACATTACATTACATATCAGGCCCTTGTCCAGACTCACTTGTTCTTAGAGTCGGCTACTGCCTAATAGTGATCCTATTGCTTGCTAACAAGGACTGTGCAACCAGGGTGAGAAGCATTATCTAGTGACTAACACTTACTTCCATGAGCAAGAAAGCTTTTAATAGTTGTCCACTGCCATCCAATAATTTTCGAACCAAGAGCAATATTCTGGAGATAGTAGAAAAATCAGATAATCATGTCTTTTTCAATCTTGGTCATTTTCCTTTGCGAGGTCTTGGGGTTTTAGGGGTTTTTTTTTTAAAGTATATCTGGACAGGTTAACTATTAAAAATTGATTGAGAGCGAATTATTAAATTCGAAGCAGGTTATAGATAGTTCTGATAGTTGTATATATGAATATTAGATATGGCCATGATTGATCAATTGGCAGGATAGCATTTAGTGAAGTGCTCATTGCCTACTAAGTCAGACGAAACCTGTTTCAGGAACACTTCTGACATGGGGCTATAAGTAAAGTCAATTCTCTAGAGATTTAAAATTCTTGTCTTATATATGTAAAATTATATATATTTCTTTATATTTACCTCAACAGTTAACAAATTTTCAGATTTACAAGACTTATTTTATTAGAAGTCAAGTAAACAAATTCTTTCTCCTATCTCCTTTACTATTTTTCCATTAATCATATCTCTTCCTCATACTACCTCTTGCTTCATCCTCTACTGTGATAACTACTTTTTCAATATACTCTTATTAAAGACATTATATAAGTATTCAATTGCAGATTGTTGCTCCATATAGCCTAATTGTTGAAAAATATTCTACTATTTTCAAATTTAACAAAACTCTCTCTCATCTATTATGGACTACATGAGCCAGAGTAGTTCTAACTAATTTTTTAGCTATAGTCTAGTTAGACAAAAAGGTTGTAGAATTTTTGACTACCTACAATAAATATATACTAAAATCCAAAAACTTTGAGATTTGTATCTGGAAATAACTATGAATTACTTGTAGCAATCAAAATCTTATTTTTGATATATGGAGTATAAAGCCTGTCAAGAAAATCAGAATTCCTGTACTTTTTATTAATTATAATAATTATATAGGTGGAGTTCAAATTCCAGATCAGCAAACAGGCTACTATTATGTATGACTTAGAGTTTACTACAACTAGCTACCATTCTTCTTCTGGTTACTCGAAACAGCTATCATCAATTCCTATCTTCTTCCTCAAGTCTATTTATCTTTTTATTCTTCCTCTCCAAATTTAGCAGCTACTGCATCAACCTCTAGGTCTGTCCTCTTTTCTGATCAGTATACTTCTCTGATTGATGTCTTTAGGTTAATACTTCATCTTGCTTTCTTATGTTTAATAATAGGAAAATAATAACCAATAAATTCAGACTTATAAAAGATACCCAGGCAATAGTACGGACCAACCATGGTTTTTTCCATACTCGCCTAGCTGGAATCTGGTGCTAGAAGGATTTCGTCGAATAAATCCTACATCTACACAAAGCCTACAGTTAAATCCAACTACAATCTCTTTTTCCGAAGACCAGCAGTTCCGCCCTTGGGCCATGTACCAGGAGGATCAAGTTCTAGTAAAAGGGGTTCTGGAACCTATATTATTAAGAACTTTGAACTTGATCCACATTGTCTTCTTTCCGGAAATCAGATCTCAGAAAGGGGTCCTCACAGCAAAAATCTTTGTCTCTTTTGTCACTTTCTTTCTAAGAATCACCAATTTGCCTCAGTTTTCAATGATATTCAAGGGCCAGGGGGGCACATACTCTATACTTGTTTCTGATGCTTTTTGTGTAAAGGTCCATTATGCCGGAACTTTTGTATAAGCAAGTGTCATGATCCGAGCTTTGCAGGCTGAGAATGGGCATTTCGCGTGTTTAACCCCTTATTTCTTTGGGATTGGTTTGGTGTTCAAGTCCTTCTTTTGTGGTATGATGTATTTCCTATAATAGTGCATTATGAAAATGTTTTAATCGTATGTCGCTCACTGTGCTACGGCACACTAATTTTCCGTGAATTTCTGGATACGAACGAAGGGATACAGCTGAGGCAAATGCCATTCCAGCCAGCCGAACAGGGCTTTGCACTTTTTCTTGGCAAAAAAAAAAAAAAAAAAAACCGTTATTCAGCTAAGCCGAAATTCGAGCATTACAGTTACATCCAAAATTGTTACGCATCTGGGCCAGGAGTACTCTACCGTGCGATAATACGGGACAAATGTGCTACCCGTAGGACGTTATAATTCCCTCCCGTGGTTGGGTGCTGTGTATTTCTCCCTCCCCTTTTTTTTTGTCTCATACAAGGGCTGAGTTTGCGTTGACTTCTCTGCCGGTACCCCACTGATGGTACATTTCTCGTATATTTAAGTGACAATTTATGCACTCAAAATCTACCGTACTTAATTTTATCGTACCCGGAATCTTAACCTCGGCATTCTTTCCCGGATCTTGAGTATCGGGAGGCTTGAGTGCGCACCGAACAATAATAAGGTGTGAGGACCCACAGCACGAGTACTGTACCGGTACTGTATTCGAGTATCATAACTTTTTACCCATGACAATGCCCCGATGGCGGACTCTGATATCACGCAGAAGCTGCGTGATAAGTTACAGTAACGGTAAGTATGATACAAGCATCCCTTCTCCTCGTCTCCCAGGTCTGCGTCTCGATTGTCGACCTTGAGCGAGTGATCTTGAGAAGGCTTGGGCGTGATAAGCTAGGCAACCTTTGGCCAGCTGTGGGGCACGAATGCTGGTGAATGTCACGAAACGAATTCCCTTTTCCTCTCGACCGTGTCCTTTGCTGGGGCACGGTGAGGCACCGATTGAACTGGTGCTCTTGCAAACGCTGTGTGCCCATAAATTTACAATCATTGTGCACCGGTCCTAGAATCGGACAACTCGAGTAGTGGGCCCGGGGCAAATACTGAATCGTGGCCCGCTAGCACTGGCGTTACTCTCCGATCCCCCACCCTTCCTAAGGCAAAAAAGACTTGTCCATTTCTCTGGGTGCGGTGGCATCTACAGTATGAGTGAATCAAGAGCTGACCTCCGCTCTCAATCCACAGGCATCTCCCCTCTTATCGTGGACCTTGTACTGGCGGGGGTACTGCACGAGTACAGTACCATGTTAGCTAACACCGTACCGGCACTGCTCAGCCATTCCTCGCTTTGAGAGTGTGTACAAGTACAAGCAGGTCCTACGGTAGATTGACCATCTCGGAGAAAAGTCCAGCCTGTCGTCTTCGTTGCCATCGTCCTGGTCATGCATGAGTCACAAGGGCACCGACGAGGACGGCATGGCACTCGTACCATCATATCGGGAGCACTTTTGCGCTCTGCTCAGCCTCAACCATGGTGACTCTTATCCCGATTCTTGCCCCACCTGACAGCGTGGGTGCGACGCGTTGTTGCGCGCGAAGAGGGGTTTAAAGGTTGACCTTGCTCGCCGCCGATTCTATTTTTCCATTCTTTCCTTCATCGAACGACGAGTTGCGAGCTTTTGTGCACTTTACAACTCCAACCCCCTGTTCCCTTCCGGTATCTTTATTTTATTGTATTCTCTTAACCTTGCCTTTCTGTCGGCTTTGAGTTGGGTGCGATTGGACGAGGCTATACCATTACTGTACGAGTACCGTACTGATAGCTCGCGCATCTACGCCACCCTCCGTCACCTCACCCTCAATCGCACGCGCGCGCGCGCGCGCCCATATATACCGACGGGCCGTTGAGGAATAACCTTTCAAAATGCCATTCAACAACCTCGTCATCGCTGTCAGCGGTACACACAAAGGCTATACCCAAGGTCCCATCCTGCCCGCAATCCCTACCCTCCTATTCCTCGCAATCGCCTATTGACGCCTCCGCAGCAAAACTTGAGAAACTAGTCCTCACCAACGGCGGTTCCTTCGCAAGGGTGATCGACCAAGACGTTACCCATCTCGTAACGACACAAGTAGACTTCGACAAGGGAAGCGTTAAGGGTGCCTAAATGACCTCCCTATTTTTTCAATTGCTACGGGGGCTAACGGTTCCTTGTGATAGTCGAATCCGCGAAGGAAATTGATGGCTTGAAAATTGTCAATCTTGATTGGTTGCTCGAGTCCATTGAGAATGGGAAGAGGAGTGATGAGGGGGGGTTTTTGGTTGGTGGTGCGAACACGGCTGCGGGTTCGCCTACTGTTGCCGCACCGGCGGTCGTGAAGCCGGTAGAATTATCCAAGAAGCGCACTCGCGGGAAAGCCGCCGGCCCCCCTCCCGCGGATAAATTTGCAGACGACGAAGTGAGCGAGGAAGAGGCGAAGCCGGCGGCGAAGAAGGCAAAGGCAGTGCCAGTTGGTAAGGGGAAGGGGAAGGGGAAGGGGAAGGATGAGGGAGAGGAAGAGGATCGGAAGATGAAGACTATTATTAAGAAGGGGAAGGCGCCTGTTGACGATTTGTGTCCTATTGCTGGTACGTTATGTCCCTCTTCTCTAATGATATAAATGCGCGCAAGATACCAATTACAAGCAGGGAACGCCCACGTCTACGTCGACCCCGATGGCTTGGTCTATGACGCAACCCTAAACCAAGCCAACATCGACAATAACAATAATAAATTCTACTATCTCCAACTCCTCGAAGGCGATGCCGCCAGGACATACTCCGTATTCGCCCACTGGGGTCGTGTAGGAGACAGGGGCCAGGCAAAGATGTATATCCAGAACGTAGACCTCTTGTCAGCCATCCGCCAGTTTGAAAAGCAGTTCAGAGCAAAGACAGGGCAGAGCTGGGCGAGACGCACCGAAGCTTTGGGTGGCGGGGGAAAGTATACATTCCTCGAGAGGAATTATGAAGAGGATGAGGATGACCAGGATGAGGAGATGAAGGACGCGGAGGAAGTTAAGAGTAAGCTTAGCAAGGCTCTGCAGAATCTTATTGGTTTGATCTTCGATACGAAAATGATGTTTGTTCCCCCCTTCTTCCATCCTATATCCAAATGCTAATAGGATGCAAACAGGCAACAATCAATGTCCTCCATGTCCTACGACGCCGCAAAACTCCCCCTTGGAAAGCTCTCGAGATCAACGATTTCCCAAGGCTACCAAGTCCTCAAGGACATTGGCCAAGTAATCGAGGAAGCAGCAGGCTGGGAAACGGACTATGCGGAATACGGTCGCGACAAGAAGGACATCTTGACCGAGCTGTCGAACCGCTACTACTCCATCATCCCCCACGTCTTCCCTGGACGCGGGCGACCCACAATCATTATCTCGGGCTCACTACTCAAGCAGGAAGTTTCCCTCGTGGAGAACTTGGCAGACATGGTCATCACGACAAAACTTCTAAAGGAAACCAAGGCCGAGAAGACCCCCGACGTGAACATCCTCGACAAGCGATTCGATAGCCTAGGCCTCAACGAGGCAACCGCGCTCGACCGCGCCAGCAAAGAATTTGGCTTCCTTGAAGCATACGTAAAGAAGACGCACGGCCACACGCACTCCCAAAAACTCCACGTAGAAGAGATCTTCCGCATGCACCGCGCGGTGGAAGAAGAACGCTGGCGCGCCGACGGCTGGGACAACCTCCCGAGCTCCGATCGTCGCCTCCTCTGGCACGGCTCGCGCACCACCAACTTCCCCGGCATCCTCTCCCAGGGCCTGCGCATCGCGCCGCCCGAGGCCCCCGTCACCGGGTACATGTTCGACAAGGGCATCTACCTCGCCGACATCGTTAGCAAGAGCGCGAACTACTGCTGCGCCTCCGCCTCCGACAATACTGGTCTGCTTCTCCTCTGCGAAGCCCAGCTTGGTGACCCCATGTATGAGTGCGAGAACGCGGATTACTGTGCCGCGACAAAGTGCAGGCAGGCCGGCCGGTTGGCTACAAAGGGGCTCGGCCGCACGGTGCCACTGGAGTGGGAGGATGCGGGCGTTGTGCATGGGGATTTGAAGGGCGTGCAGATGCCCATGGTCAGTGGGCAGGAGGCGAATGTCACCGGGGATGCCAGGAAGGGTAGCAACAGGCCTGTGTTGCAGTATAACGAGGTTTGTCCTTTTTTTCTCCTTCCCCTTTGGAGGTTGTTGGACGGGAGCTAATGAGTTATATAGTACATTGTCTACAACGTCTCGCAGGTCAAGATTAGATATCTATTCAGGGTCAAGTTTAGTTAGATGGGGGGACAGTACTGCGGTGTTCCACCATTTGTTCACGCGTCTTTCTCACCTTTTGTTATGCCGTTGGATATTCTGGTCTGCTCTGGTTGCTACGGGGGCACTCTGATGCGTCATGAATTTCTTTCTCCGATATGTTTTTTTTCTGGTCATGGTCGTGATAAAAAAAAGAAAGTATCATAGTCTCTTTCAACTTGCGGGTTTACTGGATGTCTTGGAGAGTATATGCGTATGAATTAGTTGAACACTACTGCTTCAGTTTCTCGAGTAGCCGCGCGAGCCCGCGGTCTACCCCGTCACGAAATGTCACTCGTAAGCCTGTTCGATGTGTGAATGACTGAAGCTTGACGTTGCAATGGATGGAAGTGTGAGCGAGCGAACGTACTGTACATCTACACGTCCGGGGGCGAAAGAACCAATTTTCCGAGGGTCCGAGAGGGCTCCTAACCCCGAGGGAAACCCTGACCCCGGTGAAGAGACGAAGAGAGTCCGATATCATAACAGTGCCGCGATCTGGACTCCAGGAGACTGTGGGGCTAGTGTGGTGGGACAAGTACATACACCAACAAAAGCACTTGCATGGTGTTATGCGGGTACTCGTGCCAAGGTTGTAAATTGATGGCTGCAACCTCCGAAAGTTCGAAGGATCACATTTCGGGGGGCACTTATCCTGAATGCCCGGTAGTTCAATGTACCGTACGGTACCATGGGAGCGCAATGTAAGTCTGTGGCTCAACATTGCTTTGAGGCTTATTGCGGTGGTTCAGCACCACATTGTGGCTGAATACTATCCCTCAACACCACCGTATAGCTCAACTTTGTGGCTCAAAATATGTTATCATTGGGTTGTGTTCTAGATTTATATAACCTGGTAGTTAAATACTAGTATAAATATATTATGTTGAACAACTGAATTCTCATATTCTATCTCTACTACAACTCCTCTCCAAGCCCCTTATGACAATACTGACCCTTCTCCACTCCACTTTTGCTCAAGCCTCACTTAGTATTACTGCAGTTAGTAAAATCCAGTTTCCAATTCGAGTTAGCAGATAGCTGAGAACCAGGTTCACAGTTTACCATAGAAGAACACTCCTCAACAGACTACAAGTTAAATTCTTAGCTCTTTACCCTGTTGTGGTCCTTATTTCTAATTTTCAGAAGCTGTCAAATAGTTAAATATGAATATGATTCTAATAGTTTGGTAATATAAGACCTTGTAAATTCTTATAATTAATAGATCTTAGAACCTGTTATAACTATTCATTTATATCTGGTTCACCCAGATTTTAGTATTGGTGTTGATATCTTTTCTTAATTCCTCATATTAAGATATGTTCAGGAACTACTTTAGTCTCTCAGCTTTGTTAGTACTCTAACTAGAAATCAGATTCTCATCAGAATCAAGTATATTGGTCCTGCTATACTAAGTATTTGCTAAGATGAAGAGGTATTCAGATGTAATAGGAACACCACTAGAAAGATGAATTCCAAGGTTACGGCAATACCAAACAACTTCAAATATCTTGCCAAAAGTTTGCATACAAATATAAGAGTAAAGTAGATAGTATAACTTAATAGCATTAAGCCAGACACTTTACTCAATTAAGGTCTTAAGAGGATATTAATTGTACTAGAGTAGGAGAGTTCTCAGATGAATTAAGTAGTTAGAATTTATACTAGAAACTTCTCCAGCAGTATATTCCAATCCTGTAAGCATACTCTTCTTGGCTAAGAGTTGTTTGGTACCTCTTCTATATCTCTATATGCATATATGTATCAGTATACTCTAGTTAGTATTATCCTCTTACAGTTTAGTTTCCACAGTCCGTCTGAATTATAGCTGCTAGAGTGAAAATTTGATTATCTTGGTTTCTCGCTAATATCTAATAGTTAAGCCACCTGTGAGGGTCTACTATTTAAAGTATCAGTGCAAAATTACTCGTCTGGTAGTGCAATGGCAACTCTACGATCACTACAAATTTACTACCTATTTAACTATAGCTGCTTAGAATAAACTAAAAATATGTATAGACATGCAATAAATATAAGGAAAGCTATATATACAATTAGAAAGCAAAAAAAGCAATACTTTGTATACTCTCCTCTTGCATCTAAGACAGCAGCCACTCTATTAGGCAGAGATTCCTACAACTTTTCCAGAAATTTACCTTCAATATTCTAAGCCCAAACCTGATTGAGGGCTTCTGCTAGATATTTTCTAACAGTCTATGGACCCCCCTTGGTCTTGTGAATGTTAGGAAAGTACTGGTGTAGCTTTTTCTGCATCCTATTCTAATAGTGCTTGATTGGATTGATGTCTGAGGAAATGGGTGGCTGTTCCATAATCTGTATATTGTTTTCAGCAAACTAAGCCATAGTATCTCTTGGAGTATGTGTCTTTGCACCATCCTGCTGAAAGATAGGATCCCCAACTGTATCCTCCACCTCCTGCTAGACATCAACTAAGTCATCCTCCAAAACTCCAATATATACAAATCCATCTACACTTTTTTTAAAAAGAAGAATCAGAGGACCCTTAGTTCTAGCCCAAATACAAGCCCAAACCATCAGCTTTACCCCTGGCCTCTTGGTAACCCCATGAATACAGTCATTGTACCACTTTTCTTCAGGTGTTCTGTATATACAAATAACTTTAGGATCTTTGAACCGTTCAATCATGCATTTATCACTAAAGATAACCTCTTCAAAGTCTTCCTTTATCCAATCCTTATACTTCATTGTTCACGATAACCTCTTAATAGCATGCTCAATCTTTAGGAGGGCGCTTTTCCTAGCACTCCATTTCTTTAGATTGAATGATACGAAAACTCTCTTGACTGTATGAAGGGAAGCATGAGGTGCAATATCATTATGCAATTCTGATAATATCTGGTGGTGTGCCTTCTTAGACTTTCTGACTAGGTGGCGACAAGTTCTGGTAGTGGTAATTCTTGGTCTTCCAGGTTTTGGGAGAGTATTTGCATTTCCTCTGTTTTGGAAGCGGTTATAGAAACTTTGGACTATAGTACTCTTAGGATGGTGTAAGAGCTCTCCAATTTGTGAAAAAGAGATTTTTTTTTTCCTCAAAGCAACAATCTGCCTTTTCTCAAACTTGGTGAGGTAGCCTGTCTTCTGGGGAGGCATTGTGGTTGAGGGGTAGTTGATTGTTGAGGTGGGGTTTTTTGAGGTATTGCACGGTAACCACAGATCGGATGCATACTTTTGCCCTTGTACTTTACAAACCACTTCTTATATGCACTTTATCTATACAAGTCCTTGTTGGCACCTATAGTTTATACATTCTATTGACTTCCAGCAAACCACAGGGTTACAAAGACTCCCACTACAGAATATCTGTTGTAGTGATCCAATAGCTGCTACCTATAATCACCATGAGTGAAATCACCTCAACTATGATAAAAGTCATACTTTTCATGTACTGAAACTTCTCATACAATTGACACTATAGGAACATGTTTATACTTGATAGGTGCAAAACGGTTGTGATTATCCTGAAACTACCTGGGACTACCCACAGAACCCTTATAGTGAGCATCCACTATCTCTAGTAGTTCAGGTTCCTTTTACTTTTAACAACTTTGAGAAGGTACTTCACCTTCTTACTTGTGTCTCCACATATATCCTGTAAATGGTCTATAGTTAGGGAGATAGCTAGGGCGTACATAGCATTATGGACATAGTTCTGAAAGTTCTCTTTTGACAGTTTATACACAACTACACAACCATTTGCCCATAACATCCTTGAGTCTTCTTCTTTATCTGATCATACGACATTTCCTAGAATTGCTCTTCAGAGTTGACTCGACTGGCTAGTTCACCCTCTTCTTGAGAGAATCTAATTTGACTAAGAGAGTTCCCAACTTGTAGGAGTTCAAGGTGGTTGTTGATTTTGTCTTCACCATGGTAGTCAGTTTAGTCTTATTATCAGGTACCTGTTATGACCTGCTATAAGTGTATATATTGTTAGGTATGCTTATACTTGATATGGTTGCAGCTGTCTCTACGATACACCTCAGATTTTGCAATGGGTGATGGCTTGGCACCAAAGATTATGTACATAAATTTAACTCATCTCTAGTTCTTAGCTTTTAGAGCTTTTGTTCAGCCACAGGAATTTTCAAACATATCAAAAATCACTAGGAATCTGTAAAGAATTGAACCAAACCCCACCTTTTTAATTCGTGGCTAAATGCCAAAGTGTCCCCCATTGCAACAACTGAGGTACATAGTATAGACAGCCAGAACCATGCTATCAAAATTAATATTATCTAGTGGTTAGTACTCCCAGATACAGGTGACAATACCTGAGTCTCCACTGCAGAAGACTCTTATTCTCCTATTCATTGTATTGATGATCAAGCCTCTAAGTCTCCTATTCAATGGCATACTTGTAAGAGTTCTCTAATACTGTAGGTACTTATATGAGTAGGTAGAGTAGTAAAGTTATAGGTGAGAAGATACAAAGATGATAGTATAAAGAGCTCATCCTCCTAGGTCCCTAGGATTCATTTTGTACTCACTCTTCCCACAACCCTAATCCTCTAACTTATAACTATGAGTTAAGTAATGTACTTATAATATAGTTATATGTATCCTCTGCCTAAAATATATAAAACTCAGGACTCATAATCTGAATTATGTACAAAAATTAAAATACTATGTAACTTACAATCATGGGTCATTCAAGTGAATCAACCAATCAAAAGATATTAAGGACTTACAACTGTGAGTCATACAAACTGTATAACTCTTAATATAAGTCATTGTGCAAAATCTTTACAACTACTCTTTTGAATCTTCCATAATATAACCAACCAGCCACCCCTGTTACTATTTGTAATGGTTGTGTGGATTTCACATTAGTCACAGTTGTGACTTAGTAGGGTTAGGGTTGTGGGAAGAGACCTGCATAAAGTTAAGGTTTTTATAAATTGCTAAGCTCTTCATACAACTATGTATTGTTCTTTTCTACCTATAACCTTAAAAATACAAAAGCTCTTACTGTTATATATAAGACAAACTGGCATAGCATAATTGGTATATCACGTGATCATTGGCAAAGGGTCAAGTGTTCAATCCAAGCGTCAGTCAGAGTATTTGGAGAATAAGTTAATTTATACCAATATGATGCCAGCACAAAACTCTCAATTATGCTACCACCAAAGGTTGCCAATGGAGGGGATTTTACTGACTCTTCAAGGGAGCACCCTGGGCTTCGCTGACAAGGTCGAATGAACTAAAATAGTCTCCTAGTTGTGGAGATAAACACATGCAACGATCACTCAGCTGTGTCAGCTGATGGATGGCAACTGGAGGGAGGTCAGCTGCTCCAATACGAGCCCCCGGCTACCATGCAGGTAAGACCGAATTTCAGGTCTGTTGGTGGAGGAATGTGGAGGAATCTCCTGACGAGGGGATGATGCCCAGGGGATGATCCTTTATTCATACTCTGAGGTATGCTAAGGTAGAGCCCGGTGATGGCCTACAGTGTGAAAGGTTGACCCTGAGTGCAACAAGGCCTAAACACCATTCATGCAATAGGACAGAAGCATGTCTTCTATAGGTTGACGCAGGCAGGTAGTATGCCGCGCTGCATTGATAAGTTTGTTTTCAGAGATGATCACTTTGTATGGGGAGAAAGAACCGGTAACCGTTTGCCAAGGCAAAAGAGTTAGAATGCTTATGGATAGGAATGACAATGCAAGGAGTGAGGTGATCACACTCTCCCCGCTGTCCACAGAATTTAGAGTCAAGCAGGGTCAAGGTTTCCAGGGGCTGGGAAGTTCGTACCAGAAGAGCAAGGGAAAATGGTTAGCCTGTGAACACCCAGACGTAGAATGTAAATATCAAGGTGCCTCCCATACTTTTACAGAACAATCAGTGATGGAGAAGAGATCTTATCAATATATTCCATACACGATACACTTCTTATCATACTTCTACTCAGAAATTTCAAGTGAGTCTTCCTAGCAATCACTTGGTTACACATCGGGCCTTAGTCCAGACTTGCTTGTCCTTAGAGTTTGCTACCACCTAATACTTACGCTCTAACTATCGCTTCATTTGACCAATAATAAGTACACTAAAACTAATATACTGAGCACTGGTATGAATCTCATTAATAGTTAGAACACTTACAGGATATCGAAAGACAAAAGTATCTTCTAAAGGGTGTATATTACAGTAACTGGGGCACCCAGTCACAAACGGTAACAGAGGAGGAAGGTTGCTTACGTCATTGAAGACTAAGAACTGAATGTTACAAGGGCTGAGTAAGGCTAGCCAGTAAGGCTTACTGGTAAGGCAGAGTGGTTAGGTTTTCATACCATGACTCACATTACAGTCATGGGGTCTCGCATGACCCTCAGTTGTGAGTTACTAGTATGTTGTGCTCGGTTAACCCATTTGGACGACTGACAATTGTGAGGTGGTATGATGTAATTACATTCGCACATGACTCAATTAGTAAGTCATAGGTGTCACGCATATAGCACATGCAGGGCATATGCCTATGGCAGATGACAGTGAGGTATGAGTCATAGGGTTAGAGTTGGCATAAAGAGTGAGTATAAAAGCGGTCACTAGGATCCCGGAGGATGAGCTCTTCATACTATCATCTTTGTGTCTTCTTACCTATAATGTTACTACACTTTGACAACGGGGCCAAGCTGTAGACCTACCCTTGTAAATGAGTTGTCAGATAGGAGCCTCAAGCATTTTGCTGTCTGACTCGCAAGAAGACCCACTTCTGAGAAAGATTTTACCATTCTCACTACTGGTGGAAGTCGACAGAGTGGAACAATAACAGGTAGAAGCAGTTGCAAATGCCAAAATGGTTCGGGGATGGCTGAGGTACCTTATTAGAGGGACAGGGTATAAGGAAGCTACCTGGGAATGGGCAGAAACCATCAACTGGTGGCTCGTGGCTGATAAGTTCTACTGCCACCAGCAAAATATGGCAGATCCCGTTCTGGAATAACAAACATACACCTTTGTGGGCTTCAGTGTAGTGGGAGGAGCTAGTGTCATGGCTACCTGGCAGGGGTTCCATGCCATTGGGATATTTGTTGCATATATGGAGATCTAGGCCGGGACAGTTTCATTATGATAGGAAGAGTTACTTAGCTGAGATCTGATGCAACAGAACCTTATGGGAACTGATAGAATATCACAAGTCCACAGGTGGAAGGGGTTAGAAAGGTGGGAATTTGTCAGCAGAGGGTTTTCCTTTGTTATATAAAATGGTGTGCCCCTCTGGGATTTAGTTCCTTTATATAAGCTGGTAATTTTCTATCCCTACATGTACTTGAGAATTATATCTTTGTTTCTTGTTCACATTACTGGGACCTGTGGACCCTGGCCATAAACCACATGACCCTGTCCTCAACCTCTGGCAGATTTGTTACAAATTCATTACTATTTATATGCCTGGACCTTCTCTCGTCTGGCCTACTGTGGTGTTTCTTAGACCATCTGTCTTTGACCCCATATGGACCCTGCCCTTTCCACATACTGAGGCCAATACTAAGTGTAAGAGGGGCACCTCTAGGAAGATGGATCCCAAGGTTGCGACCACACCACCAACTTCACACTTATCGCCACAGGTTACACAAATGTAAGAGTAAAGTAAGGGTAAAACTTAATATCTTTGAGCCTGACGTTGCACTCAATTAACATCTGAGAAGGATTGATTGTTGGAGTAGGAGAGTTCTCGCATCGAGTTTCAAGTAGTTTTATCTTATACCAGAAACTCCCCAATCAGTTTACTCCAACTATGCGAGCACACCCTTCTCCACTAAGGGTGGTCTGACATATCTCTTGGTACACCCTTCAGTTATGTTTGTGTCAACAGGCTCCCATCAGTATTCACCTTATGCAGATATCATTTCTCGGTCGCATTTCCATTTTGCTGCTCAGAGTGAAAAGCTTTGTGTATTCGTGCCTTGCCAAAAGCTAACCATCAAGACACCTGATAGACTGCAGTATCCATAATATTGTTCCCATATGGATTGATCTCTACATGACTCTAGAAGCTACAGTGAGTAGTTCCTGTATCCACTATTTACGATTCTTGGGCTTTTGCTGTCTTCTGCAGGATATGACAGCCTGGGAGTGATCCAATGAGTGCTACCCATGACCACTATGTTGGATCCACCTCACCTATGGTAGGTATCATGCTTTTAGTGTCTCTGTTCTTCCCTTAGAGAGCCTATAGCCTTGGGGATACGTTCGGGCTAGGCAGGTGTAAAGCTCCCCCAGTTGCCCTGGCACCACCCTGGTCTACCTTCAGGACCCCCACAGGTAACTCCTGTTAACTGCGACAGTTTTGGTCTGTTTTACTGCGAACAACTTGGAGGAGGTACTTCCCCTTCCACCCTATACCTCCTGGTATTCTGGGAACCGCTTACAGTCCACGGGGCGGCCGTGACACATATAGTGTTGCAAGCTTGTCTTCTAAGATTCCACTTTAGTAGATTGCACACCACTACATAACTATCAGCCAATGATGTTAGGGCCTCATGGCAGGGCTGGAAGGGTATGGTATGAATAATGTCTCCAATTTACAGCCTCTTCAGAGCTGTGTAGCTCACCCAATAGCATCTCCCAGAACCCCAGATTCCACTACTATGCATGGCTTCTCATAATGCGCATTCTGGTCATTTTTTCCAAACTCCCAGAGGGACTTCATGTTGAAAGGTAGCGTAACTCAGGACTTTAGACAGAGTGATCCGAGCCCCATGGCAGGGTGACCTGATTCTGAGGGTAGGGTAACCATGTCTGGTGGACAAGATGACTTTATCCTGTTACCCTGACCATTTTGTCGCCAGAAATAGACACTTGTAACCGTTTCTCAGTTACCCAGCTTAGCAGAGTAACTGCCCCTTCAGATATCCCTATGTGTGCCGACATCATTCCTGTGAGTAGCCAAGTGCCTAAGTATATTACCAGCAATTTTAGTCCATATTGGAGCCTGTGTCATTGGGTCTCCGTGGGTCACGTAGTTACTTGTCCGCTGTGTCCGCCCAGTCCACCTCATAGCTGTCTGCCTGGGCGCAGGTTCCGGCAGCCATAGCTCATGTCTGGTTTGTCATCACATCACTCCCCTCTTCTCTACGGTCCGCCCAGGACTGTTCGAATCGTCTCTTATTTCCATGACTCGGTTCCTCCAAGACCCTATGGTCTCTGGGCTAGGACAGACACCTTTGGTGGAAATCTAGAATGCCCTGGAAGGCTGTCCCTTCTGGTGGCTTATATGGTTCCCACAAGGTCTCCTGAGCTCTATAGCCTTCCCATGAAAACAGGTACTAGATGAAGGACGATGGAAACTTTGCATTTGCTCCACTGTACTGGCACCTGTCCACTATGGCTTTATTAACATAACTAGGGTTTTTGTCCCTGAGTTCTGGGGTAGGCTCAATCTTTACCATATGTGATCCTTGATCCTCGCGATATGGTTCCAGCAACGTGCCATTGAAAACTGGGTAGATATCCCATCTGGTAGGTAATTGCAGTTTGTGTGCACAGGAGCCTATCCAATGTTTGACCATAAAGAGGCCAAATAACCAGTAGTCTAACTTCTCCATTGGGCCCTTGGGAGGGATGTTCTTTCAGTTCAACATCATGCCATCCGATTTCCTAGCCCACCCAGAGGCCCAATCTTCCCAGGTGACATAGTCTGGTGATGGCAACCTTTTCTGGTCATGCCATTTCCGTTGCCTTTCTTGTATCCGTTGAATCATTTCTCGAATCTATTGCCCAGTTCCTTTCCATTCGTTAAACAAGGGCCTACCCTTAGGGTGTATCCCTTGATTATTAGATACCACACCCATCCAGTTTGTCTGTAGGTTAAATCTGTAATTGATCTCAAACAGTGACAACCTACTGGATTGTGATATTCAGGTGTTGTATGCATACTCCACAAGTGGTAATGGCGAAACCCAATCATCCTGATGGTAGGAGTAGTAGCTACGCAAGTACTGCTCCAGTGTTTGATTAACACTTACAGTTTGTTCATCGGTCGCTGGATGGAATGCAGTCAAAATATTTGCTTTCACTTTCAACAGGTGAATTAGACTCATCCAGAACTTGGATATGAATCGGCTATCTCAGTCAGGGATGATTGAATCTGGAAGTCCCTGGAGGTGTTAACCTTCCTTCAGGAATATTAAGGCAAGCTGCTTGATTGGTACCTCAGTGGTGAGGGGTATGCAGGGTGCCATTTCAGAAAATCTGTCCACAACAACCTCGCTCTTGGTATACCCCTCTGCCTCCGGCAGCGCTATAATAAAGTCTATTGAGATAGCTGGCCAAGGCCGCATAGGAACATCCATAGGTTCCAGCAGAACAAACTTCTTATGGCTGCTAGACTTATTCCTTTGACATGTATTAGATGTTCCCTTGTAGTCTGTGATGTACTCGTCCACCTTAGGTCAATAGAAGTTAGCCCTAACCATGGCAAGGGTTTTGTAAGCCCCAAAGTGTCCTGCAATTCGGGAATCATGTTCCGCCTTCATCGTTGTCTGCTTCAGGTTCTGACCCTTCTGGATACAACACCTGTTCTTGTACTAAACTAGGCCCTTTTCTATCGTGAAATGTCGGTCAAGTTCCTTCACACAAGCAGTTGTAGGGTTTAGGATTCTTAAGTACTCCTGGTTCTGTTTTATAGCTAGCCACTGCTGATCGAAAAAGCAAGACTGGAGATGAAACTCTTGGCACACTTGCAACACCTGTGGTTGGAAGATGACATATTCCTGGCTACCAAGCCACTGCTCTGGATGAAGCAGCGACCGTGGCAGCATATTACTCCTGCCTTCAGGGCGGTAGTCCCTATACCATGACTAAGCATTGGCCTTCTTATTCAACGGGCCCTCACGGTAAACCACCTTGAAGTTAAACGCTTGCAGGAACTCAGCCTAGATGTGTTGCCTACAGTTTGAGGACCTTGGTACTCTTAAAGTATTCCAAATTCTGGTCATCAATATGGATGACCAATTGGTCCATTACCGTGTCTAGCAGATGATCCTATTCCTTAGATACCACCACGATGGCAGTCCTTTCCTTGTCATGGACATTGCAATTAAGCTCTATTAGGTGAAACCTCCCACCGCGACAGGCCACTAGATGCCACCTCTCCTCCTCAAAGAACTGGGAGAGAACTGCTCCCAATGCAAAGCCACTAGCATCTGTTTCCAGCCAGGTTGGCTGTTTAAAGTCAAAATGTGGAGTGATAGGTTTGGACGCAAATACTTCCTTCAAATAGTTCAAAGCCTGCTCACAGGTAGGTGACTATTCCCACCAGATACTCTTCATTGTCAAGTCGGTCGCAGGTTTTGCAATCTTGCTGAAAGCCTCTGTGAACTGACGAGAGAAGTTGGCAAAGCCTATAAAGCTTTGAAGATTGACGATGCATGTCGGAGCTACCCAACCTTTAATTGTCTGCATCTTCTCCCACAGCATAGAGCTCCCCATATCAGAGATCTTGTATTCTAGGCATGCGACTTCCCATTGGTCGAAGCTGGACCTTTCCATACCTATGTACAGTCTTACTTTCCGCAGCTTTTCCATCACGCACCTCATAAGTGCCACACATTTTTCAATGGTCTCGGAGTAGATCTGGATGTCATCCATGTACACAATGACTCCTTCATCCAACGCGTCACAAAAGACCCCATGTATCATGCTCTGGAAAGTTCCCATACCATTGCACAACCCAAACAGGATGACTGTGTATTTATAGAGTGCATATCTATACTGGAAGGCTGTTTTCAATTCATCACCTTCTACCATCCTCTGAAGGTAGTAGCCATTCTTCACATCCAACTTAGTAAACACAATGGCATTTTCTGATGTAGGGCACAGTTTATTCATTAAGGGTAGAGCATATACAGACTTAACCGTGATCTTGTTCAGTCCTCGATAATCTATTACTAGTCTTAAAGTGTCATCTGGATTTGGCACAAAGAGGATAGGGGCAGCTGCGGAGGAACCAGATCGCGAAAGGTTGCCAGTCTGCAGGATTCCATTTGGATATTCGCGGAGTGCTGTAAGCTCCATTTCAGACAGGGGATCGATACGCCTCAACTGAGATCGAATTCCACAGTGCAACTTGATTGTGTGATCCTATTTCCGGTGTTCGGATAAAGTCCCAATCCGTTCTTGACTGAAGATATCCCCATAGTCCTTATACTTCACGAGTAGCTTGACTGTAATGTCAGCACCTTCCTCGTGGGACAATAGTACAATTCCCAACAGGTACACATTACAAGGGCATTCAGCTATCAACTCTTTATTGGTCATGAATACTAACCGCCCCCACTCTGCTAGGCAGTTAGTGTTGCAGAAATCTGAGTGCCAGGTTAGTCATCCTGTCTTCCAATCTCTGTCAGGGTTATGGTCCTTCAACCAAGACATTGGTAGGTACTCATCCACCTTGGTGTTGGGCATATTGGCAACTTCAAAGCGCATCTCATTATGGTGGTCACCTATCCTCATCTCCAATGACTTGGTATAGTGCACACCTGACCCAGGAATGTGATTACTGCTTGCGTCACTTATCGGCACGTGTACCTTTTACCATACCCAAGGTGCCTGAGTCAGTTTAACCTCTTGGCTACTAAGTACCGGCCCAGAAGCTGCACTATCCCGTAGTAGGAGCACTTTCCTACTTACCCATCTAGCTCCCATCATGTACCCCCATGTCACTCATAGACGAATAGAGTTGGTATGACAAGGTAAGCTGTCATGTTTCTGATTCTGCGCTTGTCTTAGCGACTTAGTTAGATTGGCTTAATAATTTGTGCGTCTTGCGTTTCTACACTAGAGCAGCCACAACGGGTCTGTAAATGTTAAGCGATAGGAATTCGCCTTATTACAATTGCTAGGAAGTTTACTATCACCCTAGCATGATTTTGGGTACTCAACCCTCCACAGGTAAACTTGGAAATAATACTGTTTATTTGATCAAGTCCTGCCTGAACCAATTCCGCTTGTACTAATGCTAACAATTTTCCCAAGTTAGGCTGACATCCAATGTTGGACCAGATGCCAGTGCAGCATCATTGCTTCGCCAATGTCATGTATCTCCTCTTGCGAGACCTTCCTCCGACTCAACTGAAATAAGGTCCTAAGACTCGCCCATCCAGGTAAGGAAATCCGGGAAAAAATGCCTATAATGAAAACTATGGAAATAACCAGAAACTCAACCAAGGAATAATAACCCAATCCACCACACGTGGCCCACAACTGCTATCTGCCTACACCCCCTAGCTGTAGTCACTACCAGGCTTATCCCTGTAGCAGAGTGGCACCTACCTCTCCAAGAACCCCTTCCTGGGTTCCTTTCTCCCCATCCCTTGTGGGTCCATAGCTACAGGTCAGTAAGGTTATACCCTTAAAGGGAATCGGTTCTCACCTATTCCAAGCCGTTTATAACAACCTCCACAATCTGGGCTGATGCCTAGTGCACTGCAAGTATCTTTGCCAAGGAAGTCTGAGGTGGCTGTTCAATACGCTTTAGCCACTTGTCCGTTCCTGAAGGCTCACTTAGCGGGGCTCACCCTTCAACCTGGGAGCTGGTTTGGAGGAACTGACGACTGGGGACACAGTGGTACACTTTCTGCAGAAGTGCCCAGTTTGTCCGTACTTGGTGCACTGCTTGTGCTTTCTCCGATGTTCGGTCAAAGTCGACGGGGTTTCCTTATATGCTATTGCATAAACGGAAGTTGCAGACTTTGCCTGTTTCCCCGCGTTGAAGTTAGTAGCTTTGGCTGACCTCTTGTTTTGTCTGCCCCAACCTTTTCCCTACTTTTAAACCTTTCAGAGATCAATAACCTATCTACTTTCTTGTCGGTTAGCTGAGACCCTTGGACTAGATGGATCACACAGTTTGTGAACTAGTTATTGTCTTCCAGCATATGCCCAATGTTTCGGAGAAGAGCAAGGTACTCATTCAAGTCGGTTGGATGGGGCTTCTTGAGTGACCATGCTGTCCGCAACTCTTACAAAATGCCTGATCGCACCTTATCTCGTACCTGTACTGTGTCTGTATAGCTAAGGTTTTACAAGTAGTCAATTATCTTGTCTCCATACTCATCAATATGGTATGACGGCATCACAAGGTCTTGCCTCTGGAGGAGTAATCAGTCTCATTCCACCTGGTCACTGCCAAAACTTTGTTTGAGCCATTCCCAGAATTCTTTCCATATTCAGAACATGTTACTGGTGTTAATAGGAATTCCAGTATCCTCCGCTACCTTCTTATTAATGTGCGTGTCCAGCCGTATGTGCTATGCCCGGATGGAGTCCCCTAAACTGGGTATCACTAGGTTTACCTTATCCATATCAGTCAACCTGCACTCAGGAAAGTATTCAAACTCAACCTCTATCAGGGTCTGGAAGCTGGCGAGTTTGGTGACTTTCCATTTAGACACTTGAATCGCATTCAGCTTTTCCAGCTTCCTTTACCACCGCCTCGAGAATGGCCATGAGGTCGATCTTCTCCCTGGGTTGGGCCACAACTTCATGGCTTGGCAGTCTCAGCGTCGTTTCTTCTTGTCGCTCCAATCACCCTTGCGAGCTCTGCGGAAGCTGGTCAAATCAGGGAGGGAATCAGTATTACCATCATCCCAACTGTCATAGTCAGAGGCCCTTGGATATCCCCCTGATGCTCTGACACCACTGCTGGCGGAGAAATTTCCCTTCCCACTACCCATAGTATTTTCTCCTTAAGTTTCCCATTGTCTACCATATGTATCAAACAGTTCTTCCTGGTCATGTTGAGTTCCACCCTTAGCGGGGGTGGCCCTGGATCGTACTGATACTGGTGGCGGAACCGGGTATCACCTACTCTCAGGAGTTGGGTTAGGAGCTGCCTGGGTTGCTTGCAGAAACTTCAGAAGCTCGGGGCAACCAGGCAGTTGCATTGTTGGGCTAACACGTCTCTATGGTTCACAGTACCCACAGCGTGGTCCGCTCTCCACTTCCTTGTAGCATCTTCTATGCCTCACCGTGGTCCCTGATCCCTTGCTCCACACATATGAGTGGTAATGAGTCCACCCTCCGTGGGTTTCTTCTGATATGCAGTCTGACAGAGAGAACCCATCTTTGCTGTCCAACTCATTACTTGTCATGGTCGGGCGCCCAGATGGAAGAGTTGGTTTTGAGCGGGCAGAGGGAATCACCCGTGCCCAAGGAACACTGCAGGCAGGTGTCCTGGGTCCAGGGGATGGAGTTCCCTGCGGTGAAGCCTCGCGTGCCCACTCTTGATGGTGCTGAACCTGTTCAAAGAATCCAGGTAATGCGGCCCATACGGGCCGGAACCCTGCTGTAACTGAGACTTTAGGTGGGAAGGTTAAGGCAGGAGAGGGATCAGGGATGGGCAATGGGACTGATAGAGGTATGGGTCTTGGGGCGGCTATGGGAGCTATAGGAGTTGCAACTGGGAGGGTCACAGGAGGGATGATAGGAGCAGGGGTCTGACGAGGTGTAGGGTCAGGAGTATCAGGTGCCGTAATACCCCTCCACTTCTACGTTCTTTCCTTGGCAAGCCGTCTATTAGTCAGTCCAATTGCCACACTGTGTGAATGAATGCAAGTGATTGAGGAGCAGACAGACAGAGAGCCCATGCCCGCTTTTGGGAAGGACGTGGTACAGCCGTAGCCTTCACCTTATAGGCTTTCCAACATCTGTATACCCGCGGAGCTTAGGTATGCCCTCTATTGTTCATCTCAGGCCGTTATGGCCAATTCCATGCTGAAATTCTCGGGTTTGGTATGGATGACAGGAAGTGGCAGTGGAGCCTCTATTATCCGTACACCATTCTTAGCATCAATACTATACCCTCCTTCAAAGGCCTTTTCCACCACTGCTATAAGATCCTTTAACATCCACTGGTCTTTCAGCATCTGCAGGTATACCTTCTGCTGGGCTTTTATCTATTCTACCACTGCTGTAGTGATCTGTTTCTGAAACACCTGCTGCTGCTGGTTCCTCCAGTTTCTCATATCTCACGGTAACATGGGGGGCCTATGCAGCATTCAGAGTGGATAGTACAAGGCACACCATGGTAGGCAAGAAAACAGAGAGGGGCCAGTGTACAAACAAAACATGTTGGTAGCAAGGCTCAAGTAGTTTAAGAACAGGTTCCCAGAGATCAGAGTAAGGGTTCACAGGTTCTGGTAATGTGAGAAAGAAACAAACTGGTAATTTCCAAGTATAGGTGTAGACAGGGAATTACGAGGTTGTATAAGGAAAGTAAATCTAAGAGGGTCACACCCCTTTATAAAACTGAGGAAAATCCTCCACCAACAAATCGTGGACATCGCCACCGATCCCCTCTGAGTAGCTGTAATCTTCCATCAGTTTCCATGAGGTTCCGTCATATGAAACCTCAGATAATCACCCCTTCCTCTCCCTTGCAGCCAATACCCTAGCCCAACCAGTCCAGCTGTCCGGCGGCTATGATACTAGCTCCCTTGTGCTATGCTGAAGCCCTCTGAGCAGTGTGTCAGTTATGCGGCAACGGAACCTGGTTTCTTCGGCTACTGGCGCTGGAACTCATTGATCACATTTAGCCCATTAACGGTTTTGGTGGGTTCCCGGGTAGCCTCCTTATCTCCCCTCCATCTGACCAGGTACCTCAGCCATCCTTGCACTATTCTGGCATCCTCCACTAGCTCCACTTACCATCTCTCCACCTCATCAATTTCCACACGGGGCGGAGGTAGGACAACCTGTTCTGGAAGGGGGTTCTCATCCATCAGATCAAGTAAGGAAACATGAAATATATTGTGTATCCTTATGGAGGTAGGGAGGTTTAGGCGATAGACATGGGTGCCTATGCGGGTTGTGAAGGGGTAGGGGCTGAGACATTTGTCGTCCAGCCTCCACAAAGGTTGCTGGATTCGCATGTTCCTGGAATTGTGCCATACTTTATCGCCAACCCAGAAGTAGGCTGCCAGCAGGGGTCCCTGATCAGCAGCCTCTTGTTGACAGGGCTTGGTATAGGCAATTTTAGCACAAAGGCAGCTCGCGATGTCTTTCAGATGTTGCGCGAATAGCGCAACTTGGTACACATCTTGGGGTCCTTCTGGAGTGTCGGGAAAATCCGTCTTAGGGTCGCAAGCTTGGTTGGTGAAGAACGGGGACGGACCAGCTGACACGGAGATTGGGTTGTTGGCTGCGGATTCTGCCATTGGGAGCCAAAGGGCCCAGTCATCCCGTTGATGGTGGACGTAGGTACCCAGGTATTGCTCCATGATAGCGTTGACTCTTTCAGTCTGGCTGTTGGTCTAGAGATGGAATGCTGTTGCTAGTTTTGTGGACACTTGCAACCATTTGCAAACCACCTGCCAGAATTCACAGGTGAACTGAGTGCTGCAGTCTGGGATAATAGTAGTTGGCAGACCATGGCATTTCTATATATGCGTGAGGTACAGCTTAGCAAATATCGGGGCAGCAATTGTGGTCCAGCAGGGGATCAGGTGGTGCATATTAGTTAATTTGTCCACTACGACTAGTACGGGATCGTTGACCAGACTCCAGTATAGACCAGTAATGAAATCCAAGGAGATGTTTTTCCAGAGTTTGTTGGGTACTGGGAGGTAACACAGTATGCCAAATGGGGCGTGGCATGATGTGTGGCTCCTTTGGCCAGAATGATAGTTTTCCACGAAATGTCATACACCCTGATACATGGCAGGCCAGTAAAAGTGATGAGATACCACCTTCTGGGTTTGGGCTCTACTGTGGTATCCTGCAGCTAGTGAGACATAGGTTTCTTGGATCAGCTACAGATATAGTGTAACCTGTTCGGACCAGGCCCTAGTCACGTAGCAGTACGATAGAAGCAGATAGCTTCGTGATCAACAGGAAGCGAGCGACGCTTACTAAAGGAGGCTTCGAACGGGGTGTAATAGGAGATCAAGGAAGTACCCGTTCAACCAAGTCTATTTTAGGAATACTGTCTGTCGAAGTCTGCTGTTTCCATCGCAGAAATCAGCGGTCTTTAAATACAGCATATCACTTATCTCCAGTATGAGTGATATTGCAAAACAAGGTGTGTATCAACCGATAGCACACGAAACAATACAAGTATTCAACGATACTGTGAAACCAAACATAAAACAATCTAGTACCCGTACCAGTTACACTCCTAAAATAAAATAAAAATTTCATTAAATAAAGCAACTTAATAAATCCTAATAGCCGGTAAATCCACTATTCTCCTGAAAGTCTGCTGAGGACTCATCCTACTCGTCATCGCTATCCTGCAACAATCTCATGTCATCCTGCAACATCCATTCTACACCTTCCAACCATCTTTCCAAGCACTCCCTACATGGCTCTCCACGAACAAAGCATCCTGACTCCCAGTAGTGTGGCAGGTCCACAAAGTTCTGTACTATCTGGTCTTCCCATTCCTCCGTCTTGACATCGATTCGTCCGCAATCCACGCAGTGATCAATGTAGATTATCTTCCAGTTTGTGCTTTCTGGAATTATCTCTCGGTACAGCAGGTACCGCAAAATGAGGTCTCGTCCCTTTATGCTGACCTCTTTGTAGGTCGCCATTTTGTTTCTTTTCGCGTGAGGATAAGCTTTTGTAAGAGGGTAAAGGTTTGGAGGTATGGTAGTTTAGTCTGTTTTTCTTCCGCGTTATAGTGGGATGGTGGATGGTATTTATGTTTTGGTGGTGACCTTGCTTAGGTGTTGGCCCCGCTCAGGTGTCAGCCTCGCTTAGGTGTCGGCCTCGCTTAGGTCTTCAGGGGAAGGGGCGTGCTGCTTAATTTCGGTTTCTTCTGTCTCCATGTAACCATCACATTTTTCTGTGCTCAGGTAGCACCCGCTACCGAAACGGAAAACATCTGACACTGATTCTCCCCACGTTCGTCCCGTCGATTCTGTTCTTATTTTCGAAGCATTTGTTGCAGATGTGTATGAATAGTCGGTGTGTAAGATATTGTTTAGGGATAATATCACGGTTTACAAGCAGTTTCATTAGCTGATGGCGTAGTCTCCAAGGCACTTGCTCATAGTATGACATCATAAGGCTGTTGGATGGAGTGTTGTTTCCTTTCGCTATTGCCAGTACTCCGCCGCGGCCAGCCGGGCAAGGTATGCTGCTTCATCTTCGATTACCCGATTTTCATCTTCGCTGCTTTTGAAATCGCTCTCAAAGTGGGCTGACCAAAATCCATTCTGTATTCCTTGGTCCGTGTCCGGGCGGGGGGTGTTGGATTTCTGGTAGGGTTGGGCTCCAGGCCACCGTCACATGGTTTATTGTAGCGGGTAGCTCGTCCTCCGGTTTGTTGTCTTCCCACTATTGATTCACCAATTCCATATCATTTTCCAATCCCTCAAGGGGTTCCCAGCCATTTTCTGTTTCCGGGTACCCCACCCATTTCACTAGCAATTGGTCCCGGTCATATCGTCTTCTGTGGTCTCGTATGATTTCCACTTCCTATTCTGGTTTCTCGTTAGCAGCGATCGGGGGTGGTTTTGCGTGGCTCCTGGCAGGGAAGGAGACATCATCGTCAGGTTGGCATCTTTTCACAGTGGGTGCATGGAATATCGCTTCCTGGTTTCTGTACATTCTACCATCCATTTCTACTGCGTAATTTTGTATATGCTCATCTTATCTGATTATCTTGAATGGTCCACGCCAGTGCGGTTGCAATTTCTTGCTAAGTCCCGATTCCATCGCGAATCAACTTCCATATACCAGTAACAGATTCTCCTTTCCTATCGGTGTATGGTGTCTGTGTCGTTTTGCTGCCATTCTGGTGCTTCTAAACTGTCCCATTTCAATCGCATTGAATGCCACATTCCAGATTGCTTGGTGCCTGTTTAATAATTCGTCGGCAGCCGGTACTGCGGAGTTCCTGAAGTTTGCTAGGGGAAGTAGTGTGTAATTCTTTCCTAAAATAGCTTTATATGGTGACATGCCGCGAGTTTCTGACCATCCCACATTCAGGTATGCTGCTGTCTGTGGTATGGCATCAAACCAGTTGTTTTGTCTGGCGTTGACTAGGTTTCAGAGGGCAATCTTCAATTCTCGAATTTGTCTCTCGACCTGTCCATTCGTTTCATGATGTCCTGGTGCCGCCTTGATATGCACAATGCCTAACGATCGACACTGTTGTCTCTACACATGTGACTCAAACCGTGGGTCCGCATCGCTTTCTAGAGATGTTGGGTAGCCATGGGGTATAAATATTTTGTTGCATAGAAGTTCCCAGGTTGTTATTGCTGTTACTTGCTTTGTTGTAGGTATAAGCCACATGAATTCTGAAAACCTATCCATGGCAACCAGGATTGTGTCGTATCGCTATGAATTGTGCAAGGGTCCCGCGAAGTGAATGGCCATTGATTGGAAGATTTCTGATGGCAGGGTAATCGTCTGAGCCTTTCCTTCTGGCAATTTTGTAGGCTTCTTATTTACCTGGCATGTGTAGCACTGGGTCACATATGCTCTAAAGCCTTTCCATATTTCACGCCAAAATAGATACTCCGTTGCGTACCGTAAGTTTCGTTCAACACTGTGGTGGCCTTTGTTGTGAATTTCGCTAATGACATATTCTCTTAACGTCGTATTTCCCTATGCAGGGACTTTTGAAATATACAGGCAGTATTCCCCGTATCCGGCTTTTGCGTATAGCATTCCGCTTGCAACCTTGTAAGAGAACAAGTCTCCTGCGGAGCCCATATTCTCATTTAGCTTCTTCCAAATTGGTTCTTTCCGGTATGCTACTACCATGTGTGCGCGGCACGTTCCGATCATTTCATTGACTGTTTGTAAGGTATCGTGTTCATCTTCTATCTCGCTTCCCCTGGTTGTCTCAGCTAGGTCTTCCTCCTCGTTGTCTTCCAAGACATCGTATAGCCCGCGCTGGTATTCCGTCCTTGTTGGGGACATTACTGCGACTCTTGTCTTATTGGTAAGGCTTTCTAGGCCTTCCGCTCGTCTAATCAGTAGTGGGCTATCAGGTCCTGGCATTTGGAATGTGGCTATAGTCTCAGTTGTAAGGTTCTCTATTAGTTCTGGCTCCGGCCTTTGGAATGCCGGGGCTTCTGGGTTTAGCAGTGCCGGAATTGCATAAGACCTGCGCGTCGGCTGGGCAAGGGTGGATGGCCCTTCTCCCGCACTAATTGGTCTTCCGCCGGTCGTTTGTTGCCTTTCCCAGTCTTTGATTTCGCAGGACTCAGGAGGCCTTGGGTCCATTTTGGTACTTGGGGGGCTCGGTTCTTCACTAAGTGGGTAAGGGGTCGATTTTCCCCGTCGTCTAGGATGGTTGTTTGTGAATTTGATTTCGGTTTGATGATATGGGCAATGATCCATGTAACACTGTGAGTAGTGTAATGCGCTGTGTTGGAGTTCTTCCGGTGGCGTACTTCACAGGGTACACTGGTCACCCCAACTGTTTCCGGCAGTGATTAAGCTGGGGCTTTCGGTGGGCACAGAGGCCTCGCTGGGGTACTCAGTATACGAGAAAAGAGGGGAAGTGGGGGACAACTCCTGCGTGGGCTCCATTGTGTTTGATTCTTGCCCGTATACCGAGTTATCTGAGATGTCATCCGATGCCTTCGTATGATCATGGATATAGAGTGGATTCAAGTCTGATTCCCCCTTATATATCTGGGAAAGGGCATCAGCTAAATAGTTTGTGCTTCCTGGTGCGCAGACTATTTTCTCGTCGTATTTTCCCAAGGCACTTAGCCAACTCACTTGTTTTCTGCTTGGGTTTTTTGCCGTTTGTAGGTGTGTCAAGGGTTGGTGGTCTGTAACTATGGGAAAGGAATTTCCCGTTAGTACATTGTGGAACCGATTAAGCGCTTCCACTCTCTCTAAGGCCTCTTTATGGGTGGTCCCATATTTTATCTGAGTGTTGTTGAACTTTCTGCTGTGTAACCCGGCTGGTTGTGCCGTTTCATAAGTGGGTCCCTGTCCCACCCATGCTCCAACTCCTAAATCTGAGGCATCTGCAACCAACCAAATTGGTTCCTTGTTTGGTATGTCTATTGCTCGGATGACTTGTTGATCGATGATTCGCTTTTGGACCATATCGAATGCTTTTTGGTGGGTCGTTGTCCATACAAAGTCAGCATTTCCTGTTAAGTCGGTTAGCGGTGCCATTAAGGTGGCATGGTGTGGGAGAAACTGGGCCACACAACTCACTATTCCAGGGAATCGTTGTAGCTCCTTCTTGTTTTTTGGCGTCTCCCATCCTGCAATGGAAGATATTTTCTGGTGGGAGGCATGAATTCCCTCGTTGTCCACTATGTGTCCTAATATTTCCAGCTTATCTGCAAAAAGTGCGGACCTCTTTGTGCACGCGAAGAATTTTGCTTCTCTGAGCTGATCACATACTTGGCATATGTGTTTCTTGTGTTCCTCTGGTATGTCTGAGAATACGAGAATATCATCAATGTATACCCATACAAAATGATGTAAATATTCGCTTAGGAGGTCCTCCATTATTCACATAAATGTTGCCAGTGCATTCATATCTCCTTGGAGCATTACCTTGCTCACAAATTCTCTAAATGGAGTTTTGAATGAGTTGAACTTAACACTGTCCTTGTCCACCCGTATTTGGAAGTATGCGTCCCTTAGGTTGATCTTACTCCTGAATTTCACTCATCCTATTCAGTTAAGGATCTGCTGTTGATCTGGGATCGATGGACTATCCATGATCGTGTTATCGTTTCTCACTTTCAGGTCCACCAGGGGGCGGAACCTTCCATCTGACTTTGGTTGTACAAACATAGGTGCCGCTCCAGGTACCTCTTGTCGTACAATTACTCCTCTTCGTAATTTCTCGCTTATCCAGTTCATGAGTTTTTCCTTATTGGCATCTGGGATCAAGTATGTTGGTGGGTTTCGTAGGTCGCTAGGATCTTTTAGCCGAATGTGGTGGCTAATCTTATGCACTGGGGGTAGCGTTTCAGGGACATTGTCAGGAAATACATCCTTGTATTCTTACAACAATGTTTTTGTGGTGGTGTCTGACACAGCGGCTCCGAACTCCCCGCTTGTTGGTTTGCATAGCACAGGTAGTTTGTCATTGGGAAATTCCACTGCTGTATCCCCACACCTGATAAGAGTGTTATGTCTTTTCAGGACTAGCATTCCAATCAGGTTGTCATACTTTGCCAAGTTCCCTACCAACATCTCCTGATTTGTCCTTTTCTTTTTCCTGATTCCTATGGTCAGTCCACATTTCTTGTGGCTTGAAGAGTGGGACCCTTTTATAGCCATATTGACTGTTGTTGATTGGGGTAGAAGCTCCGTAGGGATGCCATGGGTAGAGATAAAGCTGGCACTAATTATGTCGCAGCCGATTGTTCCCATGTCGAATAGTACCTTTGCTGGGTGGCCTTCTATGTGAATCGTTCCTTCAAGAGCCTCACGGGACCTGATTGCCAACGTTGGTTATGTCCGCAGGCTTTCCATTTCCACTGAGTTAATTTCCACTTCATCATATTCGGTTGCTTCCATGTGGTTTGTGCTAGCCCCTCGCTTAGCCGCCTCTCCTTTTCCTTTTTTGGAATAGCAATCCTTTGCGTAGTGCCCCTTTTTCCCGCATTCGAAACATGTGCCTTCCTTGCGTCTTTTCTGCTTCTTGTCTTCCTTGTCCTTTGAATCCTTGTGGTATGGTTTATCCTTTTTCGTATTATCCCACGATGATGATCCTTTACTCTTCCTTTGCTGTGGTATGTGGGTCCGGCAAACTCCTGTTTCATCTAGGATAGTGTCCTTCCGTTTGGCCCGCTTGACTATCTTGTCCAAGGAATCACCTTCCTCCTCCATGCGTTCTATCTCCTATCGTAGTCTGGGATGCATTGCTTCATACAATCTTTGTCACAGCGTATACTGAGACACAGTCCTAGCAGGCCATCGTGCATAATACCTTAAGAGATCTGTTGTGACCAAGGTTACCCTTCCGGTTTTGCCATTTCGTACTTGCTGGATATCTTGGAACCTTTGGTATAGTTCTTTGGTGTTTCGTGAGGATTGGAATCTCTCGCTCAAGTATTTTATCTGGGTTGTTCCTCGGATCTTTTCCCCACTCTCATAGTGGTTCATTGCTTGGTGGTATGTGTCCTCTGCCTTCCCGGTACAGAAACTGCCAAAGTATGCTCCGCTTCCTTGCTTGGTTTGGTCCACTCCATGCAGGGCCAGGTATTGGGGGGTTGTTACAACCCACCAGTCAAATACTTCAGGTTTTAAGTCGTCCTTTTCACCCGAGAACCAGGGTGGCAGTGGAAGTTTGATTTTAGGTCCTGTTTGCCCGGCCCCTGGGCCAGGCGGTCCGGCGGATTCACCTGTGGACATTTCGTATCCGGACTCTGCGTTACTCGCAATTTTGTCGGAGGAGCTTTCTTGAGGGTCGCTGGGGGATTCATCTGGTAGCTGCCTTACTACTGAGTGACCTGATCCTTCTGCGTCGTCTTCTTCCCTCTTAGGTGTCCAGACAGGTATGCTATCTTTCTTCGGTGGTTGCGCTAGTGCCTTGCCTTGCTGTGGCTTGAGGGAAATAGCCCAGGAATGCTAGTTGCTAACTTTGCTAATTCGTCAGTCGATTCGCTAAAGGTCTGCTTGGCCAAGTCTCACACTAGTTGTCGTTCTGCTTCGTCTATTGAGAATTCCCTCTTTGGCCCTTTCAGTTTCTTGGGTTACCTTTTCTTGGTAAGGCCTTCTCGTGGGGCCTGCTTCCCACTTTGAGTCTCCTATGACTCAATAGTGTCGTGTTGGCAGAGCCGAACCCTTTGTGGTTCTGCTGCTCCCCAATGCTAGGTTCGCTATTGGACTCTTCGTAGGTTGATCACACCAGGTCCCGGCAGGTTTCTTAACCACTTGTGGATGTTAAAAAAATGTAACGTGTTCGGGCCAGGCCCTAGTCATGTAGCGGTACGATAGAAGTAGCTGGCTTCGTGGTCAACACGAAGTGAGAGCTGCTTGCCAAAGGAGGCTTCGAACGGGGTGTAATGGGAGATCCAAGAAGTAACCATTCAACCAAGTATATTTTTAGAATACAGTCTGTCAAAGTCTGCTGTTTCCATCGCGGAAATCAGCGGTCTTTAAATACAGCATATCACTTATCTCCAGTATGAGCAATATTGCAAAACAATATGTGTATCAACCGATAGCACACGAAACAATACAAGTATCAAACGATACTATGAAACCAAACATAAAACAATATGTGTATCAACCGATAGCACACGAAACAATACAAGTATCAAACGATACTATGAAAACAAACATAAAACAATATGTGTATCAACCGATAGCACACGAAACAATACAAGTATCAAACGATACTATGAAAACAAACATAAAACAATCTGTGTATCAACCGATAGCACACGAAACAATACAAGTATCAAGCGATACTATGAAAGCAAACATAAAACAATCTGTGTATCAACCGATAGCACACGGAACAATACAAGTATCAAACGATAATATGAAACCAAACATAAAACAATCTGTGTATCAACCGATAGCACACAAAACAATACAGGTATCAAACGATACTGTGAAATCAAACCTAAAACAACCTAGTACCCGTACCTGTTACAGAGGGGGCCACCTTTCGAACGTGGGCTCAGTTCTTCAACCACCGCCGTTGCATACGATTTATGCCTCGTATGCTGTCTTTTGTCTTGTCTAGCAACCCTGGGCCTACCCACTCACCGTTCCCTGTGGTGCCATCTGAGTAACTGGGGGAGTGCCTTTAGGCAGTCCTTACCTATTCCGGCTCATTGCCTGTGGATGAGCTCCGGAGGAAATAATTGTGGCACCCTGAGTGGCTCCCGTAATAGTCGCGACTTCTTCCGTGGTTGGTTTGAACCTTCTCTGCCCACAAGGCAATATCAAGGCTTACCATCCCGGATCTATGTCATGGGTCATTCTTGATTGCTTCTGCCTGGTATAGGTTAACCGTCTCACTGGTACATAGTGCGGTATTGCTTTCGCACTTCGGTCCCTACCCAGGCTCCGGAACCAGTCAGTGCCTTTCCCCGACATTCTTGAATAAGCTATTACTCGACCTCGGAATGTTGGTCCGGATTTTTATAAGGGGCTTCCGGTTGTCAGTTCTATTGTTCATCATGATCTGACCATTCCCAAAGTCTAGGTGCTGGTGGCACATGGGTTTGGTTTACTGTTGGCCTTAGGGTGGTATTCTAAACCTCTACATTGCGGATACTAAACTTCACTGCTTTCTGCTGCCCTATTGTTGTGACAGCGGGTCCCTGTAATGACCGAGCATACATGAGCGATAGCAGTGGGAACCTACACCCATACAGGTAGCCAGGAGTTAAACTGGCAGGAACCAGCAGGCAAGTAAGTACTTGACCTACGGAGACACGATAGCCCGGGCTCCAGGAGGAACAGAATTGGCAGGCCCAGTACTTAGGTACCTGGGTACAACCAGGAAGCGGTGTCAGCATACTTAGGGACCTCTGCAGGGGCAGTTACTCAGCTAGGCTGGGTAACTGAAGAAAGGTCAGAAATGTCTATCTGCGGCTGTAACGTGTTCAGGCTAGGCCCTAGTCACGTAGCGGTATGATAGGAGCAGATGGCTTCGTGGTCAACACGAAGCGAGCGCTGCTTGCTAAAGGAGGCTTCGAGCAGGGTGTAATAGGAGATCAAAGAAGTAACCGTTCAACCAAGTATATTTAAGAATACTGTCTGTCGAAGTCTGCTGTTTCCATCGCGGGAATCAGCGGTCTTTAAATACAGCATATCGCTTATCTCCAGTATGAGCGATATTGCAAAACATTGTGTGTATCAACCGATAGCACACGAAACAATACAAGTATCAAACGATACTGTGAAACCAAACATAAAACAATGTGTGTATCAACCGATAGCACACGAAACAATACAAGTATCAAACGATACTGTGAAACCAAACATAAAACAATGTGTGTATCAACCGATAGCACACGAAACAATACAAGTATCAAACGATACTGTGAAACCAAACATAAAACAATGTGTGTATCAACCGATAGCACACGAAACAATACAAGTATCAAACGATACTGTGAAACCAAACATAAAACAATGTGTGTATCAACCGATAGCACACGAAACAATACAAGTATCAAACGATACTGTGAAACCAAACATAAAACAATGTGTGTATCAACCGATAGCACACGAAACAATACAAGTATCAAACGATACTGTGAAACCAAACATAAAACAATGTGTGTATCAACCGATAGCACACGAAACAATACAAGTATCAAACGATACTGTGAAACCAAACATAAAACAATGTGTGTATCAACCGATAGCACACGAAACAATACAAGTATCAAACGATACTGTGAAACCAAACATAAAACAATGTGTGTATCAACCGATAGCACACGAAACAATACAAGTATCAAACGATACTGTGAAACCAAACATAAAACAATGTGTGTATCAACCGATAGCACACGAAACAATACAAGTATCAAACGATACTGTGAAACCAAACATAAAACAATGTGTGTATCAACCGATAGCACACGAAACAATACAAGTATCAAACGATACTGTGAAACCAAACATAAAACCCTAGTAACCCGTACCGGTTACAGCGGCAACTGGATAGACAACGTAACCGGGAAATGTAATCTTGTCCGCCAGACAGGGTTACCCTACACACAGGATCAGGTTACCCTGCCATGGGGCTTAGGTTACGCTGCCCAAAGTCCTGGGTTACCCTACCTTTCAATACGAAGGCCCTAGGGGAGTTTGGGAAAAATGACGGGAATGTTAGTCATGCGAAGCGAGGCATAATACTGGGATCTAACATTCTGGGGGATGCTATTGCGCGAGGCACAAAGCTCCGAAGAAGCTGTAAACCCGAGACGTTATTCCTATCATAGCCCTGAGGCCCCGCCTTGAGCCCCGGACGTCATGGGCAAACGGTTGCGTAGTGGTGTGGAGCCCAGCAAAGAGGAATCTTTGCGGACCTGTTTGGAACCCCATATCTGTCGCCGCCGTTCGGTCGAGCCTAAGGTGTTGGCTGGGTATACAAGGGGGCACAGGGTGGAAGGTGGAGCACCTCCTCCAAGGTCTTCAGAGTAAGACAGAGCAAAACTGGCGCCGTCAACGGGAGTTAACCATGGGGGTCCCGAAGGTAATGCCCCGTGGTACCGGGGCGGCTATGAGAGTTTTACACCTACGAAGCCCGAAAGTGTCCCCAATGCCATAGGCTCTGAAATGGAAATGCAGAGAAACTGAAAGCATGATTCCTGCTGGGGGTGAGGTGGATCCGCGGTAGTAGTCATTGGTGGCGCCCATTGGACCCCTCGTCGATCTGAGCATCCTGCGCAAGACAGAGGACATCCGAGAACCATAAATAGTAGATCAATAAACCACTCACTGTAGCTTCCAGGGCCAAGTAGAAGATCAATGCACATGAGAAGGGTGTCATAGGTGGTCTAGTTCATGTGGGGTCTTGTAATGGAGTCACCCCGAGGAAGATGGATCCCCAGGTTGTGACACCACTGAACAACTGCAAAATGATTGCCAAAAGTTTACACAAATGTAAGACTAAAGTAAGTGGTAAAGCTTAATATTGTCAAGCCTGACTCTTCACTCAATTAAGGTCTCAAGAGGGTTGATTGTTGGAGTAGGAGAGTTCTCACATAGACTTTTAGGTAGTTTTATCTTATACCACAAACTCTCCTAGCAGTTTACTCCAACTATTCAAGCAGACCCTTCTCCGCTAGTAGTGGTACAACACATCTCCTGGCACACCCTTCGGGCATGCATGTGCAGACACTTTCTCGTCGGCCGGCATCTTATGCGGTTATCATTTCTGCGCCGCATTTCCATTTTGCCCGACGGACTGAAAACCTGTTTGCATCAGCATCTTGCCAGTGGCTAGCGATCAAGACCCCGCATGAACTAGACTATCCATGACACCTTTCCCATGCGCATTGATCTGTGCTTGGCCCTGGAAGCTACAGTCAGCGATTTATCTATCTACTATTTACGGTTCTTGGGCTTCCAGTATCTTCCGCAGGGGACAGTGATCCGGAAGGGGTCCAATGGGTGCTACCCATGACCACCACCTCGGACCCACCTTACCTGTGGTAGGAATCATGCTGGTAGTGTCTCTGCATGTCCCTTTCAGAGCCTATGACATTGGCATCACCTTCGGGCTTCGTAGGTGTAAAACTCTTGCGGACGTCCCGGCACCACCCGCAATTGACTTCGGGACCCCTGCGGTTAACTCCCACTAACTCCGTCATTTTTGGTCGGTTTAAGTACGAACCACTTGGAGGAGGTACTCCACCTTCCACCCCATTGCCTCTTATATATGCTGCAAACAGCCTACGGTTGACTGGACGGTAGCAATGTATATGGTGTTGTAACCAGGTCTTCAAACATTCCACTTTGCTAGACGGGACACAACTACGCAACTGGTCCCCCATGACATCCGGGCCTTAAGGAAGGGCCGGAGGGCTATGATAGGAATAACATCTCAAATTTACGCCCTCTTCAGAGCTCCCTAGCTAGCCCAATAGCATCTCCCAGTACCCCAGATACCAGTATTATCTGTGGCTGTGCATGACAAACATTCCAGTCATTTCTCCGGAACTTCCTGAGGGACTTTACATTGCAAGGTAGGGTAACTCAGGACTTTGGGCAGGGTAACTCACACCCCATGGCAGTGTAACCTGATCTAGAGAGTAGTGTAACCTGGTCTCGCAGACAAGATAACTTTTCCCAGTTACCTTATCTATCCCGTCGCTGGCGATAGACATTTCCGACCTGTCTCCAGTTACCCAGCCCAGCTGCGCAACTGCCCCTTCAGAAGTCCCTAAGTACGCTGACGGCTCTCCTGGGTGTACCCAGGTACTTAAGTACCTGGGGCGCTAGTTCTGTTCATTCTCGGAGCCTGGGCCATCAGGTCTCTGTAGGTCAAGTACTCTCTGGCCTGCTGGACCCTACCAGTCCGCCTCCAGGCTACCTGTATGGGTGCAGGTTCCGACTGCCTTAGCTCATGTGTGCTGGGTCCTTACAGGCCTTGACTGTGGGCCAGGGGCAAGGCTCCGATGCACGGAGGTTTTCGCTTCAGTGGGGAAAATGGCAATGTGCCGCAGAAACGATAACTGCATAAGGTGAATGCCGACTAGAGTGTATCGACACATGCATGCCTGAAGGGTGTACCAGGAGACAGTCGGACCGCCCTTAGCCGAGAAGGGTCTGCTCGAATAGTTGGAGTAAACTGAGGAGAGTTTCTGGCATAAGATAAAACCAGCTGAAGGTCTATGCCGGAACTCTACTACTCCCACAGTCAATCCTCTCGTGACCTTAATTGAGTGAAGCGTCAGGCTTAACGATATTAAGTTTCACCGCTTACTTCACTCTTACATTCTGGGTGAACCTATGGCGACATGTTTACAGTTGTTTCGTGCACTTCCAACCTAGAGATCCATTTTCCTACGGGTTCCCCGGTTACAGTATATCATTAAGAGACCCGCACGCTTAACCCCTCTCCTGCTTGATTGTTTCCCAACTTTCGGCACTGACCTTGCGTCAATACTAGTAACCTTGTCCAGAAAAAGTAGCCCAGGGTGGACAGCGCAATGCCTAGTGCAGAACTTCGTACCAGGATGGATCCCAACTCGGGTTCCGACCTTCAGCTTGATGAGAACTCCGCCCATACCGTTCGTGCATCAGTTTTCATATGTGTTCCCGGTATTTAATGGGACGGCCACCAGGTAGTCTTCGAGGCCGCCGCTATTCCGTTATCTGATAAAGGTGTTGATCTGGTGATTACAGACCCTCGCGCTGTGGTGCTTTCATTTTTCCAAGACTCTTCTCTTGTTCACAACCTGCGCACTCTACTGACAGCAGGTATCCCCTTGGGGCGATTCTCTCAGGAGTTCGTCGCAGCTTACATCATCCGTGAGATAGCTAAGTCACGCCACAAAGCTAGGCAAGAGATGAGAAACTGGAACAATAAGTAACAGCGCGAATTCCGCAAACAGATTAATACGGCAGCAGTGGAATGGACGAAAGTGCAGGAGGAGGCATACCTGTGAATGCCAAAGGATCAAAAGGCCTGGAAAGATCGCAAGGCCGTGTTGGGGAAGGCCTTTGCTGGAGTGTATAGTATTGATGTGGAGAATGACGTGCTGATGATAGAGGCAGCGCCCCCACTTCAACTCGTCCATACCGAGCCTGAGAACTTCGCACTGGAATTGGCTATGAGAGCCAGAGATGAATAATGGAGGGTGTACTTAAGCACCATGGGGTTATGCATGTTAGAATGGCTCAGGAGTGATAGCTATGGCGACACCTGCTCCTTCATGAGAGCATCAACGGCATCTCTATCTATTCCTTCCACAATCGCCCGCAGTTTCTCGCGTAGCCCAGTGCTTGAACCAACGGATGGACGCCATGTCAAGTAAAGGACCTCGAAGCCAAATGGTACCACGGCACCAGATACGCCTGACACTACCCCTCGTCCGACACCTGCTCCTGTCATCCCCCTAGCAACACCATCAGTTGCAACTCCTGTACCTCCCATCGCTGCCCCCACACCCACACGACTACCAGTTTTGTCAACGGCTCCTGATACCTTTCCTGCCAAAGCCTTCCCCCCAGTGGTATCAGTTACCCCAGGGTTGCGTCCACTACACATAGCATCGTGGGATTTTTTGAAGAGTTAAGGCGTCAGGAAGAGCGCCCACCCATGTTTCCATCACGGGGGACTCGAATCCGCGGACATTGGACAACTTCTTGGTCCGCTCCTGGGGCACCCGTGATTCTTGCTGCGCCCTCGTAACCCACTCTTCTCTCTGTGCTCCCCATAATCACAAGTGGCATGTAGGACAGCCAGGATGAGTTCTGTTTGTCAGGCTGCAAATCGGAAGAGACGCATATAGGGTGGATTCATTACCACACATATGGGTGCAGGAAGTCACAGCAGACCCCAGTAAGGCACAGACGAAGACAGAAGGAAGGAGATGGGCAACCAACATGTTGGTATTCTGGGTCATGGAGGCACACTGGGCCCCCCATGCAACCCCTGGGCTGTCCGGAGCTTCAAGCATTTCCACGGATAGCTCAGGTGGTGCCTAACCCAACTCCTAAGAGTGGGCGACGCCCTGTTCCACCACTGGCATCAGTACCATCAGTGGCTGACCCCTCAGCAGAAGGGCATCAAAATGGCCAAGAAGAATGCGTTGATTGGTATGACAGACCACGGGAGACTCCAGTTGGAAACCCCGGATGCAGGGGAGATGGAAATGAGCCCCAGGGCGGTGGTATAGTGGGAGTGGGAGGTGATCCAGGGAACTCTGACTGTGACGGTTCGGATGACGCTAATGCCAATTCCCTTCCCAATTCAAGCCCCCTGCTCGGCGCTCGCAAGGATGACTAGAGGGTTAAGAAGAAACAACGGGGGGACGGGCGGGCTAAGAAGCTGTCAAGAGAACTACGGAGTAGAGCGAACTGGCGGCCATGGTCCAGACAGCGGGGGAGGAAGCCAGAAAAGCTTAGTGGCATTCTGGCATCCCAGGGAAAGGTCACCGAACTCGCCAGTTTCTTTCTGCTGCTGGAGGTTAAGTTTGAGTATTTTGCTAGGTGCAGGTTGCCCGATATGCATAAGGTAAACTTGCTGATCCCCGTTCTAGAAGTCACCACGCAAACATGGTATCGCAGGCTGCACTCACACATCAACAAGGCGGCAGCAAAGCATAGGGGAGTTCCGGTTAATAATGGCAGCCCGTTGAGAACGAGGAAAGGGTTCCGTGAACAGCAAGAATGGGGTTTCCGTGCTGACCAAGCGGAATGGGACCGATCCATCCACGAGTGTGGAGACCCGGTGATAAAGCCAGACTACGTTGATGAGGGTCTGGATAAGATTGTTGACGACATGTATAAGTTTAGCTATAGAGACCTGGTTCCGGTACGAGACAAGGTAGGGTCAGCCATTACCGAGTTGGTTCGGAATGCATGGGCACTCAAGCAGCCCTATCCAATTGACCTGAACAACCACCTTGACCTTCTTTGGAATGTTGGACACACGCTGGTAGAGAACACCCAGTTCAGCAACCGTGTTACCCACTCTATGCAATGGTCTCAGCCAATGCACAAGAAGGAGGATAGATAATCAACTTCGGGAAGGTTCAAAAAGAAGGATAAAGGTTTGGGCAGACAGTACTAGAGGTCTGCCAAACCTACTAGTTTCCAGGCTGGGAAAGAGGCAAAGCCGGCGACTTCTGAGTATGCAATAGGGTATAAGGAAATCCCCTCGACTTTGACCAAATGGCAGACAAAGCAGAACCAGTGCGCCAAGTGTGGACATTTGGGTCACTTCTGGAGAACGTTCAGTGTGCGGTCCCCAGTCGTTAGTTCATCCAAACAGGCATGTGGGTTCAATCGGTCAGCCCCGGTGAGTAAGCCCTCAGGGACGGAGAAGCGGCTGCAGCGCATTGAAGGGCCACCTCTGGCCTCCTTGTCAAAGATACTTGAAGTCCGACAGGCATCATATCAAATCATCGAGGTTGATACTGATGGCTCAGAATAGGGAAGAACCTCTTCTACCTGAGGTATAACCTTACTGACTGGTATCTATGTACTGATGCGGGATGGACGTAACGAAGCCCGGAAGTGGCTTCTGGTATGGCTAACCACCCCCCTACTGCATGAACTAGCCTGGCACTGATTTCACCCAAGGGCTGTAGGCAGGTAGATCTTGTGGGCCACGCGTGGTGGAAGGGGCTATCTTTCCTTTATTGGGTTTCTGGTTATTTTCTTTATTCTAGTTATACGTATTTCTTTCAGGATTTTCTTAGCAGGATGGGTGAGTCATAGGACATTATTGCAGTTGGGGCTAGGTGAGGTCTCTCTGAAGGAGATGCAGGACATTTGGGAAGCAAGGATGCTACACCTGGAACCTGACCGACAGTGGACCTCTACCCGACTCTGGAAAACTGTTCTGTTTAGTGCCAGCGGAATTAGTTCAGGCTGGACTTGATCAAAATACGCAGTGTTATTGCACAATTTACCTGCGCAGGGTTTAGTACCAGAATTCATGCTAGCGTGATAGTAAATACCCTCGCTATGGGTAAAACGAATCCCAATCCCTTGAAATTTACCGCACCGTGGCAGCCACTTTTGTCGTGAAAGGTCAGGGATCAAAATTGGTAAGCCAAGATGACTAAGTCCCAAAGACCAGCGAAGAGGCAGAAGTGTGACAACTTGTGTCCTCATACCAACTGTATTCACCTGCGGGTGAAGTTAGACTGGAAGATTGAAGCTAGACAGGTAAGCGCTGAGGTGCTCCTGCTCCTTGATTGTGGAGCTAATGGGCAGGTCCTTAGTAGCCGATGGGTTAAGCAGACTCAGTCACCTTGTGTAGGGCAAAAGATACACGTGCCAATAAGCGACGCAAGTGGCAATCACATTCCTGGGTCAGGTCTGCACTGCACCAAGTCAGTGGAGATGAAGATAGGTGACCACCATAACAGGATGTGCTTTGAAGTTGCGGATATGCCCGACACCAACGTGGAAGGGTATCTACCTATGTCTTGGTTGAAGGACCATAACCCTCACATAGAGTGGAACACTGAATCACTAACCTGGCCCTCAGATTTCTGCAAGCCTAACTGCTTAGTAGAGCACGGGCGGTTAGTGTTCATGACCGATAAAAAGTTACTAGCCAAAGACCCTAGTAATGTGTACCTATTGGGAATTGTTCAATTCTCTGATGAGGAAGGTGTCGACATTACGGTTAAGCTATTACCGGAGTATAAGCACTAGGAGGATATCTTCAGTCCAGAACGGATTGAGGCGCTGCTGGAGCACTGGAAATATGACCACACAATGGAGTTGCAACTGCAGACTCAACCTGCATTTGAGCCTATTGATCCAGTATTGGAAAAGGAGCTTCAGGAACTCCAGGAATATCTCAACGAAATCCTGTGAACGGGAAAGCTATGGCGGTCCAGTTCCCCATGAGCAGCCCCTATCCTCTGCATGCCAAAACCAGATGGCAGACCAAGATTGGTAATAGATTACCGAGGGCTCTACAAAATCACGGTTTAGAGTAAGTACCCGCTACCATGGATGAACGAACTGCGAGATAGGTTAGGAAAAGCTGCTGTGTTTACTAAGTCGGACTTAACAAATAGCTACTACCTTCTGAGGATGGCAGAAGGAAAGGAATAGACAACAGCCTTCAGATGCAGATATGGACTATATGAATACACGGTCATGCTGTTTGGGTTATGTAATGCCGCAGCAACCTTGCAGAGGATTACAAATGAGATCATCCCAAACCTTATGGGTGAAGGAGTCATTGCGTATATGGATGACATCCTGGTCTTCTCCGAAACTAGGGAAGAGCATGTCGCAATAGTGAGACGTGAAATGGAGAAATTGCGGAAAGGCAGAATATGTGTGAGCATGAAGAAGTCCACTTTCCACCAGCGGGAGGTTGAATTCCGTGGATACAAGACCTCCGATATGGCGATCCCCATGTTGTCGGAGAAGGTGCAAAGAATCAGGGATTGGGCACCTCCAACATGCGTCGTTGAAGTTAAACGCTTTACAGGCTTTGCCAACCTCTATTGTCACTTCATAGCAGATTTTAGCCAGAAAGCGAAACCTCTGACAGACTTGGCAAAGAAGGATGTCTGAGGGGAATGGACACTGGTGTGTGAGCAGGCCTTCAACCATTTGAAGCAGGCATTTACGTCAAAACATATCCTAGCACATTTTGACCCTGAACGGTCAAGCCAGCTGGAAACCGATCCTAGTAACTTTGCATTAGGCGCCATTCCATCCCAATTCTGTCAAGATGAGAGATGGCATCCAGTGGCCTACCATGGTCCGCAGTTTGACCCAGCGGGGATTAATTATGATGTCCATGACAAGTAAATGACTGCGCTCGTGGCGGCATTCAAGGAATGGGATCATCGGCTACCCGTACTAACAGACCAATTAGTGATTTATACAGATCACAAGAATTTGGCTTACTTTAATACTACCAAGGTCCTCAAGGGAAGGCAATACCGGTAGGTGGAGTTCCTGCAACCATTTAACTTCAACGTAGTTCACTGAGAGGGGTGGTTGAAGGAGAGGGGAGATTCTTTGTCGTAGGGTAGGGACAAGCGCCCTGAAGTGGGGAGTGATCTTCCGCCACGGTCGTTTTTTTGCCCTGGAGGGTGGGTTGGGAGCCAGGAATGGCATATCTTGCAACCTCAAGTGTTGCAGGGGTGCCAAGGATTTCGGCTCCGGTTTTCCTTTTTGGATCTGCTACAGGTAGCGGTAAAGGAGGACCAGGAATGTCTAAGAATCCTGAAGGCAATGGCTACCAGTTGCAAAGAGGTCAACCGACACCTCACGATGCAAATGGGCTTACGCCTCTACATGAACAGCTGGTATGTTGCCAAGGGTCAGAATCTGAAGCAGACAATCATGGAGGCTGAACATGCCTCCCGAATTGCAAGACACTATGTGACTTTCGAAGCCATTGGCAGGGTTAGGGCTATCTTCTATGGGCCTAAGATAGACAGACACATCACCGACTGCATGTGGACATGTGATGCATGCTAACTGAATAAGTCCATCAAGCACAACAAGTTCGGTCTGCTTGCACCTATTGGTGTTCTTCTGTGAATACGGACACCAATTTCAATACACTTCATTGTACCATTGCCAGAGTCCCAAGGGTACCACAAAATCTGTGTCATAGTGGACGGATTTTCGAAAATGGCACATTTTATACTCTTGACCACAGAGGTACCGATCAAGCAGCTTGCCGTAATATTCCAGAAGGAAGTTTGGTGCCTAAACGAACTTCCAAAGTCAATCATCTCCGCCGGAGATAGCTGATTCACAATCAAGTTCTGGCTAAGTCTGATGCACTGGTTGGAAGTGAAACTAAACATCTCGACTACATTCCATGCAGAGACCGAGGGGCAAACCCCGAGGGTTAATCAGACACTGGAGCAGTACTTGCGTGGTTACTGTTCCTACCAGCAGGATGATTGGGGTCGCTACTACCCCTTGCAGAGTGTGTGTACAACACAGCGACACCGGAATCCACCCAGTTGTCACCAGCTGAGATAGGTTATGGGTTTAACCCATGGACAAACTAGGCCTGAGTCATTTCTGATAATCAAGTAATAGACCCTAGCAGTGAGCTCTTGGTTAAGGAATAGGAGGGAACCTGATAAGAGATTCGGGAAATGATTCAACGGGCACAGGAAAGGCAACAGAAATCGCAGGACCAGAAAAGGTTGCCATCATCAGACTATATTACCTGGGAGGGTGTAGCCCCTGGGCGGGCAAAGAAAGTGGACCATGTGATGTTAAACCGAAAGAACATCCACATGAAATATCCAATGGAGAAGCTGGACCAGTGCATGTCTGGCCCTTTTGTGGTCAAATGTCGGGTGGGTACCCGAGCATCTGAACTCCAGCTGCCCACCAGATGGAGCATCCAACCCGGTTGCAATATCATGCTGCTCAAACCATATTGAGAGGATCCGGGATCGGGGAGGACCAGAGAGGTAGCCAACCCGGAACTTGTGGAGAAGGCACCAAGTTACGTCATCGAAGCTGTGGTGGACAGTGGATGGTACGGTGGAGGAAAGGCAAAGTTTCTATCGCGCTTTGTCTGGTCCCTTGGTTCATGGAAAGGCTATGGGGCTGAAGAGTATTCATAGGAGCCCAATGGGATGGTGGAGCTAACAGGCTTGCTGGCCATTCCGGATTTCCACCAATAATATGCATCCAAGACCGGGGACCATAGAGTCTCGGGGGAATCGCGTTAGGGAAATAAAAGACGACGGTAAAGGTTGCGGAGGGACCGTAGAGATGAGGGGAGTGATGTGACGAACCAGCATACAAGAGCTATAGCGCTTGGAACCTGCACCCATACAGGTGGCCAGGAGGTGAACTGGAAGGAACCGGCAGGCAAGGAAATACTTGAGATACGAAGACCCGATAGCCCAGGCTCCCAGATGAACACAATTATCTGGCTAGATACTTAGGTACCTGGATACAACTTGAAAGCGGTGTCAGGGTACTTACCGACCTCTGAAAGGGCAGTTCCTCAGCCAGGCCTGGTAACTGGAGAAAGGTCAGAAATGTCGATCTCTGGCAATGAGATAGACAGGTTAAGAGAGAAAAGTTATCTTGTCCACGGGACCAGGTTACCCTATTCTCATGATCCGGTTACCCTGCCATGGGGCTTGGGTTACCCTAGCCAAGGTCCTGGGTTACCCTACCATTCAATACGAAGTTCCTGCCAGAGTTGGGAAAAAATGACCGGAATGTTCGTCACACGAAGCCATACATGATACTGGACTCTGGGTTTCCGGGAGATGCTATTGGGTGAGCTGCACAGCTCCAAAGAAGCTGTGAACTGGAGACATTATTCCTAACATAGCTCTACGGCCCCCCTTTGAGGCCTGGACGTTGTGGGCAAACGGTTGTATAGTTGTGTGCAGTCTAGCAAAGCAAGATCTTTGCACCTCGGCTTGCAACACTGTGTATGTCGCTGCCACCCAGTCGACCTTAGGTTGTTCACAGGATATACAAGAGGGCATAGGGTGGCAGGTGGAGTACCTCCTCCAAGTTCTGCAGAGTCAAATGGACCAAAACTGTCACAGTTAATGGGGGTTAACCGTTGGGGTCTTGAAGGTCGTCCCCTGTGGTGCCACAGCAGCTGGGGGAGTTATACACCTACCAAGCCTGCAAGTGTCTGCAATGCCATAGGGTCTGAAAAGGAAGTGCAGAGACACTAAAAGCATGACTCCTGCTACAGGTAAGGTGGATCCAAGGTAGTGGTCATGGGTAGCGCCCCTTGGACCCATTCCGGTTCACCGTATCCTGGGGAAGACACCGGAAGTCCGAGAACTGTAAATGGTTGATAGATAAACCACTGACAGTAGCTTCCGGGGCCAAGCAGAAGATCAATGCAAATGCGAAGCGTATCACAGATAATCTAGTTCATGCGGCGTCTTGCCTGTTACCCACTGGCAAGACCCCGATGTGAGGAGGTTTTTACTGTGGTTGGCAAAATAGCAAACTGCTGCAGAAACGATAACAGCGTAATGTGAACACTGACTAGAGTATGTCGATACATGCCTGCCCAAAGGGGGTGCCAGGAGAAGCATCGGACCGACCTTGGGGGAGAAGGGTGTGCTCGAATCGTTGCCGTAAACCGATAGCAAGTTTTTGCCATAATATTAAACTCCCTCCATGTCTCTGTGAGAACTCTCCTACTCCAACAATCAAACCTCTTGAGACCTTAATTGGTTGAAGCATGAGGCTCAACAATGTTAAGTTTTACCACTTACTTTGCACTTACATTTGGGGTGAACCTTGGGCGACAAGTTTGAACTTTTTCTATGCAGTCGCAATCTTGGGATGCATCTTCCTAGTTGTGCCTGCGTTACGGTCCCTTCCTACAAGCTCCCCACTTGTAGAGGTTGAGTGCACACCGGGTGCAGCTTTTGTTTTTCCCGTCTTTATCGATCATCGCTTGGGGTATTTCCACCGGAGCTTTCTTCCAGTCTTTGCACTCAACCCTCAGTATCTTGGTCTGCTCGTTGTCCTGGGCAAACCGTACTGACTTGAAAGTCCATGGTGCCATCTTCTGATAGAACTTGCTTGGTCCCTCTTCCTTCTTTCCTCGCTTCCGGTCCATTTTTCTCTCCTCCAGCCAGCGTTTCAATAGTCCTGAAGGCTATGCGGAGCTGAACGGTTTGTTCTATCATTACCTTTGGCGGTTGAGGAAAGCGTCTTCCTGGTTGCTGACTGTATGAAGGTGCTACAGCCATTTGGCATCGATGCCATATCGCTTATGAGACAACTGTCTCAGTAGTGTCTCAAGTAGTCAGGCCTCCACTATCTTTCTCCATTCTACTCTCTAATGCTTGGCCTTGATATTTAACTTTTCCATCTGAAGGAAATACAGATCGATGTCCTTTTCGAACTTAATTTTTCCTCTCAGTTCTAAGGCTTTCCTGTCCGTATAGATGCCCAAGGGTCGCATGCTTATTTCATGCCAGAACTGTTCACACGTCAGCAATTCAGAATGAGTGGCATACTTTGCCAGCAGTTCGATGCTCTTACTATCCCAGTTACCAAAGGGTGTTACACAGGCACGCTTCGTCCTTCCCACGGCATATACGATTTGATCTTTATTCTCTCCTGACACCACGGGGTTTCGGCTAAAGTAGTCCCTGTATGCATGTAGGCAGGTTTTAATGTCCCAGCAGGAGTTTGCTTGGTATACAAACCAAGGGTCGGTAGCTTTTTCCTGATGCAAGGGAGTCTTCCGCACCAACCCGTCGGCCAGCTGCAATATTATTTGGTGCTCCTCCTCTTCCTTAGCCATCGGTGGCCTTCATAAGGGTAGTGTGCCAGGTTGGCCGCCTGGTCCTCCCGTACTAGGGTCCCACCTGTCATCTCCTAGGCCTAGGTCCCCTGCCCCTTTGACCAGATTAGAAGATGCCAGAGTCTCTCTGTAGCCACTTTCTAGGGTCTCTGGCTAGGTATCCCTTTCTGCTAGCGCCTTCCGTTTGTCCTGTTGAGATGGCCCCAACCATCCACTCCCACTTTCCTGATCATAGGTTGATCCGACCTGATGGGCTTCTAACGCGGTTTGTACCAGCGCGGTCAATTCCCTGCGTAACTGGGTAAATATTGGGTCATGTTTTGCTGCATGTCGCTAAGCTCTATGGTCAGCTTTTCATCGGGAGTCTGTAGCGCAGTCATGAACTGCACTTCCTCCATCCCTAGACACCGTCGTTCTTGTTCCAATTCCTTCCGGAGATTATCTAGGACTGTGCAGAGGTCCTGGTCCCTCGTCATCACTTCTTGGATGGTCCGTCGGAGGTCCTGGTACAGCGGACTGCTCACTGCTACTTGTTCTTCTGACCGCTGGTGCCTGCGGGCGAGAGCTGCTTCGATCACCCCCTTAAATCTGGTGATCCCCACTACAACTTCTCCTTCCCGCTTCCTACCCTTATTTTGCTTGCGCACCAACTCCTCCCCTGCTAGCTTTTGTTCATTCAGAAGTCGTGCCTGTGCCTGAGTGAGACCTGGGGCTGTTTCCTTTCTCTCAACCGACAGGGTCTCATATTGTAATGGGGGCACCCCTAGGAAGATGGATCCCAAGGTTGCGACCGCACCAAACAACTTCAAACTTATCGCCAAAAGTTCACACAGATGTAAGAGTAAAGTAGACGGTAAAACTTAATATCGTTAAGCCTGACGCTTCACTCAATTAAGGTCTCGAGAGGATTGATTGTTGGAGTAGGAGAGTTCTCGCATAGACTTTCAGGTAGTTTTATCTTATGCCAGAAACTCCCCCATCAGTTTACTCCAACTATTCGAGCACACCCTTCTCCGCTAAGGGCGGTCCGACACGTCTCCTGACACCCCCTTCGGGCATGTATGTGTCGACCCGCTCTAGTCGGCGTTCACCATATGTGCATATCGTTTCTGCGGCGCATTTCCATTCTGCCCGCCGGAGTGAAAACCTCTGCGCATCGGGGACTTGCCAGTGGCTAACTGTCAAGACCCCTTGCTGAACTAGACTATCTATGACACCCTTCCCATGCGCGTTGATTTCTTCTTGACGCCGGAAGCTACCGTGAGCGGTTTATCTATCTACTATTTACGAGTCTCGGGCTTCCGGTGTCTTCCGCAGGGTACGGTGGTCCAGGAGTGATCCAATGGGCGCTACCCACGACCACTACCTCGGATACACCTTACCTGCGGTAGGAATCATGCTTTTAGTGTCTCTGCACTTCCCTCTCAGAGCCTATGGCGTTGGGGACATCCTTGGGCGTAGTAGGTGCAAAACGTTCCCAGTCGTCCCGGCACCACCCGGGACTACCTTCGGGACCCCCACGGTTAACTCCCGTTAACTCCGTCAGTTTTGGTCCGTTTTACTCCGAACAACTTGGAGGAGGTACTCCACCTTCCACCCTATGCCCCCTTATATATCCTGCGAACAGCTTACGGTCGACCGGACGGCAGCAACGTATACGGTGTTGCAAGCGGGTCTCCAAAGATCCTCCTTTGCTAGACTGCACACAACTACACAACCGTTTGCCCATGACGTCCGGGCCTCAAGGCGGGGCCGGAGGGGCATGATAGGAATAATGTCTTCAATTTACAGCTTCTCCGTAGCTGCGTAGCTCGCCCAATAGCATCTCCCGGAACCCCAGATTCCAGTATTATGCATGGCTTCGTGTGACAAACATTCCAGTCATTTTTCCCAAACTCCTCGAGGGACTTCGTATTGGCAGGTAGGGTAACTCAGGTCCTTGAACAGGGTAATCCAAGCCTCAAGGCAGGGTAACCCTGTCCTGAGGGTAGGGTAATCTTGTCCGGTGGACAAGTGGACTTTCTCCTGTTACCCTATCTATCCCACTTCCGGAGATAGACACACTGGGCCTTTCTCCAGTTACCCAGCCTAGCTGTGTATTGGCCCTTCATAGGTCCCTAAGTACGCTGACACCAATCTTGGGTGTAGCCATGTACCTAAATACTTGTGCCCACTAAGTCTGCTCACCTCGGAGCCCTGACCATCAGGTCTCCATAGGTCAAGTACCCACTTGCCTGCCGGTTCCTACCAGTTCGCCTCCGGGCTACCTGTATGGGTGTAGGTTCCGGCTACCATAGCTCCTGTATGCTGGGTCGTTACACATATACGACCATTTGGTCATCTTGGGTTTGGGTTATACTTTATTCTAGTGGGCTGGTCTGTATCCTGATATATGTGGTGAAGGCACCCAAGGCCTTAGTACCTGCGGGAGTTAGGGTTCCATAGTGCGACCTTTGTTGGCTTCACCTTTTCGTTGCGCTTTGGGAAGGGCCCCTGTATACTGGTGGCCCAGAAGGATTTCTAGGGGTGGGAATAGAGCCTAGCTGTAGCAGCGGAATAACAACTCCTGGCCCTGGTGGTACTGGCCGTAGTGGGTATGGGCCATCTTAGCCTGGTCCCTATGCACTGATTAGCCTCTACTGCCTCTATTCCTGTAACATGTCCATATCACTAGAATCTGCAGATCCTTCCTCAATCTTTGATTGCAATATCTCATCTCGCTTGTGCATGAATGTGAGGCTCTCAAGGGCTCACTTGATCGTGTGCTCAAGGAACCAAAGGGGAATATTTTCATCTGTGAAAAACTTCACTTAGGGTGAGATTAAACCCAATGTCGTGTATGTGTCGGGTTCAGTGGAGGTATTTTCGAGAACGGTTGTAGAATGCATTATGTATGCAGTCCTCTAGGCTCATTAGAGAATATGGTTGTGAGCCTTAGTAGTATAGAAGACATCAAGGTGGGGTTAGGTGGTTGCTGACTCTAGGGTACGTTAAGTCTTTACTAAGGCCTGATATGTGACGAGCCGATTCCTAGGAAGTTGCACTGGAAATGTCAGGTTAGAAGGAAATGTATAACTGATGGCATAATGAGTATATTGATAAGATTTCTTCTCCATGGCTGATTTTCTCTGTAATGCGTGGGAGGCACTGCGATATTTCTATTCTGTGTCCAGGCATTCGCCGCTTATCTATTCCTACCACTTTCCTCTGTGCAATCTTCATAGAACCTGAAAGCCTTTACCCTGCTTTACTCTGATTTCTTTGAACAGCGGAAAGGGTGTTCCATCCCTCTCCTCCTAGTGTTCGCTCTAAACATAGTTGCTCGAACCCTGTTACCAGGGGAGGTGTCTACTGGCTCTATCCCTGCTTGCGAGGTGATCAGCTCCGACGACAGACTTATCAATGCAGGCAGGTACCTTATTCCTCTGCATCAACCACCAGGAGGCATGGCCCGCTCTTACCGTGCTGGTGGTGTTTAAGTCTCTTTACTTCCAGGGTTAACCATCCCTGCGGTAGGCATTTATTGGACTCTATATTATCATGCTCTGGGGGGTGTGGGCGAATGATCCTCGCTTGGGCGTCGTCCCTGTATTTGTATTATCCACTGCGTTCCTCCACCAACGGACTTGAAATTCGGTCTGACGGCCTGCACGGCAGCCGGGGACTCCTATCGGAGTAGCTGACCTTTCTCCATATAACGACCCGGGATACACCCGCTATGGCTGGCTGAACATACATCTAGGGAGGCAGCCAAGAGGTGAACTAGTAGGGACTGGCAGGCAAGTAAGTACTAGACCTAGGGAGACCCAATTGCCTGGACTCCAAGATGAACAGAAATACCTGGCAAGGTACTGAGGTACTTGGCTACACCTAGAGGTGGTGCCAGCGCACTTAGAGACCTCCGAGGAGGCAGTTACTCTGCTAAAGCAGGTAACTGGAAAAAGGTCAGAAGTGTCGATCTCCAGTACCACAATGCACAAGGTAACAGGATAAAGTCATCTTGTATACTGGACAAGGTTACCCTACCCGCAGGATCAGGTTACACTGCCATGGGGCTTGGGTTATCCTGCCCAAAATGCTGAGTTATCCTACCTTTCAATACGCAGTCCTTGTGGGGGGTTCAGGAAAAATGACAGCAATGTTGGTATACGAAGCCATGCATAAAGGTGCATTCTGGGGTTCTGGGAGATGCTATTGGACGAGCTCTGTGGCTTCAGAGCAGCTGTAAATTGCAGACATTATTGGTATCATGCCCCTCCGGCACCACGTTGAGACCTGGATATCATGGACAAACAGGTGTGTAGTGGTATGCAGTCCGGTAAGGGGGATTGTTGGCAGACCTGGTTGCAACGCCGTATACATCACTGCTGTCGGGTCAACTGTAGGCTGTTCACGGGATATATCAGCGGGCATAGGGTGGAAGGTGTAACGGGGGCACCCCTAGGAAGATGGATCCCAAGGTTGCGACCGCACCAAACAACTTCAAACTTATCGCCAAAAGTTCACACAGATGTAAGAGTAAAGTAGACGGTAAAACTTAATATCGTTAAGCCTGACGCTTCACTCAATTAAGGTCTCGAGAGGATTGATTGTTGGAGTAGGAGAGTTCTCGCATAGACTTTCAGGTAGTTTTATCTTATGCCAGAAACTCCCCCATCAGTTTACTCCAACTATTCGAGCACACCCTTCTCCGCTAAGGGCGGTCCGACACGTCTCCTGACACCCCCTTCGGGCATGTATGTGTCGACCCGCTCTAGTCGGCGTTCACCATATGTGCATATCGTTTCTGCGGCGCATTTCCATTCTGCCCGCCGGAGTGAAAACCTCTGCGCATCGGGGACTTGCCAGTGGCTAACTGTCAAGACCCCTTGCTGAACTAGACTATCTATGACACCCTTCCCATGCGCGTTGATTTCTTCTTGACGCCGGAAGCTACCGTGAGCGGTTTATCTATCTACTATTTACGAGTCTCGGGCTTCCGGTGTCTTCCGCAGGGTACGGTGGTCCAGGAGTGATCCAATGGGCGCTACCCACGACCACTACCTCGGATACACCTTACCTGCGGTAGGAATCATGCTTTTAGTGTCTCTGCACTTCCCTCTCAGAGCCTATGGCGTTGGGGACATCCTTGGGCGTGGTAGGTGCAAAACGTTCCCAGTCGTCCCGGCACCACCCGGGACTACCTTCGGGACCCCCACGGTTAACTCCCGTTAACTCCGTCAGTTTTGGTCCGTTTTACTCCGAACAACTTGGAGGAGGTACTCCACCTTCCACCCTATGCCCCCTTATATATCCTGCGAACAGCTTACGGTCGACCGGACGGCAGCAACGTATACGGTGTTGCAAGCAGGTCTCCAAAGATCCTCCTTTGCTAGACTGCACACAACTACGCAACCGTTTGCCCATGACGTCCGGGCCTCAAGGCGGGGCCGGAGGGGCATGATAGGAATAATGTCTTCAATTTACAGCTTCTTCGTAGCTGCGTAGCTCGCCCAATAGCATCTCCCGGAACCCCAGATTCCAGTATTATGCATGGTTTCGTGTGACAAACATTCCAGTCATTTTTCCCAAACTCCCCGAGGGACTTCGTATTGGCAGGTAGGGTAACTCAGGCCCTTGAACAGGGTAATCCAAGCCTCAAGGCAGGGTAACCCTGTTCTGAGGGTAGGGTAATCTTGTCCGGTGGACAAGTGGATTTTCTCCTGTTACCCTATCTATCCCACTTCCGGGGATAGACACACTCGGCCTTTCTCTAGTTACCCAGCCTAGCTGTGTATTGGCCCTTCATAGGTCCCTAAGTACGCTGACACCAACCTTGGGCGTAGCCATGTACCTAAATACTTGTGTCCACTAAGTCTGCTCATCTCGGAGCCCGGGCCATCGGGTCTCCGTAGGTCAAGTACTCACTTGCCTGCCGGTTCCTACCAGTTCGCCTCCGGGCTACCTGTATGGGTGTAGGTTCCGGCTGCCATAGCTCATGTATGCTGGGTCGTTACATCACTCCCCTCTTCTCTACGGTCCGTCCCGGACCGTTTAGCGTCGTCTTTTGTTTCCACGACTCGATTCCCCCAAGACCCGATGGTCCCTGGGCTTGGACGGATATCTTTGGTGGAAATCTAGCATGGCCTGTAAGCCTGTCCCTTCTAGCATCTCATAGGGCTCCCATGAGTTCTCCTCAGCTCCATAGCCTTCCCATGAAACCAGGTACTGGACAAAGCGCGACGGAAACTTCGCCTTTGTTCCACCATACCAGCGACTGTCCACAACAGCTTCGATGACGTAACTGGGCTCATTGTCCACGAGCTCTGGGGTAGGGATCTCCTTGATCCTACCCGATTCCGGATCCTCGCGATAGGGTTCCAGCAGCGTGACATTGAAAACCGGGTGGATGCTCCATCGGGTGGGCAATTGGAGTTCGTATGCTCGGGTACCCACCCGACGTTTGACCACGAAAGGGCCAAACATCCGGTGGTCCAGCTTCTCCATGGGACGCTTGGTGCGGATGTTCTTCCGGTTCAACATCACGCGGTCCGCTTTCTTAGCCCGCCCAGCAGCCACATCTTCCAAGGTAACATAGTCCGGGGATGGCAGCCGTTTCTGGTCATGCCATTTCCGCTGCCTTTCCTGTGCCCGTTGAATCGTTTCTCGAATCTGTTGCCAGGTTCCTTCCCATTCCTTAACCAAGAGTTCACTACTTGGGTGTATCCCTTGGTTGTCAGACACAACACCAGACCAGTTTGTCCATGGGTTGAACCCATAATTGATCTCAAATGGTGACAACCTGGTGGATTCTGATGTTGAGGTGTTATACGCATACTCCGCAAGGGGTAGCAGCGAGACCCAGTCATCCTGTTGATAGGAACAGTAACTACGCAAGTACTGCTCCAGTGTCTGATTAACCCTCTCGGTTTGCCCATCAGTCTCTGGGTGGAATGCAGTCGAAACGTTTAGTTTCACTTGCAGCAAGTGCATCAGACTCATCCAGAACTTGGATGTGAATCGGCTATCTCGGTCGGAGATGATTGACTCTGGCAGTCCATGAAGGCGCCAAACCTCCTTCAGGAATATCAAGGCAAGCTCCTTGATAGGTACCTCAGTGGTCAGGGGTATGAAATGGGCCATTTTCGAAAATCTGTCTACTATGACCCAGATCTTGGTATACCCTTCGGACTCTGGCAGCGCGACAATGAAATCCATTGAAATTGCTGTCCAAGGCCGCATAGGAACATCGATAGGTTCCAGCAGCCCGAACTTCTTGTGCCTGATGGATTTATTTCTTTGGCATGCATCACATGTCCGCACATAGTCAGTGATGTGCTCATCCATCTTAGGCCAGTAGAAGTTAGCCCTCACCCTGCCAATGGTTTTGTAAGTCCCGAAGTGTCCCGCGATTCGGGAGTCATGTTCTGCCTTCATGATTGTCTGCTTCAGATTCTGACCCTTGGGAACATACCACCTGTTCTTGTACAGGAGTAAGCCCTTTTCCGTCGTGAAATGTCGGTCGACCTCTTTGTCACCTGCAGCTGTTGCCTTCAGGATCCTTAAGTACTCCTGGTCTTCGCTTATCGCTACCCGCAACTGATCCAAAAAGGACGACTTGAGCCGAAATCCCTGGCACACTTGCAACACCTGTGGTCGCAAGATGTCCCGTTCCTGGCTCCCGACCCACTGTCCGGGGCGAAAAAACGACTGTGGCGGAAAATCACTCCCCCCTTCAGGGCGGTAGTCCCTACGCCGCGACAAAGCATCCGCCTTCTCATTCAACCGTCCTTCTCGGTAAACCACCTTGAAGTTAAATGGTTGCAGGAATTCAGCCCAGCGGTGCTGCCTTCGGTTAAGGACCTTGGTACTATTAAAGTACTCCAAGTTCTTATGATCCGTATAGATCACCAATTGGTCCGTTACTGAGCGCAGCAGATGATCCCATTCCTTGAATGCCGCCACGATGGCAGTCATTTCCTTATCATGGACATCATAATTGATCTCTGCTGGGTGAAACTTCCTACTATGGTAGGCCACCGGATGCCATCTCTCATCCTCACATAACTGGGAGAGAACGGCTCCTAATGCAAAGTCACTAGCGTCGGTTTCTAGCCGTGTTGGCCGTTCAGGGTCAAAATGTGCTAGGATAGGTTTGGACGTGAACGCTTCCTTTAAATGATTGAAGGCCTGCTCACATGCAGGTGTCCATTCCCATCGGACATCCTTCTTTGTCAAGTCCGTGAGGGGTTTCGCTATCTTGCTGAACCCTTCTATGAACCGACGATAGAAGTTGGCAAAGCCCATAAAGCTTTGAACGTCGACGACGCATGTCGGAGGTGCCCAGTCTTTGATTGTCTGCACCTTTTCCGACAACATAGAGATCCCCATATCGGAGATCCTATATCCGAGGAATTCAACCTCCCGTTGGTGGAAACTGGACTTCTTCATACTTACACATAGTCTAGCTTTCCGCAATTTCTCCATTACACGCCTTACCATCGCGACGTGCTCTTCCATAGTTTCGGAGTAGATCAGGATGTCATCCATATACGCGATGACTCCTTCATCCATGAGATCTCGAAAGACCTCATTTATCATGCTCTGGAAAGTTGCCGGGGCATTACATAACCCAAACGGCATGACCGTGTATTCATACAGTCCATATCTGCACCGGAAGGCCGTCTTCCATTCCTCACCTTCTGCCATCCTCAGAAGATAGTAGCCGTTTTTCAAGTCCAACTTAGTGAACACAACGGCTTTTCCTAACCTATCTCGCAGTTCATTCATCAGCGGTAGAGGGTACTTGCTCTTCACCGTGATTTTGTTCAGCCCTCGGTAATCTATTACCAGTCTTAATGTACCATCTGGTTTTGGCACAAAGAGGATAGGGGCTGCTGCTGAGGAACTGGATCGCCGTAGCTTCCCCGTTCGCAGCATGTCATTGAGATATTCCCGGAGTGCCTTAAGCTCCTTTTCCGATAACGGATAGATAGGCCCAAACGGAGGTTGAGTCCCGGGTAGCAACTCGATCGTGTGGTCATACTTTGAGTGCTCCGGCAAGGCCTCAATCCGTTCTTGACTGAAGATGTCCCCGTAGTCCTTATACTCAGGGAGTAGCTTGACAGTAATGTCAGCACCTTCCTCATCGGAGAATTGTACAATTCCCAACAGGTACACATTACTAGGGTCTTCAGCTAGCAACTCTTCATCGGTCATGAACACTAACCGCCCCTGCTCTGCCAGGCAATTAGCCTTGCAGAAATCTGAGCGCCAGGTTAGTGATCCTGTCTTCCAATCTATGTCGGGATTATGGTCCTTCAACCAAGACATAGGTAGGTACCCGTCCACCTTGGTGTCGGGCATGTCCGCGACTTCAAACCGCATTTCGTTATGGTGGTCGCCTATTCTCATGTCCAATGATTTGGTATAGTGCAGACCTGACCCCGGAATGTGATTACCGCTTGCGTCGCTTATCGGCACATGTACCTTTCGTCGTACACATGGTGCCTGCGTTTGTTTAACCCATCGGCTACTAAGCACTGGCCCAGTAGCTCCACTGTCGAGTAGCAGGAGCGCCTCAGCGCTTACCTGTCTAGCTCCAATCTTCCAGTCTAGCCTTACCCTCAGGTGGATAGACTTGGTATGGCGAGGCAAGTTATCACGCTTCTGCCTCTTCACTTGTCTTAGGGACTTAGTCATCTTGGCTTACTAATTCTGATCTCTTGCCTTTCGACACAAGAGCGGCCACAACGGGTCGGTAAACGTTAAGGGATTGGGAATCGTTTTATCAATAGCTAGGGTGTTTACTATCACGCCAGCATGATTTCGGGTACTAAACCCTCCTCAGGTAAACTTGATCATAGCATCATTTATTCAATCAAGTCCAGCCTGAACTAATCCCGCTTGTACATAACAAATTTTCCCGAGGTGGGTAGAAGTCCGCTGTTGGACCGGTTCCAAGCGAAGCAACCTTGCTTCCCCAATGTCGAGCGTCTCCGCGAGTGAGATCTCTCCCAGCCTCAACCGAAAATAATACCCTATGACTTGTCCGTCCCAGTAAAGAAATCCTGAAAGAAATACAAATAACTAGAACAAAGGAAATAACCTGAAAACCCACAAAGGAGAGATCACCCTGTCCACCGCACACGGCCCTCAACATCTATCTGCCCACACCACCTGGGTGTAGTCAGCATCAGGGTCGTTCATGCAGTAGAGGGGTACTTACCCATCCCAGAAGCCACTTCTGGGGCTCCTTTTCATCCCTCCCGCAGGGGTCTATGGATACAGGTTATTAAGGTTATACCTTTCGCAGAATGGGGTCTTACCTATTCTGAGCCGTCAGTATCAACCTCCATAATCTGAGGTGATGCCTGTCGGACTTCAAGTATCTTTGACGAGGTAGCCGGAGGTGGCGCTTCAATGCGCTTTAGTCGCTTGTCCGTACCTGAGGGCTCGCTTACCGGGGCTGACCGTTTCAACCCACGAGCCTGTTTGGACGAACTAACGACTGGGGACGTCGCGGTGCACTTTCTCCAAAAGTGACCCGTTTGTCCACACTTGGTGCACTGGTTGTGCTTTCTCCGACGTTCGGTCAAAGTCGACGGGATTTCCTTATGCGCCAGGGCATACTCAGAAGTCCCCGGCTTTGCCTGTTTCCCCGCATTGAAATTAGTAGGTTTGGCAGACCGCTGGTTCTGTCTGCCCGAACCTTTATCCTTCTTTTTAAACCTTCCGGAAGTTGAGGACCTATCCTCCTTCTTGTCCGTTGGTTGAGACCGTTGGACAGGGTGGATAACTCGGTTGCTGAACCGGGTGTTGTCTTCCAGTGTGTGTCCAACCTTCCGAAGAAGATCAAGGTAGTCGTTCAAGTCGGTGGGATGGGGCTCCTTCAGTGCCCACGCGTTCCTCACTTCTTGAGTAATGCCCGACCGTACCTTATCTCGTACCTGCACAGGGTCTGTATAGCTAAGCTTATACATATAGTCAATTATCTTGTCCAGGTACTCATCGATGTGATGTGGCTTCATCACTAGGTCTCGCCACTCAAGGAGGGATCGGTCTCGTTCCGCTTGGTCACCGCCGAAACTCCGTTCAAGCCGTTCCCGGAATCCTTTCCACGTTCTTAACGGGTTACTGTTATTAACTGGAACTCCGGTACGCTTGGCTGCCTCCTTATTGATGTGGGAGTGCAGCCCAAGATACCATGTTCGGGCAGTATCTTCTAGAAGGGGGATCACCAGGTTTACCTTGTCCATATCGGTCAACCTGCACCCAGCAAAGTACTCGAACTTAACCTCTACCAGCGTCAGGAAGCTGGCGAGTTCGGTGACCTTTCCCTTAAACGCCGGAATGCCGCTCAGCTTTTCCGGCTTCTTCTGCCGTTGTCTAGATGATGGTCATGCAGCCGCCCTGCTCCGTAGTTCCCTTGACAGCTTCTTAGCACGGCGGTCCCACCGTCGTTTCTTCTCATCGCTCCAGTCTTCCTTTCGAGCGCCAAGAAAAGGGGTCAAGTCGGGGAGAGAATCGGCATCATCATCATCCGAGCTATCATGGTCAGAGTCCCCAGGATCTCCACCTGCTCCCGTAGTACCACCGACAGGTGGTCCATTTCCACCTCCACTACCCCCGGTATTTCCACCTGGGGTCTCGCGGGGTCTATCATACCCATCAAACCTTTCCTCCTGGCCATCCTGATTCCCATCCTCGGGGGGGTTAGCCCCTGATGGTACTGATGCCGGTGGTGGAACAGGTCGTTGCCCACTCTCAGGAGTTGGGTTCGGAGCCGCCTGAGTCATCGCCAGAAACGACTGAAGCTCTGGACAACTCAAAGGTTGCATTGGGGGCCCCGCGTGTCTCCATGACCCACAGTACCCACATGTTGGTCGTCCGTCTCCCTCCTTCTGTCTTCTTCGGTGCCTTACCGGGGTCCGTGGTCCCTTCCTGCACCCGTACGTGTGGTAATGAATCCACCCCATACGGGTTTCTTCCGACTTGCAGCCCGACAGACAGTACTCGTCTTGGCTGTCCGACTCACCACTAGTGATCGTGGGGAGGATGGAGGGAAGAGTTGGTTTTGAGGGGGCAGAGGGAATCACGGGTGCCCAAGGAACGGAACGAGCGGGTGTCCCAGGTCCGGGGATCGGAGTCCCTCGTGATGGAGCCATGGGTGCTCGCTCTTCCTGGCGCCTGACCTGTTCAAAGAATCCAGGTGAAGCCGCACGCAGCGGTCGGTACCCTGGGGTAGCCGATACTGTTGGCGGGAAAGCTGCGACAGGGAAGGTATCAGGAGGGGGCAATGAAACTGGTAAAGGTGTGGGTCTTGGGGCAGCAATAGGAGGTACGGGAGTTGCAACCGACGGTGTTGCAGGGGGGTTAATGGGAGCGGGGGTCGGCCGAGGAGTAGGGTCAGGTGTATCTGGTGCTGTGATACCCTTTGGCTTGGACGTCCTTTTCTTAACCCGACGCCCATCGGTTGGTCCAATCGCCGGACTTCCTGAACGACTGCGGGCGATCGAGGAGGGGACAGACAGCGAGCCTGTTGATGCTCTTGTGAAGGACGAGGTATAACTGTATCCTTCCCCCTTGAGGCTTTCCAACATCCGTATGCCCACGGGGCTTAGGTACGCCCTCCACTGTTCATCCCGGGCTCTCATAGCCAGTTCCATCCCGAAGTTCTCCAGCTTCGTGTGGACAAGTGGGAGTGGGGGCGCCGCCTCTATCATCAGTACGTCATTCTCAGCATCAATACTATAACCTCCCGCGAAGGCCCTTTCCAGCGCTGCCATACGATCCTTCAATGCCTTCTGGTCTCTTAACATTCGCAGGTATGCCTCCTGCTGTACCTTCATCCATTCCACCGCTGCCGTAGTAATCTGTTTACGGAACACCTGCTGCTGCTGGGCATTCCAGTTCTTCAGTTCCCGCTTCGCATCCTCAATCGACTTGGATACCTCCCGGACGATGTAAGGTTCGACGAACTCGCGGGAGAACTCGCTAAAGGGTACTCCTTGCGGTGGAGGAGGGAGCATGTTGTGGACGAGGGCGGCGTCTTGGAAGAACGAAAGCGCCGCAGCGCGAGGGTCTGTAATCATAAGATCAACACATTCATCAGGTAGTTGAATAGGGGCGGCCTCCAGGAGCAATTGGTGACCGTCCCATTCAATACCGCGGACGTCCGCGAACACCGAAGCACGAAATGTGTTGGCGGAGTTCTCGTCAAGGTCAAGGTCTGAATCCGAGTTGGATTCCATTCTAGGTCGACGTTCGATACTAGCCATTGCGCTTTCCACCCTGGGCTACTTGTTCGAGACAAGGTTACCAGTATTCACGCAAGGTCAGTGCCGAAGGTCGAAAAACAATTAATCAGGAGAGGAGTTAAGCGAGGAGCTCGCTTAACGATATACTGTAACGGGGGCACCCCTAGGAAGATGGATCCCAAGGTTGCGACCGCACCAAACAACTTCAAACTTATCGCCAAAAGTTCACACAGATGTAAGAGTAAAGTAGACGGTAAAACTTAATATCGTTAAGCCTGACGCTTCACTCAATTAAGGTCTCGAGAGGATTGATTGTTGGAGTAGGAGAGTTCTCGCATAGACTTTCAGGTAGTTTTATCTTATGCCAGAAACTCCCCCATCAGTTTACTCCAACTATTCGAGCACACCCTTCTCCGCTAAGGGCGGTCCGACACGTCTCCTGACACCCCCTTCGGGCATGTATGTGTCGACCCGCTCTAGTCGGCGTTCACCATATGTGCATATCGTTTCTGCGGCGCATTTCCATTCTGCCCGCCGGAGTGAAAACCTCTGCGCATCGGGGACTTGCCAGTGGCTAACTGTCAAGACCCCTTGCTGAACTAGACTATCTATGACACCCTTCCCATGCGCGTTGATTTCTTCTTGACGCCGGAAGCTACCGTGAGCGGTTTATCTATCTACTATTTACGAGTCTCGGGCTTCCGGTGTCTTCCGCAGGGTACGGTGGTCCAGGAGTGATCCAATGGGCGCTACCCATGACCACTACCTCGGATACACCTTACCTGCGGTAGGAATCATGCTTTTAGTGTCTCTGCACTTCCCTCTCAGAGCCTATGGCGTTGGGGACATCCTTGGGCGTGGTAGGTGCAAAACGTTCCCAGTCGTCCCGGCACCACCCGGGACTACCTTCGGGACCCCCACGGTTAACTCCCGTTAACTCCGTCAGTTTTGGTCCGTTTTACTCCGAACAACTTGGAGGAGGTACTCCACCTTCCACCCTATGCCCCCTTATATATCCTGCGAACAGCTTACGGTCGACCGGACGGCAGCAACGTATACGGTGTTGCAAGCGGGTCTGCAAAGATCCTCCTTTGCTAGACTGCACACAACTACGCAACCGTTTGCCCATGACGTCCGGGCCTCAAGGCGGGGCCGGAGGGGCATGATAGGAATAATGTCTTCAATTTACAGCTTCTTCGTAGCTGCGTAGCTCGCCCAATAGCATCTCCCGGAACCCCAGATTCCAGTATTATGCATGGCTTCGTGTGACAAACATTCCAGTCATTTTTCCCAAACTCCCCGAGGGACTTCGTATTGGCAGGTAGGGTAACTCAGGTCCTTGAACAGGGTAATCCAAGCCTCAAGGCAGGGTAACCCTGTTCTGAGGGTAGGGTAATCTTGTCCGGTGGACAAGTGGATTTTCTCCTGTTACCCTATCTATCCCACTTCCGGGGATAGACACACTCGGCCTTTCTCTAGTTACCCAGCCTAGCTGTGTATTGGCCCTTCATGGGTCCCTAAGTACGCTGACACCAATCTTGGGCGTAGCCATGTACCTAAATGCTTGTCCACTAAGTCTGCTCAACTCGGAGCCTAGACCATCGGGTCTCCGTAGGTCAAGTACTCACTTGCCTGCCGGTTCCTACCAGTTCGCCTCCGGGCTACCTGTATGGGTATAGGTTCCGGCTACCATAGCTCCTCTATCCTGGGTCGTTACAGAAGGTGGAGTACCTCTCCCAAGTTGTTCATAGTTTAATGGACCAAACCTGACCGAGTTAACGGGAGTCACCCATGGGGGCGCCGCAGGTAGTTCCGGGTAGTGCTGGGGCGACTGGGAGAGTTTTATACTTACCAAGTCCGAACGTGTCCCCAATGCCATAGCCTCTATATGCAAAGTGCGGAGACACTAACAGCAGGATTCCTACTACAGGTATGGTAGATCTGAGGTAGTGGCCATGGGTAGCATCTAGGGGATTACTCCAGGACAGCCGTATCCAGCAGAAGACAACAGAAGCTTGAGAATCGCAATTAGTGGATATCTAAACTGCTTATAGCAGCTTCCAGGGTTATGTAGATTTGAATGCGTAGGGCCAGGAAGGCATATATAGATAGTCTAGTTCATCGGGTGTCTTAACTGATACCCACTGACAAGGCACTGGTGCGGTGAAGCTTTCACTCTCACAGACAAAGTGGAAATGTACTGCACAAGGGATAACCGTATAAGATCAATGCTGACTAGAGTATGTCAACACATGCATGCCTGAAAGGAGTGCGAGAAGATATGTCGGACCACCTTCAGCGGAGAAGGGTTTTCTCAAATAGTTGGAGTAAACTGATGGCGGAGTTTCGGGCGTATGATAAAACTACTCAAATGTCTATGCTAAAACTCTCCTACTTCAACAATCAATCCTCTCAAGACCTTAATTGAGTGAAGCCTCAGGCTTAGCGATATCAGGTTTTACTCCTTACTTGACAGTTACATCCGTATGAACTATTGGGGAGACGTGTGAAGTTATTTCATCTGGTTACAACCTGTGGATCCATCTCCTAGTGGTACCACCATTAGAGTCCATCGTTAAGCGACCCCCTCGCTAAACCCCTCCTATGCACAATTCTGTTTGACCTTTGGTACTGACCGGGAATGAATACTCGTAACCTTGTCCGGAACTAATAGCTCTGAGTGAAAAGGGCAATGGCTAGTACCCAACTTCGAACCGACCTGGAATTCAATACAGATTCAGACCTTGAACAGAACAAAGATACGAACAACATGTTTTGTGTCCTGGTCTCCGCAGATGTTCGTGTTATTGAATAGGATGGCCAACAGTGGCTCTGAGGGGCAGCCCGGATTCAGTTCCCTGATACAGCGGTTGATTTTCGAATCACAGACCCTCATGCTGCGGGGCTTTGATTTTTCCGAGATTCCACCCTTGTCCACAATATGGGTGTAACGGGGGTACCACGAGGAAGATGGATCCCCAGATTGCGACTGCACGGAACAACTTCAAACTTATCGCCGAAGGTTCACAGCAATGTAAGAGTAAAGTAAGTGGTAAAACTTGATATCGTTAAGCCTGATGCTTCACTCAATTAAGGTCTCAAGAGGATTGATTGTTGGAGTAGGAGAGTTCTTGCATAGACTTTCAGGTAGTTTTATCTTATGCTAGGAACTCCCCCATCAGTTTACTCCAAGCATTCCAGTACACCCTTCTGCGCTACGGGTGGTCCGACACGTCTACTGGCACACCCTGTGGGAATGCATGTGTCAACAGACTCTAGTCGGCGTTCACCTTATGCGGTTATCGTTTCTGCAGTGCATTTCCATTTCGCCCGCCGGAGTGGAAATTTCTGTGCATCAGTGTCTTGCCAGTGGCTAACAGTCAAGACCCCTTATCAACTGGACTATCTGTGACACCCTTCCCACACGTATTGATCTCTACTTGGCTCCGGAGGCTACCATGAGCGGTTTATCTATTTACTATTTACGGGTCTCGGGCTTCCGGTTTCTTGCGGCAGAACAGGGTGGTCTGGAAGTGATCCAATGGGCGCTACCCATGACCACTACCGCGGATCTACCTTACCTGTGGTAGGAATCATGCTGTTCGTGTCTCTGCACTTCCCTTTCAGAGCCCATAGCGTTAGGAGCACTTTCGGGCTTGGTGGTGTAAAACTCTCCCCATCGCCCCGGCACCACTGGGGACTACCTGCGGGACCCCCATGGTCAATACCCATTAGTTCCACCGGATTTCGTCCGTCTTACTCTGAACAACTTGCAGGAGGTAGGCCATTTTCCACCCGGTGCCCCCTTGTATATCCTGCGAACAGCTTACCGTCGACCGGACGGCAGCAACGTATACGGTGTTGCAAGCATGTCGGCAAAGATTCCTCTTTGGTAGACTGCGCACAACGACACAACCTTTTGCCCATGTCGTCCGGGCCTCAAGGCGAGGCCGGAGGGGTATGGTAGGAATAATGCCTCCAATTTGCAGCTTCATCGAAGCTATGTAGCTCGCCCAATAGCATCCCCCAGAACCCCAGAGTCCAGTAACATGCATGGCTTCGCATGACAAACATTCCAGTCAATTTTTCCGAAACCCCCACGGGACTTCGTATTGAAAGGTAGGGTAACTCAGGATTCTGGCCAGGTTAACCCAGGCCCCAGGGCAGGGTAACCTGATCCCGAGGGTAGGGTAACCTTGTCCAGTGGACAAGATAACTTTTCCCGGTTATTCTTTCTATCCCGTCACCGGCGATAGACCTCTCTGACCTGTCTCCAGTTACCAGGCCTAGCTGAGCAAATGCCCCTTCAGAAGTCCCTAAGCATGCTGACACCGATGCTGCGTGTAGCCTGGTACCCAAGTCCCAGCCCAGACAATTCTGTTCATTCTTGAAGCCCGGGCCATCGGGTCTCCACAGGTCAAGTACTTACTTGCCTGCTGGTTCCTACCAGTTCCCCTCCGGGCTGCCTATATGAGTATAGGTTCCGTCTGCCATAGCTCATGTATGCTGGGTCGTTACATCACCCACCTCTTCTCTAAGGTCTGTCCCAGACCGTTAGTGTCATCTCTTATTTCCAAGACTCGATTTCACCAAGACCCTATGGCCTGTGCTTGGACAGATATCTTTGGTGAAAATCCAGAATGGCCGGTAAGCCTGTCCCTTCTCGCATCCCACAGGGCTCCCATGAATTCTCCGCAACCCCATAACCTTCCCATGAAACCAGGTACTGGACAAACGGTGATGGAAACTTCCTCTTCACTACTCCGTACCATCCGCTGTTCCCAACAGCTGTGACAACGCAACTGGGCTCGTTGTCTACAAGTTCTGGGGTAGGGACTTCCTTGACCCTACCTGCTGCTGGATCCTCACGAGCGTGTTCGAGCAACGTGAGATTGAAAACTGGGTGGATGCTCCATCTGGTGGGCAGCTGGAGTTCGTAGGTTCGGTTAACCACACAACGTTTGACCCCAAAGGGGCCAAACATCCGCTGGTCCAGCTTCCCTATCGGACGCTTCGTATGGATGTTCTTGCTGTTTAACACCCCATGGTCCGCTTTCTTTGTCCGCCCAGTGGTCACATCCTCCAAGCTAACATAGTCCGGTGATCGCCACCTTTTCTGGTGGCCCCATTTTGGCTGCCTTTCCTGTCCCCGTTGAACCCTTTCTTGAATCTCTTCCCAGGTTCTTTCCCATTCCTTGACCAAGAGCTCACTACTAGGTTGTATTCCTTGATTATCAGACATGACACCCGACCAGTTTGTCCTGGGGTTAAACCTATCAGTGATCTCAAATGGTGACAACCTGGGGGATTCTGATCTGTAGGTCTTGTACACATACTCCGCAAGGGGTAACAGCAAAACCCAATCATCTTGTTGGTAGGAGCAGTAACTGCGCGGGTGCTGTTCCAGTGTCTGATTAACCCTCCCGGTTTCCCCATCAGTCTCCGGGTGGAATGCAGCCGCAACGTTTAGTTTCTCTTGCAACAAGTGCATTCGACTCATGCAGAACTTGCATGTGAAGCGGCTATCTCGATCGGAGATGATTGACTCGCGGAGTCCATCAATGCGCCAAACTTTCTTTGGGAATATTAAGGCCACCTCCTTGATAGGTACCTCCATGGTCACGTGTATGAAATAGGCCATTTTCGAGAATCTGTCCACTATGACCCAAATCTTGGTATACCCTTCGGACTCTGGCAGCGCTACAATGAAGTCTCTTGAAACCGCTGTCCATGGCCGCATAGGAACCTCAATAGGTTCCAGCAGCCCAAACCTCTTGTGCCTGATGGACTTATTTCTTTGGCATGCATTACTAGTTGGCACATAGTCGGTGATGTGCTCTTCCATCTTTGGCCAATAGAAGTTAGCCCTAACCCTGCCAATGGTTTTGTACCTCGCGAAGTGCCCCACCATTTGGGAGTCATACTCAGCCTCCATGATTTTCTGCCTCAGAATATGGCCCAGGGGAACATACCTCATGTTCTTGTACCGGAGTATGCCCGTTTCCGCTGTGCAATATCGGTCCCCCTCTTTGTCACCAGCATCCGTTGCCTTCAGGATCCACAATTATTCTGGGTCATTGGTTATCGCTACCCGCAGTTTACCCAGAAAGGATGACCGGAGCCAAAACCCTTGGCACACCTGCCACACTTGTTGTGGCAAGATGTCCCGTTCCTGGCTCCCAACCCACGGTGCAGGGGGAAACAATGACGGTGGCGTAAAATCACTCCCCCCTTCAGGGCACTAGTACCTACACCGCGATAAAGCATCTACCTTCTCCTTCAACCGTCATTCGCGGTAAACCACCTTGCAGTTAAAGGGTTGCAGGAACTCAGCCCAGCGGTGCTGCCTACGGTTAAGGACCTTGGCACTGTTAAAGTACTCCAAATTCTTATGATCCACATAGATCACCAATTGGTCCATTACAGAGCGGAGCAGATGATACCCTTCCTTGAATGCCGCCACGATGGCAGCTATTTCCTTATCACGGACATCGTAATTAATCTCCACTGGGTGAAACTTTCTACCATGGTACGCCACTGGATACCATCTCTTATCTTCACAAAACTGGGAGAGTACGGCTCCTAAGGCGAAGTTACCGCTGTCGGTTTCCAGCTGGGTTGGCCATTCGGGGTCAAAATGTGCTAGGATAGGTTTGGACGTAAACGCCACCTTCAAATGGTTGAAGGCCTACTCACACACAGGTGTCTATTTCCATCGGACATCCTTCTTTGTCAAGTCTGTCAGAGGTTTCGCTATCTTGCCGAAACCCTCTATGAACCGAGGATAGAAGTTGGTAATGCTCATAAAGCTTTCAGCGTCGACGACGCATGTCCGAGATGCCCAATCCCTGATTGTCTGTACCTTCCCCCACAACATAGAGATCCCCATATTGGAGACCTTGTATCCGAGGAATTCAACCTCCCGTTGGTGGAAACTGGACTTCTGCATGCTTACACATAGTCTAGCTTTCCGCAATCTCTCCATCACGTGCCTCACCTTTGTGACATGTTCTTCCATAGTTTCGGGGAAGACCAGGATAACATCCATGTACGTGACGACTCCTCCATCCATGACACCGCGAAAGACCTCATTTATCACCCCTTGGAAACTTGCCATCGCATTACACAACCCAAACGGCATGACCGTGTATTCATGCAGTCCATATCTGCACCGGAAGGCCATCTTCCATTCCTTACCTTCTGCCATCCTCCAAAGGTAGTAGGCATTCTTCAAGTCCAACTTGGTGACCACAGTGGCTTTTCCTAACCTATCTCGCCATTCATTCATCAACTGTAGAGGATACTTACTCTTCACCGTGATTTTGTTTCGCCCTCGGTAATCTATTACCAGTCTTAATGTACCATCTGGTTTGGGCACGAAGAGGATAGGGACTGCTGCTGAGGAACTGGATCGCCTTAGCTTTCCCGTTCGTAGCATGTTATTGACACCTTCCTGTAGTGCCTTAAGCTCCTTATTCGATAACAGATAGATGTGCCCAAAGGGAGGTTGAGTTCCGGGTTGCAACCTGATCGTATGGTCATACTTCGAGTGCTCAGGTAGTGCCTCAATCCGTTCTTGACAGAAGATATCCCCATAGTCTTTATACTCGGGAAGTGGCTTAACTGGGATGTCAGTACCTTCCTTATCGGATAATTGCACAATTCCCAATGGGTACATATTAACAGGGTCTTCGGCTCGTACCTCTTGATCAGTCATAAACACTAAGAGCCCCTGCTCTGCCAGGCAGTTTGCCTTGCAGAACTCTGAGAGCTAGGTTAGTGATCCTGTCTTGCAACCTGTGTCGGGGTCATGGGCTCTCAACCAAGACATGGGTAGGTACCCATCCACCTTAGTGTTGGGCATATTCATGACTTCGCAGCATATCTCATTGTGATGGTCACCTATGCTCATCTCCAATGACTTGGTATAGTGCAGACCTTAGTCAGGAATGTGATTACCGCTGGTGTCGCTTATCGGGACGTGTACCTTGCGTCGTACACCCGGTGCCTGAGTCTGCTTAACCCATCGGCTACTAAGCACCGGCCCAATAGCTCAACTATCTAGTAGCAGGAGCACCTCCGTACGTCCCTGTCTAGCTCCTATCCTCTAGTCTAACTTGACCCGCAGGTGGATAGACTTGGTATGATGAGGCAAGTTATCACCCTTCTGCCTCTTCGCTTGTTTTGGGGACTTAGTCATCTGGGCTTAGTGAATGCCTTTAGTCTCTTGCCTTTCGACACAAGAGGGGCCACAACGGGTCGGTAAACGTTCTGGGATCGGACTTCGTCTTTTTGTCCATAACTAGCGTGTTTACTATCACGCCAGCATGATTTCGCGTACTGAACCCTGCTCAGGCAAACTTGAAAATAGCCTCATTTACTTGGTCAAGTCCACCCTGAACCAATTCCCCTTGTACTAAACATAACAATTTTTTCCCGTATTGGGTAGAAGTCTGCTGTAGGACTGGTTCCAAGCGAAGCAGTCTTGCTTCCCCAATGTCGAGCGTCTCCGCGAGCAGGGCCTCACCCAGCCTCACCCGAAATAAGGTCCCATGACTTGCCCATCCAGCTAATAAAACCCTCAAAGAAATACATATAACTAGAACAAAGGAAATAACCAGCAACCCAATAAAGGGGAGATAGCCCAGCCCACTACGCAAGGCCCGCAACATCTACCTGCCCACACCACCCTGGTGTAGTCAGTATCACAGTCGCTTATATGGTAGAAGGCTACTTACCCATCTCCGAAGCCACCTCCATAGCTCATGTCCATCTGTCACTCAGGGGTCTAGGGCTGCCGGGTAATAATGTTACACCTTAAACAGAAGGGGTTCTTACCTATTCCGAGCCGTCAGTATCAACGTCCATGAACAGAGATGATATCTGGCGGAGTTCAAGTATCTTTGACGAGGAAGGCGGAGGGGGCGCTTCAATGCGCTTTAGTTGCTTGTCCATTCCTGTAAGCTCACTTACCAGGGCACGCTGTTTCAACCCAGCGGCCTGTTTGTATGAACTAACGACTGGTGCTGTCGCAGTACACTTTCTCCAAAAGTGACCTGTTTGACCGCACTTGGTACACTGGTTGTGCTTCCTCTGTCATTCGGTCAAAGTCGACGGGATTTCCGTATGCGCTATCGCATACTCAGAAGTGGCTGGCTTTGCTGCCTTCCCTGCGTGGAAATTACCAGGTTTGGCTGACCTCTGGTTCGGTCTGCCCGTGCCTTTTTCCCTCTTCTTGAACCTGCCCGATGTCGAGGATCTACCCGCCTTCTTATCCGCAGGTTGAGACTAGGCGGCTGGGTGGATGATGGGGTTACTGAACCAGTTGTTGTTCTCCAGCGTGCGCCCGACCTTGCGGAGAAGATCAAGGTACTCGTTCAGGTCGGTCAGATAGGGCTTCTTCAGTGCCCACACATTCCGAACCTCTTGTGTGATGCCTGATCAAACCTTGTCTCATACCTGTACTGGATCTCTATAGCCAAGCTTATACATATAATCAGCTATCTTATCCAGGTACTTAGTGATGTGATGGGGCTTCATCACAAGGTCTCGCCGCTTGAGAAGGGATCGATCTCGCACAGCCTGGTCTCCGTCCAAACTTGGTTCCACCCATTCTTGGAACCCTTTCCATGGCCATAAGGGGTTGCTGTGTTTCACAGGGATACTAGTGCACTTGGCGGCTTCCTTGTTCATGTACCCATGCAACATCAGATACCATGCCCAGGCATAATCTGCAAGAAGAGTGATTACTAAGTTTACCTTATCCATGTCGGTTAACTTGCAGTACGTAAAGTATTCAAATTTGACCTCTACCAAGGTCAAGAGGCTCGCAAGTTCTGTAACTTTGCCCTTAAATGGAGGTATACCACGCAGCCTCTCCGGCTTCTTCTGCCGGTGGCTTGGTATTGGCCTCGAAGCTGAACCCGTACCCCTCAGGGCTCTCGCCAGCCTCTTGGCCCGGCAATCCTACAGTCATTTCTTCTCATTGCTCCTGTTCTCCTTGCGAGCACCCAGGAAGGGGGTCAAATCCCGGAGGGAATCTCCATCGTCATAATTATCCACGCTGTCATGGTCCGCGCCCCCAGGATCTCTACCTGCTCCCGCCGTACCACCTCCAGGTAGTGCATTTCCATCCCCACTAACTCTGGTCTTCACCCCTTGGGATTCCTGGGGTCTATCGCACCCATCAAACCTTTCCTCCTGGCCATCCTGGTTACCATCCTCCGGTGGGTTAGCCCCTGATGGTCCTGACGCCAGTGGTGGAACAGGGCGTTGCCCACTTTTAGGAGTTGGGTTGGGCGCTGTCTGTGTTATCTACAGAACATACCGCAACACTGGACAACCCAAGGGTTGTATTGGGGGGCCAGCGTGCCTCCATGACCCACAATACCCACATGTCGGTCATCTATCTCCTTCTTTCTGCCTCCTTCTATGTCTCACCGGGGTCCGCGGCCCCTTCCTACACCCATAGGAGTGGTAATGAATCCACCCTAACTGGGTCTCTTCCGACCTACATCCTGACCGACAGAACTCCCCTTGGCTGTCCGAACTGCCACTGGTGATGCTGGGGAGAGCCACGGGAAGACTTGGCTTCGAGGGTGCTGTGGGGACTACCGGTGCCCAAGGGACGGAGCGTGCAGGTGTCCCAGGTCCGGGGATTGGAGTCCTTGGTGACCGAGCCATGGGTGATCGCTCCTCCTAGTGTCTTACCTGTTCGAAGTATCCCGCTGATGCGGCGCGCAGTGGCCGTAACCATGGGGTAGCTGATACTGCTTGTGGGAATACTGTGGCAGGGAAGGTATCGGGGGCAGGCAACGAAACTGGCAGAGGTGTGAGTCTTGGGGTGGCGATGGGGGGTACAGGAGTTGCAACTGAAGGTGTTGCCGGGGAAATGTTTGGAGCTGGGGTCAGACGAGAAGTAGGGTCAGGTGTATCTGGTGCAGTGATACACTTCGGTTTGGACCTCCTTTTCCTTACTCGAAGTTCATGAGTTGGCCCGACCATTGGGCTGCCCGACCTACTGCAGGCCATTGTGGGAGGGAGCGACATGGAGCCTGTAGATGCTCTTGAGAAGGAGGAGGTATAGCCGTGGCCCTCACCTTTCAGGCTTTCCAACATCCGTATACCGATTGGGCGCACATATGCCCTCTGCTCGTCGTCACTGGCTCTCATGGCCAACTCCATGCCAATGTTCCTGGGCATGGTATGGACAAGCGGGAGTGGGGGCGTGGCCTCTAACAGCAGTACATCATTCTTAGTATCAATACTATACCCTTCTTCAAAAGTGTTGCCCAAGGCTGCCATCCGAGTCTTCAATGCCTGCTGATCCCTTATCATCTCCAGGTATGGCTCCTGCTGCACCTTCACCCATTCCACCGCTGCCATAGTAATCAGGGTTCGGAACACCTGCTGCTGCTGGGTGTTCCAGTTCTTCAGTTCCCGCTTCACTTCCTCAATCGACTTGGATACTTCCCGGTGGATGAAAGGTTCGACAAATTCGCGGTAGAACTTGCTAAAGGGAACCCTATGTAACGGGGGAGGGATCATGTTGTGCACAATGGTAGGGTCTTGGAAAAATAAGATTGCCACCGCGTAAAGGTCTGTCGTCAGGAGGTCATGACATTGAATGGGTAACTGAATAGGAGCGGCCTCCAAGAGCAGCTGGTGGCCATGCCGGTCCCTACTACGAACATTGAAGAAAACCGATACACGAAACGTGTTGACGGTGTTTTCGTCAACGTCAAGGGTTGAATCCGGGTTGGATTCTGTTCCCGTTTGAAGTACAGTACTAGCCATTGCGCTTTCCAGCCTGGGCTACTTGTTCTCGACAACATTACCAGTAGTCACGCAAGGTTAGTGCCGTGGGTCGGAAACAAGTAATGAGGAGAGGAGTTAAGTGAGGAGGTCGCTTCACAATATACTGTAACAGGGGCACTCCTAGGAAGATGGATCCCAAGGTTGTAACCGCACCGAACAACTGCAAACTTATCGCCAAACATTCACACCAATGTGACAGTAAAGCGCGCGGTAAAACTTAATATCGTTAAGCCTGATGCTGCACTCAATTAAGGTCTCAGGAGGATTGATTGTTAGAGTAGGAGAGTTCTCGCATACACTTTCAGGTAGTTTTATCATATGGCAGGAACTCCGCTATCAGTTTACTTCAACCATCCGAGCACACCCTTCTCTGCTAAGTGTGGTCCGACACGTCTCCTGGCACACCCTTTGGGCACACCTAGGTCGACACACTCTAGTAGGCGTTCACCTTGTGCGGTTATCGTTGCTGCAGGGCATTTCCATTTTGCCCGCCAGAGAGAAAACTTCTACGCATCGGTGTCTTGCCAGTGGCTAACAGTCAAGACAACTAATGAACTAGACTATCTATGACACCCTTCCCATATGCATTGATCTCTACTTGACTCTGGAGGCTACCGTGAGCGGTTTATCTATTTACTATTTACGGGTCTCGCGCTTCCGGTGTCTTCCAGAGGACAGGTTGGTCTGGGCGTGATCCAATGGGGGCTACCCATGACCGCTACCTCGGATCTACCTTACCTGTGGTAGGAATCATGCTTTTAGTGTCTCCACACTTCCCTTTCACAGCCTATAGCGTTGGGAGCACTTTCAGGCTTGGTAGGTGTAAAACTCTCCCAGTCACCCCGGCACCACCTGGGACTACCTTCGGGACCCCCACGGTTAACACCCGTTAACCCCGCCAGTTTTGGTCCATTTTACTGCGAACAACTTGGAAGTGGTAGTCCACCTTCCGCTCTATGCCCCCTTGCATAACACGCGCACAGCGCGCAGTCGACCGGATGGCGGCAATGTATACAGTGTTGCAAGCATGTCGGCAAAGATTCCTCTTGGTTAGACTGCACACAACTACACAACCATTTGCCCATGACATCCGGGCCTCAGGGCGGCGTCGGAGGGGTATGATTGGAATAATATCTCCAATTTACAGCTTCATCGAAGCTGCCCAGCTCGCCCAATAGCGTCCCCCGGAACCCCCGACTCCGGTGTCATGCATGTCTTCACGTGACACACATTGTAGTCAACTTTTTCCGAAATCCCCGCGCAACTTCGTATTGAAAGGTAGGGTAACTTAGGACTCTGGGCAGGGTAACCTGATCCCCAGGGTAGGGTAACCTTATCTAGCGGACATGATAACTTTTACCTGTTACCCTGACTCCGGTTACCTGGCCTAGCGGAGCAACTGCCCCTTCAGAAGTCCCTAAGTACGTTGACACCGCTCCCGGGTGTATGCGGGTACCTAACTCCGTGACCAGCCAATTCTGTTCATTCTTGGAGCCCGGGCTATCAGGTCTCCACATGTCAAGGACTTACTTTCCTGCCGGTTCCTACCAGTTCACCTCCTGGCTACCTGTATGGCCATTGGTTCCGTCTGCCATAGCTCTTGTATGCTGGGTCGCTACACTCTCTAGGTTTCTGCATCATTACTGATGATTTCATCTAGAGGTTCTGCCCCCATGGAATGATCTCATTCTTCCTTGCTGTCGCCTTCCTCCTTTGGATTGCCGATGGATCTCTTGTCTTTCTTTGGTGCTTGAGCCGCTGCCTTTTCTTTGCTTAGCCTAGGTGGAAATAGCCCAGAGAGGCTTGTCGCTACCTTTGCTAACTCGTCAGTTGCTTCGCTACAGGTCTGCTTGGCAAAGTCTTGCGCTTATTGTCCTTCCGCTTCATCAATTGAAAAGTCGCTCTTTGGCCCCCTTGGTTTCTTGGGTTGCCTTCTTTTGGTAAGGCCTTCCAGGGGGACCTGCTTCCCACTTTGAGTCTCCCGTGACACAATGGTGTCGTTTAGGCGGAGCCGAACCTTCCCTAGTTCTGCCACTTGCCACTGCAAGCTTTGCTATTGGACTTTTGTAGGTTCCCCAGACCAGGTCCCGGCAGGTTTCTAACCACTTGCTGAGATTAATAAAATGTAACCTGTTCGGGCCGGGCCCTAGTCTCATTGCGGTACTGGAGGAGCAGATGGCTTCTTTATCAACAAGAAGCAAGCGCTGCTAACTAAAGGAGGCTTCGAGTGGGCTGTAATTGGAAAAGAAGTAGCCGTTCAATCAAGTATATTAAGTATACTATTTGTTGCAGTCTCCTGTTTCCATCATGGAAATCAGCGGTGTTTAAATACGGCATATCACTTATCTCCTGTATGAGGGGTATTTTAAACATTGTGTGTATCAACCGATAGCACACAAAACAATACAAGTATCAAACGATACTGTGAAACGAAACATAGAACATTGCGTGTATCAATGGATAGCACACGCAACAGTACAAGCATCAACCTAGTATCTCTACCGCTTACAAGTAGTGGCTATCTCCGGCAACAGAAGAGACAGGGTAACAGGAAAAGTTATCTTGTCCATCAGACAAGGTTACCCTACCCTCAGGGCCAAGTTACCCTGCCATGGGGGTTCGGTTACACTGCACAAAGTCCTGACTTACCCTACCTTTCAACATGCAGTCCCTCGCGGAGTTCAGGGGAAATGACCGGAATGTTTGTCGTGCGCAACCGTGCATAATACTGGATTCTGGGGGTTCCGGGGGATGCTATTAGGCACACTACACAGCTCCGAAGATACTGTAAATGGGCGACAGTATTCCTGTTATACCCCTCCAGCCCCGCCCAGAGGCCCTGACGTCATGGGCCAACTGTTGTGTAGGTGTATGCAATCTGGCAATGAGGAATCTTTGCAGACCTGCTTGCAACACCATATACGTCCCTGCCGTCTGGTTGACCGTATATTGTTCACAGGATATATAAGGTGGCATAGGGTGGAAGGTGGAGTACCTCCTACAAGATATTCGGAGTAGAACAGACCAAAGCTGACCGAGTTAACGGGAGTTGACCTTGCGCGTCCCGCTCGTCGTCCCTGGGGGCGTCAGGACGACCGGAAGATTTCTACACCGACCCCGCCCACAAGTGTCCCCAACGCCATAGGCTCTGAAAGGGAAGTGCAGAGACACCAAAAGCATGAATTCTATCACAGGTAAGGTATATCCAAGGTAGAGTTCATGGGTAGTGCCCATTGGATCACGCGCAGATTACTGTGTCCTGAAGAAGGCACCCCAAGCCGGAGACTCGTAAACAATAGATGGAGAAACCACTCAGGGTAGCTTCTGGGACCAAGTAGAGATCCATGCACAGGAGAATCATTTCATAGATAGTCTAGTTGATGTGGCATCTTGACTGTTAGGCAGTGGCAAGGGGCCGCTGTGAAGAGGTTTTCACACCAGCAGGCAAAATGGTAATGTGCCACGGAAACGATAACCGCATAAGGTGAACGCCGACTAGGGTCTGGCGACATATGCATGCGAAAATGGGGTGCCAGGAAATATGTCAGACCACCCTTAACAAAGAAGGGTGTGCTCGAATACTTGGGATATACCGATGGTCGAGTTTCTCGTATAAGATAAAACTACCTCAAAGGTCTATGCGAGAACTCACCTACTTGAACAATCAATCCTCTCCGGACCTTAATGGAGTCAAGCGTCAAGCTTAACAATATTAAGTTTTACCATTTTCTTTACTCTTACATGTGTGTGAACTTTTGGCAATAAGTGTGAAGTTGTTCGGCACGGTCGCAACCTGGGGATCCATCCTCCTAGCCGTGCCCCCGTTACAGCTGTAGCCTTCACCTTGGAGGCTCTCCAACCTCCATCTACTAACCTAGCTTCGGTACACCCTCCCTTGTTCGTCTCTGGCTCGCGTAGCCAATTTCATCCCCACGGTCACAGCCTTGGTATAGGCAAGTAGAAGTAGGGGGGGGGGCACGTGGCCTCTATCATTAGTACACCATTCTCCGTATCAATACTATACCCATCTTCGAAGGCCTTTCGGTACCCTCCTATCCAGTCCCTTAGTGCCTGCTGATCTTTGAGCATCCACAGGTATGCCTCCTGCTGCACCTTCATCTATTCCACCACTACCGTAGTGATCTGTTTCCGTAACACCTTCTGCTACTGGTTGTTCCAATTTGGCATTTCGTGCTTTGCTTTGTCGATTGGCTTAGCTACCGTAAAGACAATATAAGGTTCTAGAAACTAGTGATTAAGTCAGTGAAAGGGATATCCCCCGGCCACAGAGGACTCATTGTAGTGACCCAGCATACATGAGCTATGGTAGACGGAACCTGTACCCACACAGGTAGCCACGGGGCGAACTGGTAGAAACCAGCAGGCAAGTAAGTACTTGGCCTACGGTGACCTGATGGCCCGAGCTCCGAGAATGAACAGAATTGACTAGTCAGGGAGTTAGGTACCTGGAAACCCGCGGGAGCGGTGTCAGCGCACTTAGGGACTTCTGCAGGGGCAGTTGCCCAGCTAGGCAGGGTAACCGGAGACAGGTCAGAAATATCTATCGTCGGCGACGGGATAGACAGGGTAACCGGGAAAAGTTATCTGGTCCACCGGACAAGGTTACCATACCCTCAGGATCAGGTTACCCTGCCCGGAGTCCTGAGCTACCCTACCTTTCAATATGAAGTCCCGTGGGGAGTTCGCGAAAATTGACTGGCATGTTTGCAACGCGAAGCCATATATGATACTGGAATCTGGGGTTCTGGGGGATGCTATTGGGCGAGCTACGTCCCTTCGATGAAGCTGTATATTGGAGGTATTATTCCTATAATACCCCTCCAGCCCCCCCTTGAGGCCCGGATGTCATGGGCGAACGGTTGTGTAGTTGTGTGCAGTCTAGCAAAGATGAATCCTTGCAGATATCCATGCAACACCGTATACGTCCCTGCTGTCCGGTGGACTGCAGGCTGTTCGCAGGATATACGAGAGGGCATAGGGTGGACGGTGGAGTACCTCCTCCAAGTTGTTCGGGGCAAAACGGACCAAAGCTGGCGCAGTTAACGGATGTTAACCGTGGGGGTGACAAAGGTAGTCCCGGGGGGTGGCGGAGCCACTGGGAGACTTTTACACCTAGCAAGCCTGAAAGTGCTCCCAATGCTATAGGCTCTAAAAGGGAAGTGCAGAGACACTAAAAGCATGATTCCTACCACAGGTAAGGTAGATCCAAGGTGGTGGTCATGGGTAGCGCCCATTGGATCAGTTCCAGACTACCCGGTCCTGCGGAAGACACCGGAAGCCCGAGACCCGTAAATAGTAAACAGACAAACCGCTCATGGTAGCCTCCGGAGTCAAGTAGAGATCAATGCATATGGGAAGCGGGTCATACATAGTCTGTTTCATGAAGGGTCTTGACTGTTAGCCACTGGCAAGACACCGATACGCAGAGGTTTTCACTCTGGTGGGCAAAAGGGAAATGCACCGCAGAAACGATAACTGCATAAGGTGAACGCCGACTAGAGTGTGTCGACACATGCATGCCACAAGGGTGTGCCAGGAGACGTGTCGGACCCCCCTTAGCGGCGAAGGGTGTGCTCGAATGGTTGCAGTAAACTGATGGGTGAGTTCCCGGCATAAGATAAATCTACCTGGAAGTCTATGCGAGAACTCTCCTACTGCAACAATCAATCCTCTGGAGACCTTAATTGAGTGAACCGGCAGGCTTAAGGATATTAAGTTTTACTGTTTACTTTGCTCTTACATTAGTGTGAACTTTGGGTGATAAGTTTGAAGTTGTTCAGTGCGGTCTCAACCTTAGGATCCATCTTCCAAGGGGTACCCCCATTACGGTGGATTGTATTAACCGACTCAAAGACCAATACCCCTGGCACTGGTGAGAAACCGATTCTTACGTGAGGATACTAAGATAGGGCCTAGAGACTCGCGCAGCTTCTGGACACAGTGCATCGCAGTTTGGAAGAACCAACTAAGGTCGTTACCCGTCGCGAGTAACACGAGTAGTGGGAGACCGTGACACATGCTAGCATGCTTTCAGGTACTAAACCCTACTCTGGTATACTTGGAAATAACAGTCTTTATTTGATCAAGTCCCACCTAGCCCAATTGCACTTCTATTAACACTAACAATTTTCGCCAAGGTGGGCAGAGATCGACTGTCGAACTGGTTCCAAGGGCACCATCCTCGCTGCCCCAATGTCGAGCCTCTCGTGTAGGAAGACCTCACCTAACCTGAAGCAAAATAATGTCCTCTGAGTTGCCCCTCCAGGTAAGGAAATCCGGAAAGAAGTACGCATAACTAGAATAAAGAAAATAACTAGAAACCCAACAAAGGAGAGATAGCCCAGCCCACGGTGCATGGCCCGTAACATCTACCCGTCTACACCACCTGGGTGTAGACAATATCAAAATCATTCACATTGTAGGGTGGTACTTACCCATCCTGGAAGCTGCTACTGGGATTCCTTTCCGTCCATCCCTAATCGGTCTATGGGTAGGGGTTAGTAAGGTCATACCCTAACAGAATGGGTTCTTACCTATTCTGAGCGGTCAGTATCAACCTCCACAATCTGCGGTGATGCCTGTCGGACTTCAAGTATCTTTGACAGTGACAATGGTGGAGGGGCGGCAATACGCTTTAGCCGCTTGTTCATACCCATCGGCTCGCTTACGGGGGCTGACCGCTTCAACCCATGAGCCTGTCTGGCTGAACTGAGGACTGGAGCTGCCACAGTACACTTCCTCCAGAAGTGACCAGTTTGCCCATACTTGGTGCACTGGTTGTGCTTTCTGCGACATTCCGTGAAAGTCAACTGGATTTCTTTATGCGCTATTGCACACCCCAAAGTCGCCGGCTTTACCTGTTTCCCCACACTGAAATTAGTAGGTTTGGCAGGCCTCTCATTCGGTCTACGCCAACCTTTCTCCTTCTTTTTGAACCTTCAGCGAAGTCGATGAGCGGTGGTCCTTCCTTTCCGTTGGCTACTACCGCTGGACTGGGTGGATAACAGGGTGGTTGAACAGGGTGTTGTCTTCCAGCGTATGTCCAACTTTCCACAGAAGATCAAGGTAGTCGTTCAACCCTGTTGGATGGGGCTCCTTTAGTGCCCACGCATTCCCAACCTCTTGAGTAATACGGGACCGTACCTTATCTCGTACCTGCACAGGGTCTGTATCACTAAGCTCATACAGGTAGTCAATTACCTTGTCCAGGTACTCACCAATGTGATGTGGCTTCATGAGAGGTCTCACCACTCAAGGAGGGATCAGGCCCGTTCCGCCTGGTCATGGCTCAAACTCCATTCAAGCTGTTCCCGGAATCCTTTCAACCTTTTCAACTGGTTGCGCTGGTTTACGGGAACTCCAGTACGCTGGGCCAACTGTGTATTGCTATGCGCGTGCAGCCCGAGATACCATGTTTGGGTGGTGTCCTCTAAAAGAGCAATCCCGGGTTTACCTTGTGCACATCGGTCAGCCTGCACCCAGCGACATACTTGAACTTCACCTCGACTAGGGTCAGTAAGCTGGGGAGTTCGGTGACCTTTCCTTTGAATGCTAGAATCCCATGCAGCTTGTCCAGCTTCTACTGCCGCTGTCTGAAGGATGGCCATGAGGTCGATCTGCTCCATAGTTCCCTTGATAGCTTCTTAGTGCGGCGGTCCCACGGTTGTTTTATCTGGTCGCTCCAGTCATCCTTGCGAGCACCAAGGAGGGGGTTAAACCATGGAGACAGTTGGCATCATCATCATCCGAACTGTCATGGTCAAAGTCCCCTGGATCACCTCCCACTCCCGCTGTACCACTACCAGGTGGCATGTCTCCATCTACGCTACCCCCCGCAGTTCCACCTGGGGTTTCCCATGGTCTATCATACCCATCACACCGTTCCTCCTGGCCATCTTGATTCCCATCCTTGGGGGGGTTAGCCCCTGATGGTACTGATGCCGGTAGTGGAACAGGGCATTGCCCACACTCAGTAGTTGGGGTTGAAGCAGTCTGAGTTATCTTCCGAAATGCCTGTAGCTCTGGACAGCCGAGGGGATGCATTGGGGGGCCAGCATGCCTCCATGATCCACAATACCCACATCGTGGTCATCCATCTCCTTCCTTCTGCCTTCTTCTGTGCTTCACCGGGGTCTGGGGTCCCTTCCTGTACCCAAATAAGTGGTAACAAATCCAACCCATGTGGGTGGCTTCCGACTTGCAGCCTAATAGGCAGAACCCGTCCTGGCTATCCGACTCGCCAGTCATAATCGTGGGGAGCAAGGAGGGAAGAGTTGGCTTTGAAGGGGCAGAGGAAATTACTGTTGCCCAGGGAACAGAGCGGGCAGGTGTCCCGGCTCCAGGGATTGCAGTTCCCTGCGATGGAGCCACGGGTGCATGCCCTTTTTGGCCCCTTACCTGTTCAGAAAAACCTGGTAACACTGCTCACAGTGGTCAGAAGGACACGGTAGGAGATGGGTCTGTGATGGGTAACAGGACTGGCAGAGGTGTGGGCCTGGGGGCGACGATGGGAGGAATAGGTCTTGGCAGGGGGATGGAAGGTATGGGAGTTGCAACAGAAGTGGTTGCGGGGGAATTGATAGGGATGGGTGTTGGGTGAGGGGTAGGGTCCGGCATTTCTGGTGCCGTGATACCCGGCCACTTTGAGGTCCGTTTCTTCACATGACCTCCCTCTGCTGGTCCAATCGGGGGGTTCCTCCAGCAACTGCAGACGGTTGAGATGAGGATGGATAGAGATACTATTGATGCCCTCGTAAAGGGGGAGGTGTAGATGTGGCCATCACCCTTTAGGCTTTCCAACATGCGTATCTCCACCGGGCTTAGGTACACCCTCCATGTTTCATCTCTGTCTCTAAAAGCCAATTCCATCCCGAAGAACTTGGGCTTGGTATGGACGAGTGGAAGTGGCGGTGCTGCCTTTATCCTCATCACGTTATTTTCAGTATCAATACTGTACCCTCCACCAAATGCCTTTCCCAAGGCTGCCATGCGATCCTTCAAGGCCCTGTGATCATGCAGGATCTTCAGGTATGCCTCCTGCGGCACTTTCGGCTATTCCACCACGGCCATAGCAATGTGTTTCCGGAACACGTGCTGCTGCTAGTTGTTCCAGTTTCTCCCTTCTTGCTTGGCTTCGTCGAGTGTCTTAGCTACCTCGCGGGCGATGTAACGTTTAATGAACTCGCGAGAGAATTGTGTAACAACCCCGCATACATGAGCTATGGCAGCCGGAACCTACACCTATACAGGTTGCCAGGAGGTCAGCTGGTAGGAACGGGGGGGCATGGTAGTACTTGACCTATAGAGACCCAATGGCCGGGGCTCCGCGATGAAAAGATTCACCGGGCAAGTTACTAAGGTACCTGGGTATACCTGGGAGTGGTGTCAGCATACTTAGGAACCTCTGCAGTGGCAGTTACTCACTTAGGCCGGGTAACTGGAGAACGATCAGAAGTGTCTATCTCTGATGACGGAGGAGACAGGGTAACAGGGAAAAGTCATCTTGTCCACCGCACAAGGTTACCCTACCCTCAGGCTCAGGTTACCCTGCAATAAGGTGCAGGTTGCCCTGTCCAAAGTCCTACGTTACCCCACCTTTCAATATGCAGTCCCTGTGGGAGTTCTTGAAAAATCCCTGGAATGGTTGTCATGTGAAGCCACGCCTAATACTGGAATCTGTGGTTGCAGGGGATGCCATTGGGCAAGCTACGCAGTTCCGAGGGGCTGTGAATTGGAGAAAGTATTCCTATCATAGCCCTGCGGGGCTGCCTTAAGGCCCTGCCGTCATGGGCAAATGGCTGTGTAGTTGTGGGCAGTCTAGCAAAGAGGAATCTTTGGAGACCTGCTTACAATGCCATATACGTCGCTGCTGTCCAGTCGACCGCAGGGTATGCGCTGGGAATACAAGGGGGCATAGGGTGAAAGGTGCAGTAACTCCTCCAAGTTGTTTGGGGTATAACGGACCAAAGCTGGCGGAGTTAACAGGGGGTAACTGTGGTGGTCCCAAATGTAGTCCCAGGTGGTGCCGTGGTGACTGGGAGAGTTTTACACCTACCAAGCCCGAAAGTGTCCCCAACAGCATAGGCTCTACAAGGGAAGTGCCGGGATACTAAAAGTATGATTACTATTGCAGGTAACGTAGATCCGCGGTAGTAGTTATGGGTAGTGCCCAGTGGATCACCCCTGGACTACCATATTGCGCAGAAGACACTGGAAGCCTGTGATACGTAAATAGCAGGCAGTCCAGTTCAGCATGTGTCCTCACCGTTAGCCACTGGCAAGACCCCGATATGAAGAACTTTTACCGCGGCAGGCAAAGTAGGAACGTAGCGCAGAAAGGATAACCACATAAGGTGAATGCTCACTAGAGTGTGCTGTCACCTGCATGCCCGAAAAGGGTGACAGGAGATGTGTTGGACCACCCTTAGCGGGGAAGGGTGTGCTTGAATAGTTGGAGTAAACTTATGGGGAGTTTCTGGCATAAGATAAAACCAGCGCAAAGTCTATATGCGAACTCTCGTACTCCACCAATCAATCCTACCGAGACCTTAATTGAGTGAAGCATTAGGCTCAAAGATGCCACGTTTTACAGCTTACTTTACTCTGACATTGTGTAACCATTTCGCCATAAGTTTGAAGTTGTTCGGTCCAGTCGGGCCCTTGGGATCCACCTCCCTAGGGCAGCCCCTGTTCCTGTGTATCCTTAGGTGCACTCCTCGCTTCACTCCTCTCCTGATTAAGTGTTTCCGATTTTCTGCGCTGACCTTGCGTGAATACTGGTAACCATGTCTAGAATCTGTAGCGCAGGGTGTAACACGCAATAGGTAGTACCGAATTTCTAACCAGAATATAATCCAACTAGAATTCAGACCTTGACCTTGATGAGAATGCCGCCAACACGTTTCCTGCACCGGTTTTCGTGGATCGTCGCGGTATCGACTCCGACGGCCACCAGCTGCTCTCGCAGGCCACCACTATTTAGTCAACCTTTGCATCTCTTGATCTTCTGATTACAGACCCTCACGCTGAAGAGCTTTCATTCTTCCAAGACCCTACCTGTGTCCATAACATGACCCCTCCCCCAGCGGAAGGGGTCCCATTAAGTGAGTTGTCCTCCAAGTTTGTCGAATGTGACATCACCTGGGAGGTATCCAAGTTGATTGAGGACCCATAGCGGGAACTGAGAAACTGGAACACCCCGCAGCAGCAGGTGTTCAGAACACAGATCACTACGGCAGCCGTAGAATGGATGAAAGTGCAGCAGGAGGCATACCGACAGATCATAAGAGATCAGCATGCATTGAAGACACGGATGGCAGCATTGGAAAAGGCTTTTGAAGGAGGGTATGGTATTGATGCTGAGAATGGTGTACCGAGGCTAGAGGCCGCGCCCCCTCTCCCGCTCGTTCCTACCAAGGCCAAGAACTTTGGCATGAAATTGGCCATAAGAGCTAGAGACGACCCAAGGAGGACGTACCTGAGTCCAATCGGTATACGGATGTTGCAGAGCCTCAAAGCTGGCAGCTACAGCAATACCTCATCCTGACCTAGAGCATCCAGTGGATCCCTGTCAGTCCCCCCCTCAATCGCCCGTATTCGTTCGGGCAGCCCTACAGTCAGGCCAACTGATGAATGTCGACTAAGAAGAAGGACAACCAAACTGATGGGGCTTATGGCCCCGGACGCGCCTGACCCTACTCCTCGACCGACTCCGGCTGCAATTGTTCTGCCCGCAACACTGTCAGTTGCAACTCCCATACTCCCTATCGCTGCTACGAGGCCCACACCTCTCCCAGTTTTGCTGCCCACCCCTGATACCTTTCCTGCTGCAACCTTCCCACGCGCAGTATCGGCTACCCCAGGGTTATGGCCACTGCGCACGGCACCTCCCGGATTCCGTGAACAGGCCAGACGCCCGGCAGAGCCAACACTCCTGGCTCCATCATGGGGGCCTCCAATCCCCGGACCCGGGACACCTGCTCGCTCCGCTCCTTGGGCACCAGTTATTCCCACGGCGCCCTCCAGACCAACTGCTCCCTCTGGTCTCCCCTCGATCACAGGTGGCAATTTGGACAGCCAGGGTTAGTTCTGTCTGTCGGGTTGTAACTTGGAAGAAACCCCAGCGGGGCAGATTCATTACGACTCCTATGGGTATAGGAAGGGACCACGAACCCCGGTGATGCATAGAAGAAGGCAAAAAGAAGGAGATGGACGAGCCACATGTGGGCATTGTGGCTCATGGAGGCATGCTAGCCCCCCGATACAACTCTTAAGTTGCCCAGAGTTGCAGTCATTTCTGCGGACAACACAGGCGGCGCCTAACCCAACTACTAAGAGTGGGTGACCCCCGGTTCCACCACTGGCATAAGGACAATGAGGGGCTGACCCCACCGAGGATGGCAACCAGCATGGACAGGAGGAAGGGTTCGATGGGTATAATAGACCATGGGAATCCCAAGGGGGGAATACCCGGAGTGGTGGGGACGGGAATGCACCAACCATGGGTGGTACGGCGGGACCAGGTGGAGATCCAGGGGACTCTGACCATGATAGCTCACACAAGACTGGTGACGGAGTTTCTCTCCCGCATTTAACCCCCTTCCTGGGTGCTCGCAAGGATGACTAGAGTAACGAGAAGAAACAAAGGTGGGATCGCCAATCCAAGCACCTAGCGAAAGCCCTGAGCGGTACTGGTTAGACTTCTAGGCCTATACGGAGACATCGGCAGAAGAAGCCGGAAAGGCCGCGTGGTATCACTCCATTCCAGGACCAATTTAGGCAACTTGCAAGCTTCTTGACCTTAGTAGAGGTCCAATTCGAATACTTTGTGGATTGCAAGTTAACCGACCTGGATAAGGTAAACTTGATGATCCCCCTTCTTGAAGACTCAGCCCGGGCATGGTCTCCGAGGTTACATGGGTAGATTACCAAGGAAGCCGCCAAGCTCACTGCCATTCGTGTAACGGATAGCGACAGCTTATGGACATGGGAAGGGTTCCAAGAACGGCGCGAGGGAAGTTTTGGCGGAGACCAGGCGGAGCAAGATTGGTCCCTTCTCGAGTGGGGAGACCTGATGATGAAGCCACATTATATCGATAAGTGCCTGGACAAGATAATTGACTACATATGTAAGCTTAGCTATAGAGATCCAGTGCAGGTATAAGGGAAGGTTCGATCACGCATTATGCAAGAGGTGTGGAATCCGTGGGCATATAAGGAACCACATCCGCCTGACCTGAATGAGTACCTTGATCTTCTCAGGCAGGTTGGGCACAGGCTGGAGGACAACAACCAGTGCAGTAAGTGCGTCTTCCACCCCGCTCCCTGATCTCAGCCCGCAGATGTGAAGGAGGATAGATCCTTGACATCTGGCGGGTTCAAGAAGGAGGAAAAGGGTGTGGGTAGATTGAACCGGACACTGCCAAACCTACTAATTTCAACACAGGGAAACAGGCAAAGCCAGCTACTTCTGAATAGGCAATAGCAGATAGGGAAATCCCATCGACTTTGGCCGAGCAGCGGAGGAAGGACAGCGAGTGCACCAAGTGGGGGCAAACGGGTCACTTCTGGAGAAAGTGTACCGCATTGGCCCCCGTCCTTTGTTCATCCCAATGGGCTCGTGGGTTGAAACGGTCAGCTCCGGTAAGTCAGCCCTTAGGAACGGACCAGTGACTAAAGTACATTGAAGTGCCCGCTCCAGCTTCCTCGTCAAAGATACTTGAATTCCACCAGGCATCACGTCAGATCATGGAGGTTGCTACTAACGGCGCAGAATACATAAGGACCCATTCTGCTTAAGGTGTAACCTTATTAACACGTGTCTATAGATACCTGGGAGATAGATCGACAGTAGCAATGGAGGTGGCTTCCTGGATGGGTAAGTACCACTCTACTGCATAAACGACCGTGATACTGACTATGCCCCGGTGGTGTGGGCTGGTTGATGTTGCGGGCCATGTGCGGTGGACTGGGCTATCTCTCCTTTGTTGGGTTTCTGGTTATTTCCTTTGGTCTAGTTATAGGTATTTCTTTCAGACTTTCCTTAACTGGATGGGCAAGTCATAGGACATTATTTCGGTTGAGGCTGGGTGAGCTCATGCTAGAGGCGACGCTCGACATTAGGGAAGCAAGGATGCTTCTCTCGGAACTGGCCCGACCGGAGACTTCTACGCACCTCGGGGAAAATGGTTATGTTTAGTACAAGTAGGATTGGTTCCGGCTGGAGTTGATCAAATTAAGAGTGTTATTTCCCAGTTTACCTGAGGAGGGTTTAGTACCCGAAATCATGCTGGCGTGAGAGTAAACAGCCTGGCTATTGATAAAGACGAATCCCAATGCCATAACGTTTGCCGACCCGTTGTGGCCGCTCTTGTGTCGGAAGGCAAGAGAGTAAAGAACTGACTAAGCTAAGATGGCTAGGTCCCCAGGACAAGCAAAGAGGCAGAAGCATGACAACTTGCCTCATCATACCAAGTCTATCCACCTGCGGGTAAAGTTAGACTAGAAGATAAGAGCAAGACAGGTAAGCACGGAAGCGCTCCTGCTACTTGATAGTAGAGCTAGTCGGCGGGTTCTTAGTAGCCGATGGGTCAAGCAGACTCAGTAACCTTGTGTAGAATGAAAGATACAAACGCCGATAAGCGATGTGAGTGGTAAGCACATTGTGGGTCAGCTCTGCACTCTACCAAATCATTAGAGATGAAAATAGGCGACCAGGATAATGAGATGCACCGGTAAGTGGCGGATATGCTGGACACTAAGCTGGATGGGTACCTACCTATATCTCGGTTGAATGACTATAACCTGGACACAGATTGGAAGACTGGATCACTAACTTGGTGCTCAGATTTCTGCAAAGCTAATTGCATGGTAGAGCAGGGGCTGTTAGTGTTCATGACTGATGAACAGTTACTAGCCTACGATCCTAGTAACATGTGCCTGTTGGGAATTGTACAATTCTCCAATGCAGAAGGTGCCGACATTATGGTTCAGCTACTCCCCTAGTATACGCTTTAAGGGGATATCGTCAGTCAACAACCGATTGGGGCACTGCCAGAGCACTTCAAGTATGACCATGCAATCAAGTTGCAACCAGGGACTCAACCTCCATTTGGGCCTATTTATCGATTATCAGAAATAGAGCTTAAGGCACTGCAGGAATATCCAAACGAAATGCTCTGAACGGGAAAGCTACGGCGATCCAGTTTCTCCATAGCAGCCCCTATCCTCTCTATGCCAAAACAAGATGGTACACTAAGATTGATAATAGATTTCTGAGGGCTGAACAAAATCACGGTTAAGAGTAAGTACCCTCTGCCATTGCTGAACAAACTGCGAGATAGGTTAGGAAAAGCCGCTATGTTCGCTAAGTTGCACTTAAAGAACGGCTACTACCTTCTGAGGCTGGTAGAAGGCGAGGAATGGAAGACGGCGATGCGCTGCAGATATGGATTATATGAATACATGGTCATGCGGTTTGGGTTATGTAATGCCCCAGCAACATTCCAGGGTATGATGAATGAGAGCTTTCAGGACCTCATGGATAGAGGTGTCATTGCGTATGTGGATGGAATCCTGATCTACTCCGAAACTAGAGAAGAGCATGTCGCAATGGAAGGACGTCAAATAGAAAAATTGGGGCGAGCCAGACTATGTGGAAGCATGAAGAAGTCTAGTTTGTACCAATGGGAGGTTGAATTCCGCGGATACAAGATCTGCCACCAGGGGATCTCAATGTTGTTGGGAAAGGTGCACACAATCAGGGATTGGGCACCTCCGACATGCGTCGTCAATGTTCAAAGCTTGGTAGGCTTTGCCAACTTCTATCGTTGGTTGATAGAAGGTTTCAGCAGGATAGCAAAACCTCTGACAGACTTGACAAAGAATAATGTCCAATAGGAATGAACTCCTGCATGTGAGCAGGCCTTCAACCATTTGAAGCCGGCAGTTACGCCTAAACCTATCCTAGCACATTTTGACCCTGAACAGCCTACCCGGCTGAAAACGCAACCTAGTGACTTTGCATTAGGAGCCATTGTCTCCCAATTCTCTGAAGATGAGAAATGGCATCCAGTGGCCTACCATAGATGGAGGTTTCATACAGTGGACATTAATTATGATGTTCATGACAAGGAAAGGAGTACCATCGTGGTGGCATTCGAGGAATGGGATCATCTACTGCGCTCCGTTACAGACCAACTGGTGATCTATACAGATCAGAAGAATTTGGAGTACATTAGTAGTACCAAGGTCCTCCACAGATGGCAACTCCGTTGGGCTGAGTTCCTGCAACCCTTGGGATTCAAGGGAGTTTACCGGGAAGGATGGTAGAATGAGAAGGTGGATAGTTTGTCGCGGTGTACGGACTACCGCCCTGAAGTGGGGAGTGGTTTTCCGCCAAAGTCATTTTTATGCCACGCACCGTGGGTAGAGAGCTAGGAATCGGACATCTTGCAACAACCAGTGTTGCAGGTGTGCCCAGGATTTCAGCTCCAGTCTTCCTTTCTGGATTAGCTACAAGTAGCAATAAAGGAAGACCAGGAATATTTAGGGATCCTGAAGGCAACGGCTGCCGGCGACAAAGAGGTCCACCATCACGTCACAATGGAAAAAGGCTTACCCCTGTACAAGAACGGGTGGTATGTTCTCAAGGGTCAGAATCTAAAGGGACAATCATAGAGGCTGAGCATGACTCGCCAGTCGCGGGACACTTCGGGACTTGCAAGACCATTGATAGGTTTAAGGCTAACTTCTATTGGCCTAAGATGCACGAGCCGATCACTGAGGGGGTGCCGATATGTGATGTGTGGCGAAGGAATAAGTCTATCAGGAGCAAGAAGGTTGGTCTGCTGGAACCGATTGATGTTCCTATGTGACCGTGAACAGCGAGTTCAATGGACTTCATTGTAAGGCTACCAGAGTCCGAAGGGTATACCAAGATCTGGGTCATGGTGGCCGGAATCTCGAAAATGGCACATTTCATACCCTTGATCACTGAACTGATCAAGGAGCTTGCCTTGATGTTTCTGAAAGAAGTTTGGCACCTTCATGGACTCCAGGAGTCAATCATCCCCCAGCCAGATAGCCGATTGACATCCCAGGTGTGGATAAATCTGATGCACTTGTAGCAAGTAAAACTAAACGTCTCGACTACACACCACCCTGTGACTGATGGGCAAAAGGAGAGGGTTAATCAGACACTGGAGCAGTACCTACGTAGTTACTGTTCCTACTAGCAGGATGATTGGGTTTGGCTACTACCCCTTGTGGAGTATGCATACAACACCTCCACATCGGAATCCACCAGGTTGTCACTGTTTCAGATCAATTGTGGGTTCTAGCCACAGACCAACCAGTCCAGGGTCGTGTCTGATAATCAAGGAATACACCCAGGCAGTGACCTCTTGATTAAGGAATGGGAAGGCACCTGGCAAGAGATTCAAGAAACAATTCCATGAGCACAGGAAAGGCAACTAAAATGGCATGACCAGAAAAGGTTGCCGTCACCGTACTATGTTACCTGAAAGGATGTGGCTGGTAGGTGGGCAAAGAAAGAGAAATGTGTGATGTGAAACGGAAAGAACATCCACACGAAAACTCCGATGGAGAAGCTTGACCACCGCATCTTTGGCCGTTTCGTGGTCAAAGGTCGGGTGGGTACCCGGGCATATGAACTCCAGCAGGACATCAGAAGGAGCATTCACCAAGTTTGCAAATTTACGTTAATCGCAGCATATCACCAGGATCCGGGATCGCGGAGGACCAGAGAGGTCCCTACCCGGGAACTTGTAGACATTGAGCCAAGTTACGTTATCGTAGCTGTTGTGGACAGTCGATGGTACAGTGGAACAAGGGCGAAGGTTCCGTCACGCTTTGTCCAGTACCTGGTTTCATGGGAAGACTACGGCCCTGAGGAGGGTTCATGGGAGCCCTATGAGATGCTGGAAGGGACAGGGTTACAGGCCATCTTGGACTTCCACCAAAGGTATCCGTCCAAGCCCAGGGACTATAGGGTCTTGAGGGAATCGAGTCGTGGAAATAAGAGACGACGCTAAGTGTAACCGGTACGGGTTAGTAGGGTTTTATGTTTGGTTTCACAGTATCGCTTGATACTTGTATTGTTTCGTGTGCTATCGGTTGATATACACATTGTTTTATGTTTGGTTTCATAGTATCGCTTGATACTTGTATTGTTTCGTGTGCTATCGGTTGATATACACATTGTTTTATGTTTGGTTTCACAGTATCGCTTGATACTTGTATTGTTTCGTGTGCTATCGGTTGATATACACATTGTTTTATGTTTGGTTTCATAGTATCGCTTGATACTTGTATTGTTTCGTGTGCTATCGGTTGATATACACATTGTTTTATGTTTGGTTTCACAGTATCGCTTGATACTTGTATTGTTTCGTGTGCTATCGGTTGATACACACATTGTTTTATGTTTGGTTTCACAGTATCGTTTGATACTTGTATTGTTTCGTGTGCTATCAGTTGATACACACATTGTTTTGCAATATCGCTCATACTGGAAATAAGCGATATGCTGTATTTAAAGACCGCTGATTCCCGCGATGGAAACAGCAGACTTCGACAGATAGTATTCTTAAATATACTTGGTTGAACGGTTACTTCTTTGATCTCCTATTACACCCCGTTCGAAGCCTCCTTTAGCAAGCAGCGCTCGCTTCGTGTTGACCATGAAGCCATCTGCTCCTGTCGTACCGATACGTGACTAGGGCCTAGCCCAAACACGTTACACTAAGGGTCTGGGACGAACCGTAGAGAGGAGGGGCGTGATGTAACGACGCTGCATACATGAGCTACGGCAGCCGGAACCTACACCCATGCAGGTAGCTAGGAGGTAAACCGGTAGGAACTGGCAGGCAAGGTATTACGTGACCTATGGGGACCCAATGGTCCATGCTGCGAGATGAACAGAATTAGCAGGCCAGATACTTAGGTACCTGCGAACACCTGGGAGTAGCATCAGCGTAGTTAGGGACCTCTGAGGGGGTGGTTACTCAGTCAAGCCAGGCAACTGGAGAAAGGTCAGAACTGTCTATCTCCGGTGACAGAGTAGGCATAGTAACCGGGAAATGTCATCCTGTCCACCGGACAAGGTTAGTCTACCCTCAAGCTCAGGTTACCATGCCAAGAGGCTCGGGTTACCCTGTCCAAAGTCCTGAGTTACCCTCCCTATCAATACGAAGTCCCTCCTGGAGTTTGGGAAAAACAACTGGAATGTTGGTCACTTGCAGCCCTGGATAATGGTGGAATCTAAGGTCGTGGGGGATACTATTGGGTGAGCTACGCACCTCCGAAGAAGCTGTAAATTGGAGACATTATTCCCAACCTAGCCCTCCGGCCCCGCCTTGATGCCCGCCGGTCATGGGCAAACGGTTGTGTAGTTGTGCGCAGTCTAGCAAAGAGGCATCTTTGGAGATCGGCTGGAAACACTGTATATCTCGCTGCAGTCCTGTGGCCCATAGGCTGTTCGCAGAGTAATCAAGGGGGCATAGGGTGGAAGGTGGAGTACCTCCTCCAAGTTATTTGGAGTAAAACAGACCAAAACCAACGTGGTTGACAGGTGTTAACCGTGGGGGGCCCGAAGGTAGTCCCAGGTGGTGCCAGAGTGATGGGGAGAGTTTTACACCTACCAAGCCCGACAATGTCCCCCATGCCATACGCTCTAGGAGGGAAGTGCAGGGATACTAAAAGCATGGTTCCTATCCCAGGTAAGGTAGAGCCAAGGTAGTGGTCATAGGTAGCACTCGTTGGATCACTGCCGGACTACTGTATCGTGCGCAAGTTACTGGAAGACAGTGACTTGTAAAGAGTAGATAGATAAACTGCTCGCGGTAGCCCTCCAGAGCCAAGTAAAGATCAATGCACATGGGAAGGGTGTCATAGACAGCCTAGTCCATCAGGTGTCTTGAGTGGTAGCCACTGGTACGACCCCGATGCGAGGAGGGTTTCACTCCGTCGGACAAAATAGGAATGCACCGCGGAAAGGATAAACGCATAAGGCGATGGCCAACTAGAGTGTGTCGACACATGCGTGCCCCAAGCGGGTGACAGGAGAGGTGTCGGACCACCTTTAGTGGAGAAGGGTGTGCACGAAACGTTGGCGTAAACTAAGGAGGGAGTTTCTGGCAGAAGATAAAACTACCTGAAAGTCTATGCGAGAACTCTGCTGCCCTAACAATCAATCCTGTCGAGACCTTAATTGAGTGAAACACCAGGCTTAACGATATTAAGTTTCACCGCTTACTTTGCTTTTACCTTGTGTACCCATTGGGCCATAAGTTTGAAGTTGTTCGCTGTGGTCGCACCTTTGGGATCCATCTTCCTAGGTGAGCCCCTGTTACACATGACAAGCAGCAGGTCCGACAGCCAAGATGTGTCCTCTCTGGTAGGCTGCAAATCGGCAGAGACCAGCATGGGGTACAGTTCTTACCACTCTCCTGTGTGCAGGAAGGGACCGCAGACGCCAGTGGAGCATAGACGGAGCAATGAGGAAGGAGATGGGTGAACAACATGTAGATACTGCGTGTCATGGAGACACGCTGGCCCACGAATACAACCCCTGAGTGGTCCTGTGTAACGACCCAGCATACGTGAGCTATGGCAGCCGGAACCTACACCCATACAGGTAGCCCGGAGGCGAACTGGTAGGAACAGGCAGGCAAGTGAGTACTTGACCTACGGAGACCCGATGGCCCGGGCTCCGAGATGAGCAGACTTAGT